>JAUIMM010000829.1:3202500-3610000 GCA_031769625.1 Taudactylus pleione | reverse complement strand
ATCTATCATTCTATCTATCTATATATCTATCTATCTAACTCATATCTATCTATCTAACTAATATCTATCTATCTATCTATCTATCTATCTATCTATCTATCTCATATCTATGTATCTATCTATCTATGTATCTATCTATCAATCTATCTATCTCATATCTATCTTTCTAACTCATATCTATCTACCTATCTATCTATCTATCTCTCTATCTATCTATCTATCTATCTATCTATCTATCTATCTATCTATCTATCTATCTAACTCATATCTATCTATCTAACTCATATCTAACTATCTATCTCATATCTATCTATCTATCTCATATCTATCTATCTATCTATCTATCTATCTATTTATCTATCTATCTGTCTATCTATCTATCTCTCTATCTATCTATATATCTCATATCTATCTCATATCTATCTATCTATCTATCTATCTATCTATCTATCTATCTATCTATCTATCTATCTATCTATCTATCTATCTCATATATATCTATCTATCTCATATCTATGTCTCTATCAATCTCTATCTATCTATCTATCTATCTATCTATCTATCTATCTATCTATCTATATCTCATATCTATCTATCTCATATCTATCTATCTATCTCATATCTATCTATCTGTCTATCTTTCTATCAATCTGTCTATCTACGGCACTATCTGTCTATATATCTCATATCTATCTATCTATCTATCTATCTATCTATCTATCTATCTATCTATCTATCTATCTATCTATCTATCTATCTATCTATCTATCTATCATCTCTCTTTCTCTCTCTCTCTCCATCCTCAGGGGTGGTATCCACATCTTTGACTGGTAAGTGGAGCATATTAATAATAGTAATAATAAGGATAATACTAAGTTAATACTAATAATAAGGAAAATACTAATAAGGAAAATACTAATAATAAGGAAAATACTAATAATAAGGATAATAGTAAGTTAATGCTAATAATAAGGATAATACTAATAATAAGGATAATACTAAGTTAATACTAATAATACTAATACTAATAATACTAATACTAATAATAATACTAATATTAATAATAAGGATAATACTAATAATACGTTAATACTAATAATAAGGATAATACTAAGTTAATACTAATAATAAGTATAATACTAATAATAAGGAAAATACTAAGTTAATACTAACAATAAGGATAATACTAATAATAAGGATAATACTAATAAGGATAATACTAAGTTAATACTAATAAGGATAATACTAATAATAATGATAATACTAAGTTAATACTAATAATAAGGATAATACTAATAATAGAGATGACATTTCCTGTTACGTCTGATGCTACACATTGTGTATTGGCAGAACGTTCCGGAGTCCTCATCTAGCCTGGCAGAATAAAGTGGCAGCAGGTGGCACATGAGCCGGGATGTGACAGCTCAGACTGGCCTAAGGACGTCCTGGGTGATAGCACAGCAGGTTTCACATCCCTAAACTGAGTACCCAGAACAGGATGTGGTCAGTGGGCTATAAAAGTACCTTCTGGCCGGGAGCTGGATTAGGGGGAGATCTACACTCAGACATCCCCACAAATATCTCTTTATTCACCAGAAATTGAATTATTTTTATAACGACCACTTTTCCTGTTTATGTCAGTAAGCACTATGTATGGAGCAGCTTCTGCAACTGAAAATGGTGGATTGCAGCAGTTATCTCCGCTGTGTGCTGCACAGTAAGGTTCTTGGGTGACGTCACAATGTGGCTCACTATAAGGAAAGTGCACAGCGATGGGCAGCGTGTACTGTGGGACGCAGCCTCTGATGTTCTCCCACAGAAATGAATATGGGGCCAGGCTGAGCAGATATGTCTCACGGCCCCCCGTTCAGCTGTCCCCTGCTCCGGATCGGTGCAAAGGTCAAACCCTAAAGGTGGGTACACACTTGGACGACGGCTTCTAGCTGATCCACTAACCTGTCTAACAATACACACTTACCAATCGTCAGTACGATGTGTGCATTTATATCGGCCCGACCAGTTGTGACGTCAGTCACCTGCGGCCTCTGCAGCAAACATACGGTAGACCGGCTGTACACACAGCACGATGAGCCGATATATCAGCCATCGGCTGTGCTCCACGGCTGACGCAATATATCTGTGAGCGACGCCTGTATACACTGGCCGATGGGCACGCGATATGTCAGCCAGTGTGTACCCAGCATATGTATTGTGATAGCACACTTGGTGGGGGGCGCTTGTAGCGAGACAAGGCATTGGATTCCCAATAGCACGTTCTGAGCTTTGCTGTAATAAATAACAAGCAGTATATATATATATATATCACCTACAATTACATATATAATGGGAACGGGTGCGTTACAAAAACATCAACATTTATATTGTCGGCTTTCAGAATGTTGACACCAGAATATCGACAGGGCATAAATGTCGACTTGGGAAGGATGGCAACATGTCAAATATCAACATTAACAATGTCGACAGTGACAATGCAACAATGCCAGGAATTTGTAATTGTAAATGTTACTTATTGGGATGTCGGTAACGTGATTTTCTATACACTTAACAGCGCTAGCCACAATCTAACCCTAATAGCGCTAGTCACAATCTAACCATAACAGCACTAGCCACAATCTAACCATAACAGCACTAGCCACAATCTAACCCTAACAGAGCAAGCCACAATCTAACCCTAACAGCACTAGACACAATCTAACCCTAACAGCACTAGCCACAATCTAACCCTAACAGCACTAGCCACAATCTAACCATAACAGCACTAGCCACAATCTAACCATAACAGCACTAGCCACAATCTAACCATAACAGCACTAGACACAATCTAACCCTAACAGCACTAGCCACAATCTAACCCTAACAGCACTAGTCACAATCTAGCCACAATTTAACCCTAACAACACTAGCCACAATCTAACCCTAACAGCACTAGCCACAATCTAACCCTAACAGCGCTAGCCGCAATCTAACCCTAACAGCGCTAGCCACAATCTAACCTAACAGCACTAGCCACAATCTAACCCTAACAGCGCTAGCCACAGTCTAATCCTAACAGCACTAGCCACAATCTAACCCTAACAGCACTAGTCACAATCTAACCCTAACAGCGCTAGCCACAATCTAACCCTAACAGCGCTAGCCACAATCTACCCCTAACAGCGCTAGCCACAATCTAACCCTAACAGCACTAGCCACAATCTAACCCTAACAGCGCTAGCCACAATCTAACCCTAACAGCGCTAGCCACAATCTAATCCTAACAGCACTAGACACAATCTAACCCTAACAGCGCTAGCCACAATCTAACCCTAACAGCACTAGCCACAATCTAACCCTAACAGCGCTAGCCACAATCTAACCCTAACAGCGCTAGCCACAATCTAATCCTAACAGCACTAGACACAATCTAACCCTAACAGCGCTAGCCACAATCTAACCCTAACAGCGCTAGCCACAATCTAACCCTAACAGCGCTAGCCACAATCTAATCCTAACAGCACTAGACACAATCTAACCCTAACAGTGCTAGCCACAATCTAACCCTAACAGCGCTAGCCACAATCTAACCCTAACAGCGCTAGCCACAATCTAACCCTAACAGCACTAGCCACAATCTAACCCTAACAGCGCTAGCCACAATCTAACCCTAACAGCGCTAGCCACAATCTAACCCTAATAGCGCTAGCCACAATCTAACCCTAACAGCGCTAGCCACAATCTAACCCTAACAGCACTAGCCACAATCTAACCCTAACAGCGCTAGCCACAATCTAACCCTAACAGCGCTAGCCACAATCTAACCATAACAGCGCTAGCCACAATCTAACCCTAATAGCACTAGCCACAATCTAACCCTAACAGCACTAGCCACAATCTAACCATAACAGCACTAGCCACAATCTAACCATAACAGCACTAGCCACAATCTAACCATAACAGCACTAGCCACAATCTAACCCTAACAGCGCAAGCCACAATCTAACCCTAACAGCACTAGCCACAATCTAACCCTAACAGCGCTAGCCACAATCTAACCCTAACAGCGCTAGCCACAATCTAACCATAACAGCGCTAGCCACAATCTAACCCTAACAGCACTAGCCACAATCTAACCATAACAGCACTAGCCACAATCTAACCATAACAGCACTAGCCACAATCTAACCCTAACAGCGCAAGCCACAATCTAACCCTAACAGCACTAGCCACAATCTAACCCTAACAGCGCTAGCCACAATCTAACCCTAACAGCGCTAGCCACAATCTAACCCTAACAGCACTAGCCACAATCTAACCCTAACAGCACTAGCCACAATCTAACCATAACAGCACTAGCCACAATCTAACCCTAACAGCACTAGTCACAATCTAACCATAACAGCACTAGCCACAATCTAACCATAACAGCACTAGCCACAATCTAACCCTAACAGCGCAAGCCACAATCTAACCCTAACAGCGTAAGCCACAATCTAACCATAAGAGCACTAGTCACAATCTAACCATAACAGCACTAGCCACAATCTAACCATAACAGCACTAGCCACAATCTAACCCTAACAGCGCAAGCCACAATCTAACCCTAACAGCGCAAGCCACAATCTAACCCTAACAGCACTAGCCACAATCTAACCATAACAGCACTAGCCACAATCTAACCCTAACAGCACTAGCCACAATCTAACCATAACAGCACTAGCCACAATCTAACCCTAACAGCACTAGTCACAATCTAACCATAACAGCACTAGCCACAATCTAACCATAACAGCACTAGCCACAATCTAACCCTAACAGCGCAAGCCACAATCTAACCCTAACAGCACTAGCCACAATCTAACCCTAACAGCACTAGCCACAATCTAACCCTAACAGCGTTAGCCACAATCTAACCCTAACAGCGCTAGACACAATCTAACCCTAACAGCGCTAGACACAATCTAACCCTAATAGCACTAGCCACAATTTAACCCTAACAGCACTAGCCACAATCTAGCCACAATCTAACCCTAACAGCACTAGCCACAATCTAACCCTAACAGCGCTAGCCGCAATCTAACCCTAACAGCGCTAGCCACAATCTAACCCTAACAGCGCTAGCCACAATCTAACCCTAACAGCGCTAGCCACAATCTAACCTAACAGCGCTAGCCACAATCTAACCCTAACAGCGCTAGCCACAATCTAATCCTAACAGCGCTAGCCACAATCTAACCCTAACAGCGCTAGCCACAATCTAACCCTAACAGCACTAGCCACAATCTAACCCTAAGCCTAACAGCAATAACCACAATCTAACCCTAACAGCGCTAGCCACAATCTAACCCTAACAGCACTAGCCACAATCTAACCCTAACAGCGCTAGCCACAATCTAACACTAACAGCACTAGCCACAATCTAACACTAACAGCACTAGCCACAATCTAACCCTAAGCCTAACAGCAATAACCACAATCTAACCCTAACAGCACTAGTCACAATCTAACCCTAACAGCGCTAGCCACAATCTAACACTAACAGCACTAGCCACAATCTAACACTAACAGCACTAGCCACAATCTAACCCTAAGCCTAACAGCAATAACCACAATCTGACCCTAACAGCACTAGTCACAATCTAACCCTAACAGCGCGAGCCACAATCTAACCCTAACAGCGCTAGCCACAAACTAACACTAACAGCACTAGCCACAATCTAACACTAACAGCACTAGCCACAATCTAACCCTAAGCCTAACAGCAATAACCACAATCTAACCCTAACAGCACGAGCCACAATCTAACCCTAACAGCACTAGCCACAATCTAACCCTAACAGCGCTAACCTCAATCTAACCCTAACAGCACTAGCCACAATCTAACACTAACAGCACTAGCCACAATCTAACCCTAAGCCTAACAGCAATAACCACAATCTAACCCTAACAGCACGAGCCACAATCTAACCCTAACAGCGCTAGCCACAATCTAACCCTAATAGCGCTAGCCACAATCTAACCCTAACAGCACTAGCCACAATCTAACCCTAACAGCGCTAGCCACAATCTAACCCTAACAGCACTAGCCACAATCTAACCCTAACAGCGCTAGCCACAATCTAACCCTAATAGCGCTAGCCACAATCTAACCCTAACAGCACTAGCCACAATCTAACCCTAACAGCACTAGCAACAATCTAACCCTAACAGCACTAGCCACAATCTAACCCAAACAGCGCTAGCCAAAATCTAACCCTAACCCTAATAGCACTAGCCACAATCTAACCCTAAGCCTAACAGCAATAACCACAATCTAACCCAAACAGCGCTAGCCACAATCTAACCCTAACAGCGCTAGCCAAAATCTAACCCTAACCCTAATCTAACCCTAACAGCGCTAGCCACAATCTAACCCTAACCCTAATCTAACCCTAACAGCACTAGCCACAATCTAACCCTAACAGCACTAGCAACAATCTAACCCTAACAGCACTAGCCACAATCTAACCCTAACAGCGCTAACCACAATCTAACCCTAACAGCGCTAGCCACAATCTAACCCTAACAGCACTAGCCACAATCTAACCCTAACAACGCTAGCCACAATCTAATCCAAACAGCACTAGCCACAATCTAACCCTAATAGCGCTAGCCACAATCTAACCCTAACAACGCTAGCCACAATCTAACCCTAACAGCACTAGCCACAATCTAACCCTAACAGCGCTAGCCACAATCTAACCCTAACAGCACTAGCCACAATCTAACCCTAACAGCACTAGCCACAATCTAACCCTAACAGCGCTAGCCACAATCTAACCCTAACAGCGCTAGCCACAATCTAATCCTAACAGCGCTAGCCACAATCTAATCCTAACAGCACTAGCCACAATCTAAGCCTAACAGCGCTAGCCACAATCTAACCCTAACAGCACTAGCCACAATCTAACCCTAATAGCGCTAGCCACAATCTAACCCTAACAGCACAAGCCACAATCTAACCCTAACAGCACTAGGCACAATCTAACCCTAACAACGCTAGCCACAATCTAACCCTAATAGCGCTAGCCACAATCTAACCCTAACAGCACAAGCCACAATCTAACCCTAACAGCACAAGCCACAATCTAACCCTAACAGCGCTAGCCACAATCTAACCCTAACAGCACTAGCCACAATCTAACCATAACAGCGCTAGCCACAATCTAACCCTAACAGCACAAGCCACAATCGAACCCTAACAGCACTAGCCACAATCTAACCCTAACAACGCTAGCCACAATCTAACCCTAACAGCACTAGCCACAATCTTACCCTAATAGCACTAGCCACAATCTAACCCTAACAGCGCTAGCCACAATCTAACCCAAACAGCACTAGCCACAATCTAACCCTAACAGCGCTAGCCACAATCTAATCCTAACAGCACTAGCCACAATCTAACCCTAACAGCACTAGCAGCAATCTAATCCTAACAGCGCTAGCCACAATCTAACCCTAACAGCGCTAGCCACAATCTAACCCTAACAGCACTAGCCACAATCAAACCCTAACAGCGCTAGCCACAATCTAACCCTAACACCGCTAGCCACAATCTAATCCTAACAGCGCTAGCCACAATCTAACCCTGACCGTAACAGCACTAGCCACAATCTAACACTAACAACGCTAGCCACAATCTAACCCTAACAGCGCTAGCCACAATCTAACCCTAACCGTAACAGCACTAGCCACAATCTAACCCTAACAACGCTAGCCACAATCTAACCCTAACAGCACTAGCCAAAATCTAACCCTAACAGCGCTAGCCACAATCTAATCCTAACAGCGCTAGCCACAATCTAACCCTGACCGTAACAGCACTAGCCACAATCTAACCCTAATAGCGCTAGCCACAATCTAATCCTAACAGCGCTAGCCACAATCTAACCCTAACAGCGCTAGCCACAATCTCACCCTAACAGCGCTAACCACAATCTAACCCTAACCGTAACAGCACTAGCCACAATCTAACCCTAACAACGCTAGCCACAATCTAACACTAACAGCGCTAGCCACAATCTAATCCTAACAGCACTAGCCACAATCTAATCTTAACAGCGCTAGCCACAATCTAACCCTAACAGCGCTAGCCACAATCTAACCCTAACAGCACTAGCCACAATCTAATCTTAACAGCGCTAGCCACAATCTAACCCTAACAGCACTAGCCACAATCTAACCCTAACAGCACTAGCCACAATCTAACCCTAACAGCACTAGCCACAATCTAACCCTAACAGCACTAGCCACAATCTAACCCTAACAGTGCTAGCCACAATCTAACCCTAACAGCGCTAGCCACAATCTAACCCTAACAGCGCTAGCCACAATCTAACCCTGACCGTAACAGCACTAGCCACAATCTAACACTAACAGCGCTAGCCACAATCTAACCATAACAGCGCTAGCCACAATCTAACCCTAACAGCACTAGCCACAATCTAACCCTAACAGCACAAGCCACAATCTAACCCTAACAGCGCTAGCCACAATCTAACCCTAACAGCGCTAGCCACAATCTAACCCTAACAGCGCTATCCACAATCTAACCCTAATAGCGCTAGCCACAATCTAACCCTAACAACGCTAGCCACAATCTAACCCTAACAGCACTAGCCAAAATCTAACCCTAACAGCGCTAGCCACAATCTAATCCTAACAGCGCTAGCCACAATCTAACCCTGACCGTAACAGCACTAGCCACAATCTAACCCTAACAGCGCTAGCCACAATCTAACCCTAACAGCGCTAGCTACAATCTCACCCTAACAGCGCTAGCCACAATCTAACCCTAACCGTAACAGCACTAGCCACAATCTAACCCTAACAACGCTAGCCACAATCTAACCCTAACAGCGCTAGCCACAATCTAACGCTAACAGCGCTAGCCACAATCTAACCCTAACAGCGCTAGCCACAATCTAACCCTAACAGCACTAGCCACAATCTAACCCTAACAGCACTAGCCACAATCTAACCCTAACAGCACTAGCCACAATCTAACCCTAACAGTACTAGCCACAATCTAATCCAAACAGCGCTAGCCACAATCTAACCCTAAGAGCGCTAGCCACAATCTAACCCTAACAGCACTAGTCACAATCTAACCCTAACAGCACTAGCCACAATCTAACCCTAACAGCACTAGCCACAATCTAACCCTAACAGCGCTAGCCACAATCTAACCCTAACAGCACAAGTCACAATCTAACCCTAACAGCACTAGCCACAATCTAACCCTAACAGCGCTAGCCACAATCTAACCCTAACAGCACTAGCCACAATCTAACCCTAACAGCGCTAGCCACAATCTAACCCTAACAGCACAAGTCACAATCTAACCCTAACAGCACTAGCCACAATCTAACCCTAACAGCGCTAGCCACAATCTAACCCTAACAGCACTAGCCACAATCTAACCCTAACAGCACTAGTCACAATCTAACCCTAACAGCGCTAGCCACAATCTTACCCTAACAGCGCTAGCCACAATCTAACCCTAACAGCACTAACCACAATCTAAACCTAACAGCGCTAGCCACAATCTAATCCTAACAGCGCTAGCCACAATCTAACCCTAACAGCGCTAGCCACAATCTAATCCTAACAGCGCTAGCCACAATCTAACCCTAACAGCACTAGCCACAATCTACCCCTAACAGCACTAGCCACAATCTACCCCTAACAGCACTAGCCACAATCTACCCCTAACAGCGCTAGCCACAATCTAACCCTAACAGCGCTAGCCACAATCTAACCCTAACAGCACAAGCCACAATCTAACCCTACCCCTAACAGCACTCGCCACAATCTAATCCTAACAGCACTAGCCACAATCTAATCCTAACAGCACTAGCCACAATCTAATCCTAACAGCACTAGCCACAATCTAACCCTAACAGCGCTAGCCACAATCTAACCCTTACAGCGCTAGCCACAATCTAACCCTAACAGCACTAGCCACAATCTAACACTAACAGCACTAGCCACAATCTAACCCTAAGCCTAACAGCAATAACCACAATCTGACCCTAACAGCACTAGTCACAATCTAACCCTAACAGCGTGAGCCACAATCTAACCCTAACAGCGCTAGCCACAATCTAACACTAACAGCACTAGCCACAATCTAACACTAACAGCACTAGCCACAGTCTAACCCTAATAGCGCTAGCCACAATCTAACCCTAACAGCACTAGCCACAATCTAACCCTAACAGCGCTAGCCACAATCTAACCCTAACAGCACTAGCCACAATCTAACCCTAACAGCGCTAGCCACAATCTAACCCTAATAGCGCTAGCCACAATCTAACCCTAACAGCACTAGCCACAATCTAATCCTAACAGCGCTAGCCACAATCTAACCCAAACAGCGCTAGCCATAATCTAACCCTAACCCTAATAGCACTAGCCACAATCTAACCCTAAGCCTAACAGCAATAACCACAATCTAACCCAAACAGCGCTAGCCACAATCTAACCCTAACAGCGCTAGCCAAAATCTAACCCTAACCCTAATCTAACCCTAACAGCGCTAGCCACAATCTAACCCTAACAGCACTAGCCACAATCTAACCCTAACAGCACTAGCCACAATCTAACCCTAATAGCGCTAGCCACAATCTAACCCTAACAACGCTAGCAACAATCTAACCGTAACAGCGCTAGCCACAATCTAACCCTAACAGCGCTAACCACAATCTAACCCTAACAGCGCTAGCCACAATCTAACCCTAACAGCACTAGCCACAATCTAACCCTAACAACGCTAGCCACAATCTAACCCTAACAGCGCTAGCCACAATCTAACCCTAACAGCTCTAGCCACAATCTAACCCTAACAGCGCTAGCCACAATCTAACCCTAACAGCACTAGCCACAATCTAACCCTAACAGCACTAGTCACAATCTAACCCTAACAGCGCTATCCACAATCTAACCCTAACAGCACTTGCCAAAATCTAACCCTAACAGCGCTAGCCACAATCTAATCCTAACAGCGCTAGCCACAATCTAACCCTGACCGTAACAGCACTAGCCACAATCTAACCCTAACAGCGCTAGCCACAATCTAATCCTAACAGCGCTAGCCACAATCTAACCCTAACAGCGCTAGCCACAATCTCACCCTAACAGCGCTAGCCACAATCTAACCCTAACCGTAACAGCACTAGCCACAATCTAACCCTAACAACGCTAGCCACAATCTAACCCTAACAGCGCTAGCCACAATCTAATCCTAACAGCACTAGCCACAATCTAACCCTAACAGCACTAGCCACAATCTAACCCTAACAGCGCTAGCCACAATCTAACCCTAACAGCGCTAGCCACAATCTAATCCTAACAGCGCTAGCCACAATCTAACCCTGACCGTAACAGCACTAGCCACAATCTAACACTAACAACGCTAGCCACAATCTAATCCTAACAGCGCTAGCCACAATCTAACCCTGACCGTAACAGCACTAGCCACAATCTAACCCTAACAACGATAGCCACAATCTAACCCTAACAGCACTAGCCAAAATCTAACCCTAACAGCGCTAGCCACAATCTAATCCTAACAGCGCTAGCCACAATCTAACCCTGACCGTAACAGCACTAGCCACAATCTAACCCTAACAGCGCTAGCCACAATCTAATCCTAACAGCGCTAGCCACAATCTAACCCTAACAGCGCTAGCCAAAATCTCACCCTAACAGCGCTAGCCACAATCTAACCCTAACCGTAACAGCACTAGCCACAATCTAACCCTAACAACGCTAGCCACAATCTAACCCTAACAGCGCTAGCCACAATCTAACGCTAACAGCGCTAGCCACAATCTAACCCTAACAGCGCTAGCCACAATCTAACCCTAAAAGCACTAGCCACAATCTAACCCTAACAGCACTAGCCACAATCTAACCCTAACAGCACTAGCCAAAATCTAACCCTAACAGCACTAGCCACAATCTAACCCTAACAGCGCTAGCCTCAATCTAACCCTAACAGCACTAGCCACAATCTAACCCTAACAGCACAAGTCACAATCTAACCCTAACAGCACTAGCCACAATCTAACCCTAACAGCACTAGTCACAATCTAACCCTAACAGCGCTAGCCACAATCTTATCCTAACAGCGCTAGCCACAATCTAACCCTAACAGCACTAACCACAATCTAACCCTAACAGCGCTAGCCACAATCTAACCCTAACAGCGCTAGCCACAATCTAATCCTAACAGCGCTAGCCACAATCTAACCCTAACAGCACTAGCCACAATCTACCTCTAACAGCACTAGCCACAATCTACCCCTAACAGCGCTAGCCACAATCTAACCCTAACAGCACAAGCCACAATCTAACCCTACCCCTAACAGCACTAGCCACAATCTAATCCTAACAGCACTAGCCACAATCTAACCCTAACAGCGCTAGCCACAATCTAACCCTTACAGCGCTAGCCACAATCTAACCCTAACAGCACTAGCCACAATCTAACACTAACAGCACTAGCCACAATCTAACCCTAAGCCTAACAGCAATAACCACAATCTGACCCTAACAGCACTAGTCACAATCTAACCCTAACAGCGCTAGCCACAATCTAATCCTAACAGCGCTAGCCACAATCTAACCCTGACCGTAACAGCACTAGCCACAATCTAACCCTAACAGCGCTAGCCACAATCTAATCCTAACAGCGCTAGCCACAATCTAACCCTAACAGCGCTAGCCACAATCTCACCCTAACAGCGCTAGCCACAATCTAACCCTAACCGTAACAGCACTAGCCACAATCTAACCCTAACAACGCTAGCCACAATCTAACCCTAACAGCGCTAGCCACAATCTAATCCTAACAGCACTAGCCACAATCTAACCCTAACAGCACTAGCCACAATCTACCCCTAACAGCGCTAGCCACAATCTAACCCTACCCCTAACAGCACTAGCCACAATCTAATCCTAACAGCACTAGCCACAATCTAACCCTAACAGCGCTAGCCACAATCTAACCCTTACAGCGCTAGCCACAATCTAACCCTAACAGCACTAGCCACAATCTAACACTAACAGCACTAGCCACAATCTAACCCTAAGCCTAACAGCAATAACCACAATCTGACCCTAACAGCACTAGTCACAATCTAACCCTAACAGCGCTAGCCACAATCTAATCCTAACAGCGCTAGCCACAATCTAACCCTGACCGTAACAGCACTAGCCACAATCTAACCCTAACAGCGCTAGCCACAATCTAATCCTAACAGCGCTAGCCACAATCTAACCCTAACAGCGCTAGCCACAATCTCACCCTAACAGCGCTAGCCACAATCTAACCCTAACCGTACCAGCACTAGCCACAATCTAACCCTAACAACGCTAGTCACAATCTAACCCTAACAGCGCTAGCCACAATCTAATCCTAACAGCACTAGCCACAATCTAACCCTAACAGCACTAGCCACAATCTAATCCTAACAGCGCTAGCCACAATCTAACCCTAACAGCACTAGCCACAATCTAACCCTAACAGCACTAGCCACAATCTAACCCTAACAGCGCTAGCCACAATCTAATCCTAACAGCGCTAGCCACAATCTAACCCTGACCGTAACAGCACTAGCCACAATCTAACACTAACAACGCTAGCCACAATCTAACCCTAACAGCGCTAGCCACAATCTAACCCTAACCGTAACAGCACTAGCCACAATCTAACCCTAACAACGCTAGCCACAATCTAACCCTAACAGCACTAGCCAAAATCTAACCCTAACAGCGCTAGCCACAATCTAATCCTAACAGCGCTAGCCACAATCTAACCCTGACCGTAACAGCACTAGCCACAATCTAACCCTAACAGCGCTAGCCACAATCTAATCCTAACAGCGCTAGCCACAATCTAACCCTAACAGCGCTAGCCACAATCTCACCCTAACAGCACTAGCCACAATCTAACCCTAACCGTAACAGCACTAGCCACAATCTAACCCTAACAACGCTAGCCACAATCTAACCCTAACAGCGCTAGCCACAATCTAACGCTAACAGCGCTAGCCACAATCTAACGCTAACAGCGCTAGCCACAATCTAACCCTAACAGCACTAGCCACAATCTAACCCTAACAGCACTAGCCACAATCTAACCCTAACAGTACTAGCCACAATCTAATCCTAACAGCGCTAGCCACAATCTAACCCTAACAGCGCTAGCCACAATCTAACCCTAACAGCGCTAGTCACAATCTATCCCTAACAGCGCTAGCCACAATCTAACCCTAACAGCACTAGCCACAATCTAACCCTAACAGCACTAGCCACAATCTAACCCTAACAGCGCTAGCCACAATCTAACCCTAACAGCACAAGTCACAATCTAACCCTAACAGCACTAGCCACAATCTAACCCTAACAGCACTAGTCACAATCTAACCCTAACAGCGCTAGCCACAATCTTATCCTAACAGCGCTAGCCACAATCTAACCCTAACAGCACTAACCACAATCTAACCCTAACAGCGCTAGCCACAATCTAACCCTAACAGCACTAGCCACAATCTAATCCTAACAGCGCTAGCCACAATCTAATCCTAACAGCGCTAGCCACAATCTAACCCTAACAGCACTAGCCACAATCTACCCCAAACAGCACTAGCCACAATCTACCCCTAACAGCACTAGCCACAATCTACCCCTAACAGCGCTAGCCACAATCTAACCCTAACAGCGCTAGCCACAATCTAATCCTAACAGCGCTAGCCACAATCTAACCCTAACAGCACTAGCCACAATCTACCCCTAACAGCACTAGCCACAATCTACCCCTAACAGCACTAGCCACAATCTACCCCTAACAGCGCTAGCCACAATCTAACCCTAACAGCGCTAGCCACAATCTAACCCTAACAGCACAAGCCACAATCTAACCCTACCCCTAACAGCACTAGCCACAATCTAATCCTAACAGCACTAGCCACAATCTAACCCTAACAGCGCTAGCCACAATCTAACCCTTACAGCGCTAGCCACAATCTAACCCTAACAGCACTAGCCACAATCTAACACTAACAGCACTAGCCACAATCTAACCCTAAGCCTAACAGCAATAACCACAATCTGACCCTAACAGCACTAGTCACAATCTAACCCTAACAGCGTGAGCCACAATCTAACCCTAACAGCGCTAGCCACAGTCTAACCCTAATAGCGCTAGCCACAATCTAACCCTAACAGCACTAGCCACAATCTAACCCTAACAGCACTAGCCACAATCTAACCCTAACAGCACTAGCCACAATCTAACCCTAATAGCGCTAGCCACAATCTAACCCTAACAACGCTAGCAACAATCTAACCGTAACAGCGCTAGCCACAATCTAACCCTAACAGCGCTAACCACAATCTAACCCTAACAGCACTAGTCACAATCTAACCCTAACAGCGCTAGCCACAATCTTATCCTAACAGCGCTAGCCACAATCTAACCCTAACAGCACTAACCACAATCTAACCCTAACAGCGCTAGCCACAATCTAACCCTAACAGCACTAGCCACAATCTAATCCTAACAGCGCTAGCCACAATCTAATCCTAACAGCGCTAGCCACAATCTAACCCTAACAGCACTAGCCACAATCTACCCCTAACAGCACTAGCCACAATCTACCCCTAACAGCACTAGCCACAATCTACCCCTAACAGCGCTAGCCACAATCTAACCCTAACAGCGCTAGCCACAATCTAACCCTAACAGCACAAGCCACAATCTAACCCTACCCCTAACAGCACTAGCCACAATCTAATCCTAACAGCACTAGCCACAATCTAACCCTAACAGCGCTAGCCACAATCTAACCCTAACAGCACTAGCCACAATCTAACACTAACAGCACTAGCCACAATCTAACCCTAAGCCTAACAGCAATAACCACAATCTGACCCTAACAGCACTAGTCACAATCTAACCCTAACAGCGTGAGCCACAATCTAACCCTAACAGCGCTAGCCACAATCTAACACTAACAGCACTAGCCACAATCTAACACTAACAGCACTAGCCACAATCTAACCCTAAGCCTAACAGCAATAACCACAATCTAACCCTAACAGCACGAGCCACAATCTAACCCTAACAGCACTAGCCACAGTCTAACCCTAATAGCGCTAGCCACAATCTAACCCTAACAGCACTAGCCACAATCTAACCCTAACAGCACTAGCCACAATCTAACCCTAACAGCACTAGCCACAATCTAACCCTAATAGCGCTAGCCACAATCTAACCCTAACAACGCTAGCAACAATCTAACCGTAACAGCGCTAGCCACAATCTAACCCTAACAGCGCTAACCACAATCTAACCCTAACAGCGCTAGCCACAATCTAACCCTAACAGCACTAGCCACAATCTAACCCTAACAGCGCTAGCCACAATCTAACCCTAACAACGCTAGCCACAATCTAACCCTAACAGCACTAGCCACAATCTAACCCTAACAGCGCTAGCCACAATCTAACCCTAACAGCACTGGCCACAATCTAACCCTAACAGCACTAGTCAAATCTAACCCTAACAGCGCTATCCACAATCTAACCCTAACAGCACTAGCCACAATCAAATCCTAACAGCGCTAGCCACAATCTAAGCCTAACAGCGCTAGCCACAATCTAACCCTAACAGCGCTAGCCACAATCTAACCCTAACAGCACTAGCCACAATCTAACCCTAACAGCACTAGCCACAATCTAACCCTAACAACGCTAGCCACAATCTAACCCTAACAGCGCTAGCCACAATCTAACCCTAACAACGCTAGCCACAATCTAACCCTAACAGCACTAGCCACAATCTAACCCTAACAGCGCTAGCCACAATCTAACCCTAACAGCACTAGCCACAATCTACCCCTAACAGCACTAGCCACAATCTACCCCTAACAGCGCTAGCCACAATCTAACCCTAACAGCGCTAGCCACAATCTAACCCTAACAGCACAAGCCACAATCTAACCCTACCCCTAACAGCACTAGCCACAATCTAATCCTAACAGCACTAGCCACAATCTAACCCTAACAGCGCTAGCCACAATCTAACCCTTACAGCGCTAGCCACAATCTAACCCTAACAGCACTAGCCACAATCTAACACTAACAGCACTAGCCACAATCTAACCCTAAGCCTAACAGCAATAACCACAATCTGACCCTAACAGCACTAGTCACAATCTAACCCTAACAGCGTGAGCCACAATCTAACCCTAACAGCGCTAGCCACAATCTAACACTAACAGCACTAGCCACAATCTAACCCTAAGCCTAACAGCAATAACCACAATCTAACCCTAACAGCACGAGCCACAATCTAACCCTAACAGCACTAGCCACAATCTAACCCTAACAGCGCTAGCCACAGTCTAACCCTAATAGCGCTAGCCACAATCTAACCCTAACAGCACTAGCCACAATCTAACCCTAACAGCACTAGCCACAATCTAACCCTAACAGCACTAGCCACAATCTAACCCTAATAGCGCTAGCCACAATCTAACCCTAACAACGCTAGCAACAATCTAACCGTAACAGCGCTAGCCACAATCTAACCCTAACAGCGCTAACCACAATCTAACCCTAACAGCGCTAGCCACAATCTAACCCTAACAGCACTAGCCACAATCTAACCCTAACAGCGCTAGCCACAATCTAACCCTAACAACGCTAGCCACAATCTAACCCTAACAGCACTAGCCACAATCTAACCCTAACAGCGCTAGCCACAATCTAACCCTAACAGCACTGGCCACAATCTAACCCTAACAGCACTAGTCAAATCTAACCCTAACAGCGCTATCCACAATCTAACCCTAACAGCACTAGCCACAATCAAATCCTAACAGCGCTAGCCACAATCTAAGCCTAACAGCGCTAGCCACAATCTAACCCTAACAGCGCTAGCCACAATCTAACCCTAACAGCACTAGCCACAATCTAACCCTAACAGCACTAGCCACAATCTAACCCTAACAACGCTAGCCACAATCTAACCCTAACAGCGCTAGCCACAATCTAACCCTAACAACGCTAGCCACAATCTAACCCTAACAGCACTAGCCACAATCTAACCCTAACAGCGCTAGCCACAATCTAACCCTATCAGCACTAGCCACAATCTACCCCTAACAGCACTAGCCACAATCTACCCCTAACAGCGCTAGCCACAATCTAACCCTAACAGCGCTAGCCACAATCTAACCCTAACAGCACAAGCCACAATCTAACCCTACCCCTAACAGCACTAGCCACAATCTAATCCTAACAGCACTAGCCACAATCTAACCCTAACAGCGCTAGCCACAATCTAACCCTTACAGCGCTAGCCACAATCTAACCCTAACAGCACTAGCCACAATCTAACACTAACAGCACTAGCCACAATCTAACCCTAAGCCTAACAGCAATAACCACAATCTGACCCTAACAGCACTAGCCACAATCTAACACTAACAGCACTAGCCACAATCTAACACTAACAGCGCTAGCCACAATCTAACCCTAATAGCGCTAGCCACAATCTAACCCTAACAGCACTAGCCACAATCTAACCCTAACAACGCTAGCCACAATCTAACCCTAACAGCACTAGCCACAATCTAACCCTAACAGCGCTAGCCACAATCTAACCCTAACAGCACTGGCCACAATCTAACCCTAACAGCACTAGTCAAATCTAACACTAACAGCACTAGCCACAATCTAACCCTAATAGCGCTAGCCACAGTCTAACCCTAATAGCGCTAGCCACAATCTAACCCTAACAGCACTAGCCACAATCTAACCCTAACAGCACTAGCCACAATCTAACCCTAACAGCACTAGCCACAATCTAACCCTAATAGCGCTAGCCACAATCTAACCCTAACAACGCTAGCAACAATCTAACCGTAACAGCGCTAGCCACAATCTAACCCTAACAGCGCTAGCCACAATCTAACCCTAACAGCACTAGCCACAATCTAACCCTAACAGCGCTAGCCACAATCTAACCCTAACAACGCTAGCCACAATCTAACCCTAACAGCACTAGCCACAATCTAACCCTAACAGCGCTAGCCACAATCTAACCCTAACAGCACTGGCCACAATCTAACCCTAACAGCACTAGTCAAATCTAACCCTAACAGCGCTATCCACAATCTAACCCTAACAGCACTAGCCACAATCTAATCCTAACAGCGCTAGCCACAATCTACCCCTAACAGCGCTAGCCACAATCTAACGCTAACAGCGCTAGCCACAATCTAACCCTAACAGCACTAGCCACAATCTAACCCTAACAGCACTAGCCACAATCTAACCCTAACAGTACTAGCCACAATCTAATCCTAACAGCGCTAGCCACAATCTAAACCTAACAGCGCTAGCCACAATCTAACCCTAACAGCGCTAGCCACAATCTAACCCTAACAGCGCTAGTCACAATCTAACCCTAACAGCGCTAGCCACAATCTAACCCTAACAGCGCTAGCCACAATCTAACCCTAACAGCACTAGCCACAATCTAACCCTAACAGCGCTAGCCACAATCTAACCCTAACAGCACTAGCCACAATCTAACCCTAACAGCACTAGTCACAATCTAACCCTAACAGCGCTAGCCACAATCTTATCCTAACAGCGCTAGCCACAATCTAACCCTAACAGCACTAACCACAATCTAACCCTAACAGAGCTAGCCACAATCTAACCCTAACAGCACTAGCCACAATCTAATCCTAACAGCGCTAGCCACAATCTAATCCTAACAGCGCTAGCCACAATCTAACCCTGACAGCGCTAGCCACAATCTACCCCTAACAGCGCTAGCCACAATCTACCCCTAACAGCACTAGCCACAATCTACCCCTAACAGCGCTAGCCACAATCTAACCCTAACAGCGCTAGCCACAATCTAATCCTAACAGCGCTAGCCACAATCTAACCCTAACAGCACTAGCCACAATCTACCCCTAACAGCACTAGCCACAATCTACCCCTAACAGCACTAGCCACAATCTACCCCTAACAGCGCTAGCCACAATCTAACCCTAACAGCGCTAGCCACAATCTAATCCTAACAGCACAAGCCACAATCTAACCCTACCCCTAACAGCACTAGCCACAATCTAATCCTAACAGCACTAGCCACAATCTAACCCTAACAGCGCTAGCCACAATCTAACCCTTACAGCGCAAGCCACAATCTAACCCTAACAGCACTAGCCACAATCTAACACTAACAGCACTAGCCACAATCTAACCCTAAGCCTAACAGCAATAACCACAATCTGACCCTAACAGCACTAGTCACAATCTAACCCTAACAGCGTGAGCCACAATCTAACCCTAACAGCGCTAGCCACAATCTAACACTAACAGCACTAGCCACAATCTAACCCTAAGCCTAACAGCAATAACCACAATCTAACCCTAACAGCACGAGCCACAATCTAACCCTAACAGCACTAGCCACAATCTAACCCTAACAGCGCTAGCCACAGTCTAACCCTAATAGCGCTAGCCACAATCTAACCCTAACAGCACTAGCCACAATCTAACCCTAACAGCACTAGCCACAATCTAACCCTAACAGCACTAGCCACAATCTAACCCTAATAGCGCTAGCCACAATCTAACCCTAACAACGCTAGCAACAATCTAACCGTAACAGCGCTAGCCACAATCTAACCCTAACAGCGCTAACCACA
The DNA here is from genome assembly GCA_031769625.1 of Taudactylus pleione. Taxonomy (NCBI): domain Eukaryota; kingdom Metazoa; phylum Chordata; class Amphibia; order Anura; family Myobatrachidae; genus Taudactylus; species Taudactylus pleione. The sequence goes on along the minus strand of JAUIMM010000829.1, from coordinate 3,589,223 downwards.
ATCTAACCCTAACAGCGCTAGCCACAATCTAACCCTAACAGCACTAGCCACAATCTAACCCTAACAGCGCTAGCCACAATCTAACCCTAACAACGCTAGCCACAATCTAACCCTAACAGCACTAGCCACAATCTAACCCTAACAGCGCTAGCCACAATCTAACCCTAACAGCACTGGCCACAATCTAACCCTAACAGCACTAGTCAAATCTAACCCTAACAGCGCTATCCACAATCTAACCCTAACAGCACTAGCCACAATCTAATCCTAACAGCGCTAGCCACAATCTAACCCTAACAGCGCTAGCCACAATCTAACCCTAACAGCGCTAGCCACAATCTAACCCTAACAGCACTAGCCACAATCTAACCCTAACAGCACTAGCCACAATCTAACCCTAACAACGCTAGCCACAATCTAACCCTAACAGCACTAGCCACAATCTAACCCTAACAGCGCTAGCCACAATCTAACCCTAACAGCACTAGCCACAATCTAACCCTAACAGCACTAGTCACAATCTAACCCTAACAGCACTAGTCACAATCTAACCCTAACAGCGCTATCCACAATCTAACCCTAACAGCACTAGACACAATCTAACCCTAACAGCACTAGCCACAATCTAACCCTAACAGCACTAGCCACAATCTTACCCTAACAGCGCTAGCCACAATCTAACCCAAACAGCGCTAGCCACAATCTAACCCTAACAGCACTAGCCACAATCTAATCCTAACAGCACTAGCCACAATCTAACCCTAATAGCGCTAGCCACAATCTAACCCTAACAACGCTAGCAACAATCTAACCGTAACAGCGCTAGCCACAATCTAACCCTAACAGCGCTAACCACAATCTAACCCTAACAGCGCTAGCCACAATCTAACCCTAACAGCACTAGCCACAATCTAACCCTAACAGCGCTAGCCACAATCTAACCCTAACAACGCTAGCCACAATCTAACCCTAACAGCACTAGCCACAATCTAACCCTAACAGCGCTAGCCACAATCTAACCCTAACAGCACTGGCCACAATCTAACCCTAACAGCACTAGTCAAATCTAACCCTAACAGCGCTATCCACAATCTAACCCTAACAGCACTAGCCACAATCTAATCCTAACAGCGCTAGCCACAATCTAACCCTAACAGCGCTAGCCACAATCTAACGCTAACAGCGCTAGCCACAATCTAACCCTAACAGCACTAGCCACAATCTAACCCTAACAGCACTAGCCACAATCTAACCCTAACAGTACTAGCCACAATCTAATCCTAACAGCGCTAGCCACAATCTAACCCTAACAGCGCTAGCCACAATCTAACCCTAACAGCGCTAGCCACAATCTAACCCTAACAACGCTAGCCACAATCTAACCCTAACAGCACTAGCCACAATCTAACCCTAACAGCGCTAGCCACAATCTAGCCCTAACAGCACTAGCCACAATCTAACCCTAACAGCGCTAGCCACAATCTAACGCTAACAGCGCTAGCCACAATCTAACCCTAACAGCGCTAGCCACAATCTAACCCTAACAGCACTAGCCACAATCTACCCCTAACAGCACTAGCCACAATCTACCCCTAACAGCGCTAGCCACAATCTAACCCTAACAGCACTAGCCACAATCTAACCCTAACAGCGCTAGCCACAATCTAACCCTAACAACGCTAGCCACAATCTAACCCTAACAGCACTAGCCACAATCTAACCCTAACAGCGCTAGCCACAATCTAACCCTAACAGCACTGGCCACAATCTAACCCTAACAGCACTAGTCAAATCTAACCCTAACAGCGCTATCCACAATCTAACCCTAACAGCGCTAGCCACAATCTAACCCTAACAGCGCTAGCCACAATCTAACCCTAACAACGCTAGCCACAATCTAACCCTAACAGCACTAGCCACAATCTAACCCTAACAGCGCTAGCCACAATCTAACCCTAACAGCACTGGCCACAATCTAACCCTAACAGCACTAGTCAAATCTAACCCTAACAGCGCTATCCACAATCTAACCCTAACAGCACTAGCCACAATCTAATCCTAACAGCGCTAGCCACAATCTAACCCTAACAGCGCTAGCCACAATCTAACCCTAACAGCGCTAGCCACAATCTAACCCTAACAGCACTAGCCACAATCTAACCCTAACAGCACTAGCCACAATCTAACCCTAACAACGCTAGCCACAATCTAACCCTAACAGCACTAGCCACAATCTAACCCTAACAGCGCTAGCCACAATCTAACCCTAACAGCACTAGCCACAATCTAACCCTAACAGCACTAGTCACAATCTAACCCTAACAGCACTAGTCACAATCTAACCCTAACAGCGCTATCCACAATCTAACCCTAACAGCACTAGACACAATCTAACCCTAACAGCACTAGCCACAATCTAACCCTAACAGCACTAGCCACAATCTTACCCTAACAGCGCTAGCCACAATCTAACCCAAACAGCGCTAGCCACAATCTAACCCTAACAGCACTAGCCACAATCTAATCCTAACAGCACTAGCCACAATCTAACCCTAATAGCGCTAGCCACAATCTAACCCTAACAACGCTAGCAACAATCTAACCGTAACAGCGCTAGCCACAATCTAACCCTAACAGCGCTAACCACAATCTAACCCTAACAGCGCTAACCACAATCTAACCCTAACAGCGCTAGCCACAATCTAACCCTAACAGCACTAGCCACAATCTAACCCTAACAGCGCTAGCCACAATCTAACCCTAACAACGCTAGCCACAATCTAACCCTAACAGCACTAGCCACAATCTAACCCTAACAGCGCTAGCCACAATCTAACCCTAACAGCACTGGCCACAATCTAACCCTAACAGCACTAGTCAAATCTAACCCTAACAGCGCTATCCACAATCTAACCCTAACAGCACTAGCCACAATCTAATCCTAACAGCGCTAGCCACAATCTAACCCTAACAGCGCTAGCCACAATCTAACGCTAACAGCGCTAGCCACAATCTAACCCTAACAGCACTAGCCACAATCTAACCCTAACAGCACTAGCCACAATCTAACCCTAACAGTACTAGCCACAATCTAATCCTAACAGCGCTAGCCACAATCTAACCCTAACAGCGCTAGCCACAATCTAACCCTAACAGCGCTAGCCACAATCTAACCCTAACAACGCTAGCCACAATCTAACCCTAACAGCACTAGCCACAATCTAACCCTAACAGCGCTAGCCACAATCTAACCCTAACAGCACTAGCCACAATCTAACCCTAACAGCGCTAGCCACAATCTAACGCTAACAGCGCTAGCCACAATCTAACCCTAACAGCGCTAGCCACAATCTAACCCTAACAGCACTAGCCACAATCTACCCCTAACAGCACTAGCCACAATCTACCCCTAACAGCGCTAGCCACAATCTAACCCTAACAGCGCTAGCCACAATCTAATCCTAACAGCGCTAGCCACAATCTAACCCTAACAGCACTAGCCACAATCTACCCCTAACAGCACTAGCCACAATCTACCCCTAACAGCACTAGCCACAATCTACCCCTAACAGCGCTAGCCACAATCTAACCCTAACAGCGCTAGCCACAATCTAACCCTAACAGCACAAGCCACAATCTAACCCTACCCCTAACAGCACTAGCCACAATCTAATCCTAACAGCACTAGCCACAATCTAACCCTAACAGCGCTAGCCACAATCTAACCCTTACAGCGCTAGCCACAATCTAACCCTAACAGCACTAGCCACAATCTAACACTAACAGCACTAGCCACAATCTAACCCTAAGCCTAACAGCAATAACCACAATCTGACCCTAACAGCACTAGTCACAATCTAACCCTAACAGCGTGAGCCACAATCTAACCCTAACAGCGCTAGCCACAATCTAACACTAACAGCACTAGCCACAATCTAACCCTAAGCCTAACAGCAATAACCACAATCTAACCCTAACAGCACGAGCCACAATCTAACCCTAACAGCACTAGCCACAATCTAACCCTAACAGCGCTAGCCACAGTCTAACCCTAATAGCGCTAGCCACAATCTAACCCTAACAGCACTAGCCACAATCTAACCCTAACAGCACTAGCCACAATCTAACCCTAACAGCACTAGCCACAATCTAACCCTAATAGCGCTAGCCACAATCTAACCCTAACAACGCTAGCAACAATCTAACCGTAACAGCGCTAGCCACAATCTAACCCTAACAGCGCTAACCACAATCTAACCCTAACAGCGCTAGCCACAATCTAACCCTAACAGCACTAGCCACAATCTAACCCTAACAGCGCTAGCCACAATCTAACCCTAACAACGCTAGCCACAATCTAACCCTAACAGCACTAGCCACAATCTAACCCTAACAGCGCTAGCCACAATCTAACCCTAACAGCACTGGCCACAATCTAACCCTAACAGCACTAGTCAAATCTAACCCTAACAGCGCTATCCACAATCTAACCCTAACAGCACTAGCCACAATCTAATCCTAACAGCGCTAGCCACAATCTAACCCTAACAGCGCTAGCCACAATCTAACCCTAACAGCGCTAGCCACAATCTAACCCTAACAGCACTAGCCACAATCTAACCCTAACAGCACTAGCCACAATCTAACCCTAACAACGCTAGCCACAATCTAACCCTAACAGCGCTAGCCACAATCTAACCCTAACAACGCTAGCCACAATCTAACCCTAACAGCACTAGCCACAATCTAACCCTAACAGCGCTAGCCACAATCTAACCCTAACAGCACTAGCCACAATCTAACCCTAACAGCACTAGTCACAATCTAACCCTAACAGCGCTATCCACAATCTAACCCTAACAGCACTAGACACAATCTAACCCTAACAGCACTAGCCACAATCTAACCCTAACAGCATTAGCCACAATCTTACCCTAACAGCGCTAGCCACAATCTAACCCAAACAGCACTAGCCACAATCTAACCCTAACAGCACTAGCCACAATCTAATCCTAACAGCACTAGCCACAATCTAACCCTAACAGCACTAGCCACAATCTAACCCTAACAGCACTAGCCACAATCTAACCCTAACAGCACTAGCCACAATCTAACCCTAACAGCACTAGCCACAATCTAACCCTAACAGCACTAGCCACAATCTAACCCTAACAGCACTAGCCACAATCTAACCCTAACAGCACTAGCCACAATCTAACCCTAACAGCACTAGCCACAATCTAACCCTAACAGCACTAGCCACAATCTAACCCTAACAGCACTAGCCACAATCTAACCCTAACAACGCTAGCCACAATCTAACCCAAACAGCACTAGCCACAATCTAACCATAACAGCACTAGCCACAATCTAATCCTAACAGCACTAGCCACAATCTAACCCTAACAACGCTAGCCACAATCTAACCCTAACAGCACTAGCCAAAATCTAACCCTAACAGCGCTAGCCACAATCTAATCCTAACAGCGCTAGCCACAATCTAACCCTGACCGTAACAGCACTAGCCACAATCTAACCCTAACAGCGCTAGCCACAATCTAATCCTAACAGCGCTAGCCACAATCTAACCCTAACAGCGCTAGCCACAATCTCACCCTAACAGCGCTAGCCACAATCTAACCCTAACCGTAACAGCACTAGCCACAATCTAACCCTAACAACGCTAGCCACAATCTAACCCTAACAGCGCTAGCCACAATCTAACGCTAACAGCGCTAGTCACAATCTAACGCTAACAGCGCTAGCCACAATCTAACCCTAACAGCACTAGCCACAATCTAACCCTAACAGCACTAGCCACAATCTAACCCTAACAGTACTAGCCACAATCTAATCCTAACAGCGCTAGCCACAATCTAACCCTAACAGCGCTAGCCACAATCTAACCCTAACAGCGCTAGCCACAATCTAACCCTAACAGCGCTAGTCACAATCTAACCCTAACAGCACTAGCCACAATCTAACCCTAACAGCACTAGCCACAATCTAACCCTAACAGCACTAGCCACAATCTAACCCTAACAGCGCTAGCCACAATCTAACCCTAACAGCACAAGTCACAATCTAACCCTAACAGCACTAGCCACAATCTAACCCTAACAGCACTAGTCACAATCTAACCCTAACAGCGCTAGCCACAATCTTATCCTAACAGCGCTAGCCACAATCTAACCCTAACAGCACTAACCACAATCTAACCCTAACAGCGCTAGCCACAATCTAACCCTAACAGCACTAGCCACAATCTAACCCTAACAGCGCTAGCCACAATCTAATCCTAACAGCGCTAGCCACAATCTAATCATAACAGCGCTAGCCACAATCTAACCCTAACAGCGCTAGCCACAATCTAATCCTAACAGCGCTAGCCACAATCTAACCCTGACCGTAACAGCACTAGCCACAATCTAACCCTAACAACGCTAGCCACAATCTAACCCTAACAGCGCTAGCCACAATCTAACCCTAACCGTAACAGCACTAGCCACAATCTAACCCTAACAACGCTAGCCACAATCTAACCCTAACAGCACTAGCCAAAATCTAACCCTAACAGCGCTAGCCACAATCTAATCCTAACAGCGCTAGCCACAATCTAACCCTGACCGTAACAGCACTAGCCACAATCTAACCCTAACAGCGCTAGCCACAATCTAATCCTAACAGCGCTAGCCACAATCTAACCCTAACAGCGCTAGCCACAATCTCACCCTAACAGCGCTAGCCACAATCTAACCCTAACCGTAACAGCACTAGCCACAATCTAACCCTAACAACGCTAGCCACAATCTAACCCTAACAGCGCTAGCCACAATCTAACGCTAACAGCGCTAGCCACAATCTAACGCTAACAGCGCTAGCCACAATCTAACCCTAACAGCACTAGCCACAATCTAACCCTAACAGCACTAGCCACAATCTAACCCTAACAGTACTAGCCACAATCTAATCCTAACAGCGCTAGCCACAATCTAACCCTAACAGCGCTAGCCACAATCTAACCCTAACAGCGCTAGCCACAATCTAACCCTAACAGCGCTAGTCACAATCTAACCCTAACAGCGCTAGCCACAATCTAACCCTAACAGCACTAGCCACAATCTAACCCTAACAGCACTAGCCACAATCTAACCCTAACAGCGCTAGCCACAATCTAACCCTAACAGCACAAGTCACAATCTAACCCTAACAGCACTAGCCACAATCTAACCCTAACAGCACTAGTCACAATCTAACCCTAACAGCGCTAGCCACAATCTTATCCTAACAGCGCTAGCCACAATCTAACCCTAACAGCACTAACCACAATCTAACCCTAACAGCGCTAGCCACAATCTAACCCTAACAGCACTAGCCACAATCTAATCCTAACAGCGCTAGCCACAATCTAATCCTAACAGCGCTAGCCACAATCTAACCCTAACAGCACTAGCCACAATCTACCCCTAACAGCACTAGCCACAATCTACCCCTAACAGCACTAGCCACAATCTACCCCTAACAGCGCTAGCCACAATCTAACCCTAACAGCGCTAGCCACAATCTAATCCTAACAGCGCTAGCCACAATCTAACCCTAACAGCACTAGCCACAATCTACCCCTAACAGCACTAGCCACAATCTACCCCTAACAGCACTAGCCACAATCTACCCCTAACAGCGCTAGCCACAATCTAACCCTAACAGCGCTAGCCACAATCTAACCCTAACAGCACAAGCCACAATCTAACCCTACCCCTAACAGCACTAGCCACAATCTAATCCTAACAGCACTAGCCACAATCTAACCCTAACAGCTCTAGCCACAATCTAACCCTTACAGCGCTAGCCACAATCTAACCCTAACAGCACTAGCCACAATCTAACACTAACAGCACTAGCCACAATCTAACCCTAAGCCTAACAGCAATAACCACAATCTGACCCTAACAGCACTAGTCACAATCTAACCCTAACAGCGTGAGCCACAATCTAACCCTAACAGCGCTAGCCACAATCTAACACTAACAGCACTAGCCACAATCTAACACTAACAGCACTAGCCACAATCTAACCCTAAGCCTAACAGCAATAACCACAATCTAACCCTAACAGCACGAGCCACAATCTAACCCTAACAGCACTAGCCACAATCTAACCCTAACAGCGCTAGCCACAGTCTAACCCTAATAGCGCTAGCCACAATCTAACCCTAACAGCACTAGCCACAATCTAACCCTAACAGCGCTAGCCACAATCTAACCCTAACAGCACTAGCCACAATCTAACCCTAACAGCACTAGCCACAATCTAACCCTAATAGCGCTAGCCACAATCTAACCCTAACAACGCTAGCAACAATCTAACCGTAACAGCGCTAGCCATAATCTAACCCTAACAGCGCTAACCACAATCTAACCCTAACAGCGCTAGCCACAATCTAACCCTAACAGCACTAGCCACAATCTAACCCTAACAGCGCTAGCCACAATCTAACCCTAACAACGCTAGCCACAATCTAACCCTAACAGCACTAGCCACAATCTAACCCTAACAGCGCTAGCCACAATCTAACCCTAACAGCACTGGCCACAATCTAACCCTAACAGCACTAGTCAAATCTAATCCTAACAGCGCTATCCACAATCTAACCCTAACAGCACTAGCCACAATCTAATCCTAACAGCGCTAGCCACAATCTAACCCTAACAGCGCTAGCCACAATCTAACCCTAACAGCACTAGCCACAATCTAACCCTAACAGCGCTAGCCACAATCTAACCCTAACAGCACTAGCCACAATCTAACCCTAACAACGCTAGCCACAATCTAACCCTAACAGCGCTAGCCACAATCTAACCCTAACAACGCTAGCCACAATCTAACCCTAACAGCACTAGCCACAATCTAACCCTAACAGCGCTAGCCACAATCTAACCCTAACAGCGCTAGCCACAATCTAACCCTAACAGCGCTAGCCACAATCTAACCCTACCCCTAACAGCACTAGCCACAATCTAACCCTAACAGCGCTAGCCACAATCTAACCCTAACAGCGCTAGCCACAATCTAACCCTAACAGCACTATCCACAATCTAACCCTAATAGCGCTAGCCACAATCTAACCCTAACAGCACTAACCACAATCTAACCCTAACAGCACTAGCCACAATCTAACCCTAACAGCACTAGTCACAATCTAACCCTAACAGCGCTATCCACAATCTAACCCTAACAGCACTAGCCACAATCTAACCCTAACAGCGCTAGCCACAATCTAACCCTAACAGCACTAGACACAATCTAACCCTAACAGCACTAGCCACAAACTTACCCTAACAGCGCTAGCCACAATCTAACCCAAACAGCACTAGCCACAATCTAACCCTAACAGCACTAGCCACAATCTAATCCTAACAGCACTAGCCACAATCTAACCCTAACAGCACTAGCCACAATCTAACCCTAACAGCACTAGCCACAATCTAACCCTAACAGCGCTAGCCACAATCTAACCCTAACAGCACTAGCCACAATCTAACCCTAACAGCACTAGCCACAATCTAACCCTAACAGCGCTAGCCACAATCTAACCCTAACAGCACTAGCCACAATCTAATCCTAACAGCACTAGCCACAATCTAACCCTAACAACGCTAGCCACAATCTAACCCTAACAGCACTAGCCAAAATCTAACCCTAACAGCGCTAGCCACAATCTAATCCTAACAGCGCTAGCCACAATCTAACCCTGACCGTAAGAGCACTAGCCACAATCTAACCCTAACAGCGCTAGCCACAATCTAATCCTAACAGCGCTAGCCACAATCTAACCCTAACAGCGCTAGCCACAATCTCACCCTAACAGCGCTAGCCACAATCTAACCCTAACCGTAACAGCACTAGCCACAATCTAACCCTAACAACGCTAGCCACAATCTAACCCTAACAGCGCTAGCCACAATCTAACGCTAACAGCGCTAGTCACAATCTAACGCTAACAGCGCTAGCCACAATCTAACCCTAACAGCACTAGCCACAATCTAACCCTAACAGCACTAGCCACAATCTAACCCTAACAGTACTAGCCACAATCTAATCCTAACAGCACTAGCCACAATCTAACCCTAACAGCGCTAGCCACAGTCTAACCCTAATAGCGCTAGCCACAATCTAACCCTAACAGCACTAGCCACAATCTAACCCTAACAGCGCTAGCCACAATCTAACCCTAACAGCACTAGCCACAATCTAACCCTAACAGCACTAGCCACAATCTAACCCTAATAGCGCTAGCCACAATCTAACCCTAACAACGCTAGCAACAATCTAACCGTAACAGCGCTAGCCACAATCTAACCCTAACAGCGCTCACCACAATCTAACCCTAACAGCGCTAGCCACAATCTAACCCTAACAGCACTAGCCACAATCTAACCCTAACAGCGCTAGCCACAATCTAACCCTAACAACGCTAGCCACAATCTAACCCTAACAGCACTAGCCACAATCTAACCCTAACAGCGCTAGCCACAATCTAACCCTAACAGCACTGGCCACAATCTAACCCTAACAGCACTAGTCAAATCTAACCCTAACAGCGCTATCCACAATCTAACCCTCACAGCACTAGCCACAATCTAATCCTAACAGCGCTAGCCACAATCTAACCCTAACAGCGCTAGCCACAATCTAACCCTAACAGCACTAGCCACAATCTAACCCTAACAGCACTAGCCACAATCTAACCCTAACAGCACTAGCCACAATCTAACCCTAACAACACTAGCCAAAATCTAACCCTAACAGCGCTAGCCACAATCTAACCCTAACAACGCTAGCCACAATCTAACCCTAACAGCACTAGCCACAATCTAACCCTAACAGCGCTAGCCACAATCTAACCCTAACAGCACTAGCCACAATCTAACCCTATCAGCACTAGTCACAATCTAACCCTAACAGCGCTATCCACAATCTAACCCTAACAGCACTAGACACAATCTAACCCTAACAGCACTAGCCACAATCTAACCCTAACAGCACTAGCCACAATCTTACCCTAACAGCGCTAGCCACAATCTAACCCAAACAGCACTAGCCACAATCTAACCCTAACAGCACTAGCCACAATCTAATCCTAACAGCACTAGCCACAATCTAACCCTAACAGCACTAGCCACAATCTAACCCTAACAGCACTAGCCACAATCTAACCCTAACAGCGCTAGCCACAATCTAACCCTAACAGCACTAGCCACAATCTAACCCTAACAGCACTAGCCACAATCTAACCCTAATAGCGCTAGCCACAATCTAACCCTAACAGCACTAGCCACAATCTAATCCTAAAAGCACTAGCCACAATCTAACCCTAACAACGCTAGCCACAATCTAACCCTAACAGCACTAGCCAAAATCTAACCCTAACAGCGCTAGCCACAATCTAATCCTAACAGCGCTAGCCACAATCTAACCCTGACCGTACCAGCACTAGCCACAATCTAATCCTAACAGCGCTAGCCACAATCTAACCCTAACAGCGCTAGCCACAATCTCACCCTAACAGCGCTAGCCACAATCTAACCCTAACCGTAACAGCACTAGCCACAATCTAACCCTAACAACGCTAGCCACAATCTAACCATAACAGCGCTAGCCACAATCTAACGCTAACAGCGCTAGTCACAATCTAACGCTAACAGCGCTAGCCACAATCTAACCCTAACAGCACTAGCCACAATCTAACCCTAACAGCACTAGCCACAATCTAACCCTAACAGTACTAGCCACAATCTAATCCTAACAGCGCTAGCCACAATCTAACCCTAACAGCGCTAGCCACAATCTAACCCTAACAGCGCTAGCCACAATCTAACCCTAACAGCGCTAGTCACAATCTAACCCTAACAGCACTAGCCACAATCTAACCCTAACAGCACTAGCCACAATCTAACCCTAACAGCACTAGCCACAATCTAACCCTAACAGCGCTAGCCACAATCTAACCCTAACAGCACAAGTCACAATCTAACCCTAACAGCACTAGCCACAATCTAACCCTAACAGCACTAGTCACAATCTAACCCTAACAGCGCTAGCCACAATCTTATCCTAACAGCGCTAGCCACAATCTAACCCTAACAGCACTAACCACAATCTAACCCTAACAGCGCTAGCCACAATCTAACCCTAACAGCACTAGCCACAATCTAACCCTAACAGCGCTAGCCACAATCTAATCCTAACAGCGCTAGCCACAATCTAACCCTAACAGCACTAGCCACAATCTACCCCTAACAGCACTAGCCACAATCTACCCCTAACAGCACTAGCCACAATCTACCCCTAACAGCGCTAGCCACAATCTAACCCTAACAGCGCTAGCCACAATCTAATCCTAACAGCGCTAGCCACAATCTAACCCTAACAACGCTAGCCACAATCTAACCCTAACAGCACTAGCCACAATCTACCCCTAACAGCACTAGCCACAATCTAACCCTAACAGCACTAGCCACAATCTACCCCTAACAGCACTAGCCACAATCTAACCCTAACAGCACTAGCCACAATCTAACCCTAACAGCGCTAGCCACAATCTAACCCTAACAGCACTAGCCACAATCTAACCCTAACAGCACTAGCCACAATCTAACCCTAACAGCGCTAGCCACAATCTAACCCTAACAGCACTAGCCACAATCTAATCCTAACAGCACTAGCCACAATCTAACCCTAACAACGCTAGCCACAATCTAACCCTAACAGCACTAGCCAAAATCTAACCCTAACAGCGCTAGCCACAATCTAATCCTAACAGCGCTAGCCACAATCTAACCCTGACCGTAAGAGCACTAGCCACAATCTAACCCTAACAGCGCTAGCCACAATCTAATCCTAACAGCGCTAGCCACAATCTAACCCTAACAGCGCTAGCCACAATCTCACCCTAACAGCGCTAGCCACAATCTAACCCTAACCGTAACAGCACTAGCCACAATCTAACCCTAACAACGCTAGCCACAATCTAACCCTAACAGCGCTAGCCACAATCTAACGCTAACAGCGCTAGTCACAATCTAACGCTAACAGCGCTAGCCACAATCTAACCCTAACAGCACTAGCCACAATCTAACCCTAACAGCACTAGCCACAATCTAACCCTAACAGTACTAGCCACAATCTAATCCTAACAGCACTAGCCACAATCTAACCCTAACAGCGCTAGCCACAGTCTAACCCTAATAGCGCTAGCCACAATCTAACCCTAACAGCACTAGCCACAATCTAACCCTAACAGCGCTAGCCACAATCTAACCCTAACAGCACTAGCCACAATCTAACCCTAACAGCACTAGCCACAATCTAACCCTAATAGCGCTAGCCACAATCTAACCCTAACAACGCTAGCAACAATCTAACCGTAACAGCGCTAGCCACAATCTAACCCTAACAGCGCTAACCACAATCTAACCCTAACAGCGCTAACCACAATCTAACCCTAACAGCGCTAGCCACAATCTAACCCTAACAGCACTAGCCACAATCTAACCCTAACAGCGCTAGCCACAATCTAACCCTAACAACGCTAGCCACAATCTAACCCTAACAGCACTAGCCACAATCTAACCCTAACAGCGCTAGCCACAATCTAACCCTAACAGCACTGGCCACAATCTAACCCTAACAGCACTAGCCACAATCTAACCCTAACAGCACTAGCCACAATCTAATCCTAACAGCGCTAGCCACAATCTAACCCTAACAGCGCTAGCCACAATCTAACCCTAACAGCACTAGCCACAATCTAACCCTAACAACACTAGCCAAAATCTAACCCTAACAGCGCTAGCCACAATCTAACCCTAACAACGCTAGCCACAATCTAACCCTAACAGCACTAACCACAATCTAACCCTAACAGCGCTAGCCACAATCTAACCCTAACAGCGCTAGCCACAATCTAACCCTATCAGCACTAGTCACAATCTAACCCTAACAGCGCTATCCACAATCTAACCCTAACAGCACTAGTCACAATATAACCCTAACAGCACTAGCCACAATCTAACCCTAACAGCACTAGCCACAATCTTACCCTAACAGCGCTAGCCACAATCTAACCCAAACAGCACTAGCCACAATCTAACCCTAACAGCACTAGCCACAATCTAATCCTAACAGCACTAGCCACAATCTAACCCTAACAGCACTAGCCACAATCTAACCCTAACAGCACTAGCCACAATCTAACCCTAACAGCGCTAGCCACAATCTAACCCTAACAGCACTAGCCACAATCTAACCCTAACAGCACTAGCCACAATCTAACCCTAATAGCGCTAGCCACAATCTAACCCTAACAGCACTAGCCACAATCTAATCCTAACAGCACTAGCCACAATCTAACCCTAACAACGCTAGCCACAATCTAACCCTAACAGCACTAGCCAAAATCTAACCCTAACAGCGCTAGCCACAATCTAATCCTAACAGCGCTAGCCACAATCTAACCCTGACCGTACCAGCACTAGCCACAATCTAATCCTAACAGCGCTAGCCACAATCTAACCCTAACAGCGCTAGCCACAATCTCACCCTAACAGCGCTAGCCACAATCTAACCCTAACCGTAACAGCACTAGCCACAATCTAACCCTAACAGCGCTAGCCACAATCTAACGCTAACAGCGCTAGTCACAATCTAACGCTAACAGCGCTAGCCACAATCTAACCCTAACAGCACTAGCCACAATCTAACCCTAACAGCACTAGCCACAATCTAACCCTAACAGTACTAGCCACAATCTAATCCTAACAGCGCTAGCCACAATCTAACCCTAACAGCGCTAGCCACAATCTAACCCTAACAGCGCTAGCCACAATCTAACCCTAACAGCGCTAGTCACAATCTAACCCTAACAGCGCTAGCCACAATCTAACCCTAACAGCACTAGCCACAATCTAACCCTAACAGCACTAGCCACAATCTAACCCTAACAGCGCTAGCCACAATCTAACCCTAACAGCACAAGTCACAATCTAACCCTAACAGCACTAGCCACAATCTAACCCTAACAGCACTAGTCACAATCTAACCCTAACAGCGCTAGCCACAATCTTATCCTAACAGCGCTAGCCACAATCTAACCCTAACAGCACTAACCACAATCTAACCCTAACAGCGCTAGCCACAATCTAACCCTAACAGCACTAGCCACAATCTAACCCTAACAGCGCTAGCCACAATCTAATCCTAACAGCGCTAGCCACAATCTAACCCTAACAGCACTAGCCACAATCTACCCCTAACAGCACTAGCCACAATCTACCCCTAACAGCACTAGCCACAATCTACCCCTAACAGCGCTAGCCACAATCTAACCCTAACAGCGCTAGCCACAATCTAATCCTAACAGCGCTAGCCACAATCTAACCCTAACAACGCTAGCCACAATCTAACCCTAACAGCACTAGCCACAATCTACCCCTAACAGCACTAGCCACAATCTAACCCTAACAGCACTAGCCACAATCTACCCCTAACAGCACTAGCCACAATCTAACCCTAACAGCACTAGCCACAATCTAACCCTAACAGCGCTAGCCACAATCTACCCCTAACAGCACTAGCCACAATCTACCCCTAACAGCACTAGCCACAATCTACCCCTAACAGCGCTAGCCACAATCTAACCCTACCCCTAACAGCACTAGCCACAATCTAATCCTAACAGCACTAGCCACAATCTAACCCTAACAGCGCTAGCCACAATCTAACCCTAACAGCAATAACCACAATCTGACCCTAACAGCACTAGTCACAACCTAACCCTAACAGCGCTAGCCACAATCTAATCCGAACAGCGCTAGCCACAATCTAACCCTGACCGTAACAGCACTAGCCACAATCTAACCCTAACAGCGCTAGCCACAATCTAATCCTAACAGCGCTAGCCACAATCTAACCCTAACCGTAACAGCACTAGCCACAATCTAACCCTAACAACGCTAGCCACAATCTAACCCTAACAGCGCTAGCCACAATCTAATCCTAACAGCACTAGCCACAATCTAACCCTAACAGCACTAGCCACAATCTAATCCTAACAGCGCTAGCCACAATCTAACCCTAACAGCTCTAGCCACAATCTAACCCTAACAGCACTAGCCACAATCTAACCCTAACAGCGCTAGCCACAATCTAATCCTAACAGCGCTAGCCACAATCTAACCCTGACCGTAACAGCACTAGCCACAATCTAACACTAACAACGCTAGCCACAATCTAACCCTAACAGCGCTAGCCACAATCTAACCCTAACCGTAACAGCACTAGCCACAATCTAACCCTAACAACGCTAGCCACAATCTAACCCTAACAGCACTAGCCAAAATCTAACCCTAACAGCGCTAGCCACAATCTAATCCTAACAGCGCTAGCCACAATCTAACCCTGACCGTAACAGCACTAGCCACAATCTAACCCTAACAGCGCTAGCCACAATCTAATCCTAACAGCGCTAGCCACAATCTAACCCTAACAGCGCTAGCCACAATCTCACCCTAACAGCGCTAGCCACAATCTAACCCTAACCGTAACAGCACTAGCCACAATCTAACCCTAACAACGCTAGCCACAATCTAACCCTAACAGCGCTAGCCACAATCTAACCCTAACAGCACTAGCCACAATCTAACCCTAACAGCACTAGACACAATCTAACCCTAACAGCACTAGCCACAATCTAACCCTAACAGCACTAGCCACAATCTTACCCTAACAGCGCTAGCCACAATCTAACCCAAACAGCACTAGCCACAATCTAACCCTAACAGCACTAGCCACAATCTAATCCTAACAGCACTAGCCACAATCTAACCCTAACAGCACTAGCCACAATCTAACCCTAACAGCACTAGCCACAATCTAACCCTAACAGCGCTAGCCACAATCTAACCCTAACAGCACTAGCCACAATCTAACCCTAACAGCACTAGCCACAATCTAACCCTAATAGCGCTAGCCACAATCTAACCCTAACAGCACTAGCCACAATCTAATCCTAAAAGCACTAGCCACAATCTAACCCTAACAACGCTAGCCACAATCTAACCCTAACAGCACTAGCCAAAATCTAACCCTAACAGCGCTAGCCACAATCTAATCCTAACAGCGCTAGCCACAATCTAACCCTGACCGTACCAGCACTAGCCACAATCTAATCCTAACAGCGCTAGCCACAATCTAACCCTAACAGCGCTAGCCACAATCTCACCCTAACAGCGCTAGCCACAATCTAACCCTAACCGTAACAGCACTAGCCACAATCTAACCCTAAGAACGCTAGCCACAATCTAACCATAACAGCGCTAGCCACAATCTAACGCTAACAGCGCTAGTCACAATCTAACGCTAACAGCGCTAGCCACAATCTAACCCTAACAGCACTAGCCACAATCTAACCCTAACAGCACTAGCCACAATCTAACCCTAACAGTACTAGCCACAATCTAATCCTAACAGCGCTAGCCACAATCTAACCCTAACAGCGCTAGCCACAATCTAACCCTAACAGCGCTAGCCACAATCTAACCCTAACAGCGCTAGTCACAATCTAACCCTAACAGCACTAGCCACAATCTAACCCTAACAGCACTAGCCACAATCTAACCCTAACAGCACTAGCCACAATCTAACCCTAACAGCGCTAGCCACAATCTAACCCTAACAGCACAAGTCACAATCTAACCCTAACAGCACTAGCCACAATCTAACCCTAACAGCACTAGTCACAATCTAACCCTAACAGCGCTAGCCACAATCTTATCCTAACAGCGCTAGCCACAATCTAACCCTAACAGCACTAACCACAATCTAACCCTAACAGCGCTAGCCACAATCTAACCCTAACAGCACTAGCCACAATCTAACCCTAACAGCGCTAGCCACAATCTAATCCTAACAGCGCTAGCCACAATCTAACCCTAACAGCACTAGCCACAATCTACCCCTAACAGCACTAGCCACAATCTACCCCTAACAGCACTAGCCACAATCTACCCCTAACAGCGCTAGCCACAATCTAACCCTAACAGCGCTAGCCACAATCTAATCCTAACAGCGCTAGCCACAATCTAACCCTAACAACGCTAGCCACAATCTAACCCTAACAGCACTAGCCACAATCTACCCCTAACAGCACTAGCCACAATCTAACCCTAACAGCACTAGCCACAATCTACCCCTAACAGCACTAGCCACAATCTAACCCTAACAGCACTAGCCACAATCTAACCCTAACAGCGCTAGCCACAATCTAACCCTAACAGCACTAGCCACAATCTAACCCTAACAGCACTAGCCACAATCTAACCCTAACAGCGCTAGCCACAATCTAACCCTAACAGCACTAGCCACAATCTAATCCTAACAGCACTAGCCACAATCTAACCCTAACAACGCTAGCCACAATCTAACCCTAACAGCACTAGCCAAAATCTAACCCTAACAGCGCTAGCCACAATCTAATCCTAACAGCGCTAGCCACAATCTAACCCTGACCGTAAGAGCACTAGCCACAATCTAACCCTAACAGCGCTAGCCACAATCTAAT
The DNA here is from genome assembly GCA_031769625.1 of Taudactylus pleione. Lineage (NCBI taxonomy): Eukaryota > Metazoa > Chordata > Amphibia > Anura > Myobatrachidae > Taudactylus > Taudactylus pleione. The sequence continues at coordinate 3,570,604 of JAUIMM010000829.1, read as the reverse complement.
CCTAACAGCGCTAGCCACAATCTAACCCTAACAGCGCTAGCCACAATCTCACCCTAACAGCGCTAGCCACAATCTAACCCTAACCGTAACAGCACTAGCCACAATCTAACCCTAACAACGCTAGCCACAATCTAACCCTAACAGCGCTAGCCACAATCTAACGCTAACAGCGCTAGTCACAATCTAACGCTAACAGCGCTAGCCACAATCTAACCCTAACAGCACTAGCCACAATCTAACCCTAACAGCACTAGCCACAATCTAACCCTAACAGTACTAGCCACAATCTAATCCTAACAGCACTAGCCACAATCTAACCCTAACAGCGCTAGCCACAGTCTAACCCTAATAGCGCTAGCCACAATCTAACCCTAACAGCACTAGCCACAATCTAACCCTAACAGCGCTAGCCACAATCTAACCCTAACAGCACTAGCCACAATCTAACCCTAACAGCACTAGCCACAATCTAACCCTAATAGCGCTAGCCACAATCTAACCCTAACAACGCTAGCAACAATCTAACCGTAACAGCGCTAGCCACAATCTAACCCTAACAGCGCTAACCACAATCTAACCCTAACAGCGCTAACCACAATCTAACCCTAACAGCGCTAGCCACAATCTAACCCTAACAGCACTAGCCACAATCTAACCCTAACAGCGCTAGCCACAATCTAACCCTAACAACGCTAGCCACAATCTAACCCTAACAGCACTAGCCACAATCTAACCCTAACAGCGCTAGCCACAATCTAACCCTAACAGCACTGGCCACAATCTAACCCTAACAGCACTAGCCACAATCTAACCCTAACAGCACTAGCCACAATCTAATCCTAACAGCGCTAGCCACAATCTAACCCTAACAGCGCTAGCCACAATCTAACCCTAACAGCACTAGCCACAATCTAACCCTAACAACACTAGCCAAAATCTAACCCTAACAGCGCTAGCCACAATCTAACCCTAACAACGCTAGCCACAATCTAACCCTAACAGCACTAACCACAATCTAACCCTAACAGCGCTAGCCACAATCTAACCCTAACAGCGCTAGCCACAATCTAACCCTATCAGCACTAGTCACAATCTAACCCTAACAGCGCTATCCACAATCTAACCCTAACAGCACTAGTCACAATATAACCCTAACAGCACTAGCCACAATCTAACCCTAACAGCACTAGCCACAATCTTACCCTAACAGCGCTAGCCACAATCTAACCCAAACAGCACTAGCCACAATCTAACCCTAACAGCACTAGCCACAATCTAATCCTAACAGCACTAGCCACAATCTAACCCTAACAGCACTAGCCACAATCTAACCCTAACAGCACTAGCCACAATCTAACCCTAACAGCGCTAGCCACAATCTAACCCTAACAGCACTAGCCACAATCTAACCCTAACAGCACTAGCCACAATCTAACCCTAATAGCGCTAGCCACAATCTAACCCTAACAGCACTAGCCACAATCTAATCCTAACAGCACTAGCCACAATCTAACCCTAACAACGCTAGCCACAATCTAACCCTAACAGCACTAGCCAAAATCTAACCCTAACAGCGCTAGCCACAATCTAATCCTAACAGCGCTAGCCACAATCTAACCCTGACCGTACCAGCACTAGCCACAATCTAATCCTAACAGCGCTAGCCACAATCTAACCCTAACAGCGCTAGCCACAATCTCACCCTAACAGCGCTAGCCACAATCTAACCCTAACCGTAACAGCACTAGCCACAATCTAACCCTAACAGCACTAGCCACAATCTAACGCTAACAGCGCTAGTCACAATCTAACGCTAACAGCGCTAGCCACAATCTAACCCTAACAGCACTAGCCACAATCTAACCCTAACAGCACTAGCCACAATCTAACCCTAACAGTACTAGCCACAATCTAATCCTAACAGCGCTAGCCACAATCTAACCCTAACAGCGCTAGCCACAATCTAACCCTAACAGCGCTAGCCACAATCTAACCCTAACAGCGCTAGTCACAATCTAACCCTAACAGCGCTAGCCACAATCTAACCCTAACAGCACTAGCCACAATCTAACCCTAACAGCACTAGCCACAATCTAACCCTAACAGCGCTAGCCACAATCTAACCCTAACAGCACAAGTCACAATCTAACCCTAACAGCACTAGCCACAATCTAACCCTAACAGCACTAGTCACAATCTAACCCTAACAGCGCTAGCCACAATCTTATCCTAACAGCGCTAGCCACAATCTAACCCTAACAGCACTAACCACAATCTAACCCTAACAGCGCTAGCCACAATCTAACCCTAACAGCACTAGCCACAATCTAACCCTAACAGCGCTAGCCACAATCTAATCCTAACAGCGCTAGCCACAATCTAACCCTAACAGCACTAGCCACAATCTACCCCTAACAGCACTAGCCACAATCTACCCCTAACAGCACTAGCCACAATCTACCCCTAACAGCGCTAGCCACAATCTAACCCTAACAGCGCTAGCCACAATCTAATCCTAACAGCGCTAGCCACAATCTAACCCTAACAACGCTAGCCACAATCTAACCCTAACAGCACTAGCCACAATCTACCCCTAACAGCACTAGCCACAATCTAACCCTAACAGCACTAGCCACAATCTACCCCTAACAGCACTAGCCACAATCTAACCCTAACAGCACTAGCCACAATCTAACCCTAACAGCGCTAGCCACAATCTACCCCTAACAGCACTAGCCACAATCTACCCCTAACAGCACTAGCCACAATCTACCCCTAACAGCGCTAGCCACAATCTAACCCTACCCCTAACAGCACTAGCCACAATCTAATCCTAACAGCACTAGCCACAATCTAACCCTAACAGCGCTAGCCACAATCTAACCCTAACAGCAATAACCACAATCTGACCCTAACAGCACTAGTCACAACCTAACCCTAACAGCGCTAGCCACAATCTAATCCGAACAGCGCTAGCCACAATCTAACCCTGACCGTAACAGCACTAGCCACAATCTAACCCTAACAGCGCTAGCCACAATCTAATCCTAACAGCGCTAGCCACAATCTAACCCTAACCGTAACAGCACTAGCCACAATCTAACCCTAACAACGCTAGCCACAATCTAACCCTAACAGCGCTAGCCACAATCTAATCCTAACAGCACTAGCCACAATCTAACCCTAACAGCACTAGCCACAATCTAATCCTAACAGCGCTAGCCACAATCTAACCCTAACAGCTCTAGCCACAATCTAACCCTAACAGCACTAGCCACAATCTAACCCTAACAGCGCTAGCCACAATCTAATCCTAACAGCGCTAGCCACAATCTAACCCTGACCGTAACAGCACTAGCCACAATCTAACACTAACAACGCTAGCCACAATCTAACCCTAACAGCGCTAGCCACAATCTAACCCTAACCGTAACAGCACTAGCCACAATCTAACCCTAACAACGCTAGCCACAATCTAACCCTAACAGCACTAGCCAAAATCTAACCCTAACAGCGCTAGCCACAATCTAATCCTAACAGCGCTAGCCACAATCTAACCCTGACCGTAACAGCACTAGCCACAATCTAACCCTAACAGCGCTAGCCACAATCTAATCCTAACAGCGCTAGCCACAATCTAACCCTAACAGCGCTAGCCACAATCTCACCCTAACAGCGCTAGCCACAATCTAACCCTAACCGTAACAGCACTAGCCACAATCTAACCCTAACAACGCTAGCCACAATCTAACCCTAACAGCGCTAGCCACAATCTAACCCTAACAGCACTAGCCACAATCTAACCCTAACAGCACTAGCCACAATCTAACCCTAACAGTACTAGCCACAATCTAATCCTAACAGCGCTAGCCACAATCTAACCCTAACAGCGCTAGCCACAATCTAACCCTAACAGCGCTAGCCACAATCTAACCCTAACAGCGCTAGCCACAATCTAACCCTAACAGCACTAGCCACAATCTAACCCTAACAGCACTAGCCACAATCTAACCCTAACAGCGCTAGCCACAATCTAACCCTAACAGCACAAGTCACAATCTAACCCTAACAGCACTAGCCACAATCTAACCCTAACAGCACTAGTCACAATCTAACCCTAACAGCGCTAGCCACAATCTTATCCTAACAGCGCTAGCCACAATCTAACCCTAACAGCACTAACCACAATCTAACCCTAACAGCGCTAGCCACAATCTAACCCTAACAGCGCTAGCCACAATCTAACCCTAACCGTAACAGCACTAGCCACAATCTAACCCTAACAACGCTAGCCACAATCTAACCCTAACAGCACTAGCCAAAATCTAACCCTAACAGCGCTAGCCACAATCTAATCCTAACAGCGCTAGCCACAATCTAACCCTGACCGTAACAGCACTAGCCACAATCTAACCCTAACAGCGCTAGCCACAATCTAATCCTAACAGCGCTAGCCACAATCTAACCCTAACAGCGCTAGCCACAATCTCACCCTAACAGCGCTAGCCACAATCTAACCCTAACCGTAACAGCACTAGCCACAATCTAACCCTAACAACGCTAGCCACAATCTAACCCTAACAGCGCTAGCCACAATCTAACGCTAACAGCGCTAGCCACAATCTAACGCTAACAGCGCTAGCCACAATCTAACCCTAACAGCACTAGCCACAATCTAACCCTAACAGCACTAGCCACAATCTAACCCTAACAGCACTAGCCACAATCTAATCCTAACAGCGCTAGCCACAATCTAACCCTAACAGCGCTAGCCACAATCTAACCCTAACAGCGCTAGCCACAATCTAACCCTAACAGCGCTAGTCACAATCTAACCCTAACAGCGCTAGTCACAATCTAACCCTAACAGCACTAGCCACAATCTAACCCTAACAGCACTAGCCACAATCTAACCCTAACAGCGCTAGCCACAATCTAACCCTAACAGCACAAGTCACAATCTAACCCTAACAGCACTAGCCACAATCTAACCCTAACAGCACTAGTCACAATCTAACCCTAACAGCGCTAGCCACAATCTTATCCTAACAGCGCTAGCCACAATCTAACCCTAACAGCACTAACCACAATCTAACCCTAACAGCGCTAGCCACAATCTAACCCTAACAGCACTAGCCACAATCTAATCCTAACAGCGCTAGCCACAATCTAATCCTAACAGCGCTAGCCACAATCTAACCCTAACATCACTAGCCACAATCTACCCCTAACAGCACTAGCCACAATCTACCCCTAACAGCACTAGCCACAATCTAACCCTAACAGCGCTAGCCACAATCTAACCCTAACAGCGCTAGCCACAATCTAATCCTAACAGCGCTAGCCACAATCTAACCCTAACAGCACTAGCCACAATCTACCCCTAACAGCACTAGCCACAATCTACCCCTAACAGCACTAGCCACAATCTACCCCTAACAGCGCTAGCCACAATCTAACCCTAACAGCGCTAGCCACAATCTAACCCTAACAGCACAAGCCACAATCTAACCCTACCCCTAACAGCACTAGCCACAATCTAATCCTAACAGCACTAGCCACAATCTAACCCTAACAGCGCTAGCCACAATCTAACCCTTACAGCGCTAGCCACAATCTAACCCTAACAGCACTAGCCACAATCTAACACTAACAGCACTAGCCACAATCTAACCCTAAGCCTAACAGCAATAACCACAATCTGACCCTAACAGCACTAGTCACAATCTAACCCTAACAGCGTGAGCCACAATCTAACCCTAACAGCGCTAGCCACAATCTAACACTAACAGCACTAGCCACAATCTAACCCAAACAGCGCTAGCCAAAATCTAACCCTAACCCTAATAGCACTAGCCACAATCTAACCCTAAGCCTAACAGCAATAACCACAATCTAACCCAAACAGCGCTAGCCACAATCTAACCCTAACAGCGCTAGCCAAAATCTAACCCTAACCCTAATCTAACCCTAACAGCGCTAGCCACAATCTAACCCTAACAGCACTAGCCACAATCTAACCCTAACAGCACTAGCCACAATCTAACCCTAATAGCGCTAGCCACAATCTAACCCTAACAACGCTAGCAACAATCTAACCGTAACAGCGCTAGCCACAATCTAACCCTAACAGCGCTAACCACAATCTAACCCTAACAGCGCTAGCCACAATCTAACCCTAACAGCACTAGCCACAATCTAACCCTAACAACGCTAGCCACAATCTAACCCTAACAGCGCTAGCCACAATCTAACCCTAACAACGCTAGCCACAATCTAACCCTAACAGCACTAGCCACAATCTAACCCTAACAGCGATAGCCACAATCTAACCCTAACAGCACTAGTCACAATCTAACCCTAACAGCGCTATCCACAATCTAACCCTAACAGCACTAGCCACAATCTAACCCTAACAGCACTAGCCACAATCTAACCCTAACAACGCTAGCCACAATCTAACCCTAACAGCGCTAGCCACAATCTAACCCTAACAACGCTAGCCACAATCTAACCCTAACAGCACTAGCCACAATCTAACCCTAACAGCGCTAGCCACAATCTAACCCTAACAGCACTAGCCACAATCTAACCCTAACAGCACTAGCAACAATCTAACCCTAACAGCACTAGCCACAATCTAACCCAAACAGCGCTAGACAAAATCTAAGCCTAACCCTAATAGCACTAGCCACAATCTAACCCTAAGCCTAACAGCAATAACCACAATCTAACCCAAACAGCGCTAGCCACAATCTAACACTAACAGCGCTAGCCAAAATCTAACCCTAACCCTAATCTAACCCTAACAGCACTAGCCACAATCTAACCCTAACAGCAATAACCGCAATCTAACCCAAACAGCGCTAGCCACAATCTAACCCTAACAGCGCTAGCCACAATCTAACCCAAACAGCACTAGCCACAATCTAACCCTAACAGCGCTATCCACAATCTAACCCTAACAGCGCTAGCCACAATCTAACCCAAACAGCACTAGCCACAATCTAACCCTAGCAGCACTAGCCACAATCTAACCCTAACAGCTCTTGCCACAATCTTACCCTAATAGCACTAGCCACAATCTAACCCTAACAGCGCTAGCCACAATCTAACCCAAACAGCACTAGCCACAATCTAACCCTAACAGCGCTATCCACAATCTAACCCTAACAGCACTAGCCACAATCTAATCCTAACAGCACTAGCCACAATCTAACCCTAACAGCACTAGCCACAATCTAATCCTAACAGCGCTAGCCAAAATCTAACCCTAACAGCACTAGCCACAATCTAACCCTAACAGCACTAGCCACAATCTAACCATAACAGCGCTAGCCACAATCTAACCCTAACAGCGCTAGCCACAATCTAATCCTAACAGCACTAGTCACAATCTAACCCTAACAGCGCTAGCCACAATCTAACCCTGACCGTAACAGCACTAGCCACAATCTAACCCTAACAGCACTAGCCACAATCTAACCCTAACAGCGCTAGCCACAATCTAACCCTAACAGCGCTAGCCACAACCTAACCCTAACCGTAACAGCACCAGCCACAATCTAACCCTAACAACGCTAGCCACAATCTAACCCTAACAGCACTAGCCACAATCTAACCCTAACAGCGCTAGCCACAATCTAATCCTAACAGCGCTAGCCACAATCTAACCCTGACCGTAACAGCACTAGCCACAATCTAACCCTAACAGCGCTAGCCACAATCTAATCCTAACAGCGCTAGCCACAATCTAACCCTAACAGCGCTAGCCACAATCTCACCCTAACAGCACTAGCCACAATCTAACCCAAACTGTAACAGCACTAGCCACAATCTAACCCTAACAACGCTAGCCACAATCTAACCCTAACAGCGCTAGCCACAATCTAACCCTAACAGCGCTAGCCACAATCTAACCCTAACAGCGCTAGCCACAATCTAACCCTAGCAGCGCTAGCCACAATCTAACCCTAACAGCACTAGCCACAATCTAACCCTAACAGCACTAGCCACAATCTAACCCTAACAGCACTAGCCACAATCTAATCCTAACAGCGCTAGCCACAATCTAACCCTAACAGCGCTAGCCACAATCTAACCCTAACAGCACAAGCCACAATCTAACCCTAACAGCACTAGCCACAATCTAACCCTAACAGCACTAGCCACAATCTAACCCTAACAGCACTAGCCACAATCTAACCCTAATAGCGCTAGCCACAATCTAACCCTAACAGCGCTAGCCACAATCTAACCCTAACAGCACTAGCCACAATCTAATCCTAACAGCACTAGCCACAATCTAACCCTAACAGCACTAGCCACAATCTAATCCTAACAGCGCTAGCCACAATCTAACCCTAACAGCGCTAGCCACAATCTAACCCTAACAACGCTAGCCACAATCTAACCCTAACAGCGCTAGCCACAATCTAACCCTAACAGCGCTAGCCACAATCTAACCCTAACAGCGCTAGCCACAATCTAACCCTAGCAGCGCTAGCCACAATCTAACCCTAACAGCACTAGCCACAATCTAACCCTAACAGCACTAGCCACAATCTAACCCTAACAGCACTAGCCACAATCTAATCCTAACAGCGCTAGCCACAATCTAACCCTAACAGCGCTAGCCACAATCTAACCCTAACAGCACTAGCCACAATCTAACCCTAACAGCACTAGCCACAATCTAACCCTAACAGCACTAGCCACAATCTAACCCTAACAGCACTAGCCACAATCTAACCCTAATAGCGCTAGCCACAATCTAACCCTAACAGCGCTAGCCACAATCTAACCCTAACAGCACTAGCCACAATCTAATCCTAACAGCACTAGCCACAATCTAACCCTAACAGCACTAGCCACAATCTAATCCTAACAGCGCTAGCCACAATCTAACCCTAACAGCGCTAGCCACAATCTAATCCTAACAGCGCTAGCCACAATCTAACCCTAACAGCACTAGCCACAATCTAATCCTAACAGCACTAGCCACAATCTAACCCTAACAGCACTAGCCACAATCTAACCCTAACAGCGATAGCCACAATCTAATCCTAACAGCGCTAACCACAATCTAACCCTGACCGTAACAGCACTAGCCACAATCTAACACTAACAACGCTAGCCACAATCTAACCCTAACAGCGCTAGCCACAATCTAACCCTAACCGTAACAGCACTAGCCACAATCTAACCCTAACCGTCACAGCACTAGCCACAATCTAACCCTAACCGTAACAGCACTAGCCACAATCTAACCCTAACAGCACTAGCCACAATCTAACCCTAACAGCACTAGCCACAATCTAACCCTAACAGCGCTATCCACAATCTAACCCTAACAGCGCTAGACACAATCTAACCCTAACAGCACTAGCCACAATCTAACCCTAACAGCACTAGTCACAATCTAACCCTAACAGCACTAGCCACAATCTAACCCTAACAGCACTAGCCACAATCTAACCCTAACAGCGCTAGCCACAATCTAACCCTAACAGCACTAGCCACAATCAAACCCTGACAGCGCTAGCCACAATCTAACCCTAATAGCGCTAGCCACAATCTAACCCTAACAGCACTAGCCACAATCTAACCCTAACAGCACTAGCAACAATCTAACCCTAACAGCACTAGCCACAATCTAACCCAAACAGCGCTAGCCAAAATCTAACCCTAACCCTAATAGCACCAGCCACAATCTAACCCTAAGCCTAACAGCAATAACCACAATCTAACACTAACAGCGCTAGCCACAATCTAACCCTAACAGCGCTAGCCACAATCTAATCCTAACAGCGCTAGCCACAATCTAACCCTAACCGTAACAGCACTAGCCACAATCTAACCCTAACAACGCTAGCCACAATCTAACCCTAACAGCGCTAGCCACAATCTAACCCTAACAGCACTAGCCACAATCTAACCCTAACAGCACTAGCCACAATCTAACCCTAACAGTACTAGCTACAATCTAATCCTAACAGTACTAGCCACAATCTAACCCTAACAGCGCTAGCCACAATCTAACCCTAACAGCGCTAGCCACAATCTAACCCTAACAGCACTAGCCACAATCTAACCCTAACAACACTAGCCACAATCTAACCCTAACAGCACTAGCCACAATCTAACCCTAACAGCACTAGCCACAATCTAACCCTAATAGCGCTAGCCACAATCTAACCCTAACAACGCTAGCCACAATCTAACCCTAACAGCACTAGCCACAATCTAACCCTAACAGCACTAGCCACAATCTAAAACTAACAGCACTAGCCACAATCTAACCCTAACAGCACTAGCCACAATCTAACCCTAACAGCACTAGCCACAATCTAACCCTAACAGCGCTATCCACAATCTAACCCTAACAGCGCTAGACACAATCTAACCCTAACAGCACTAGCCACAATCTAACCCTAACAGCACTAGCCACAATCTAACCCTAACAGCGCTAGCCACAATCTAACCCTAACAGCGCTAGTCACAATCTAACCTTAACAGCACTAGCCACAATCTAACCCTAACAGCACTAGCCACAATCTAACCCTAACAGCGCTAGCCACAATCTAACCCTAACAGCACTAGCCACAATCAAACCCTGACAGCGCTAGCCACAATCTAACCCTAATAGCGCTAGCCACAATCTAACCCTAACAGCACTAGCCACAATCTAACCCTAACAGCACTAGCAACAATCTAACCCTAACAGCACTAGCCACAATCTAACCCAAACAGCGCTAGCCAAAATCTAACCCTAACCCTAATAGCACTAGCCACAATCTAACCCTAAGCCTAACAGCAATAACCACAATCTAACCCTAACAGCGCTAGCCACAATCTAACCCTAACAGCGCTAGCCACAATCTAATCCTAACAGCGCTAGCCACAATCTAACCCTAACCGTAACAGCACTAGCCACAATCTAACCCTAACAACGCTAGCCACAATCTAACCCTAACAGCGCTAGCCACAATCTAACCCTAACAGCGCTTGCCACAATCTAACCCTAACAGCGCTAGCCACAATCTAACCCTAACAGCACTAGCCACAATCTAACCCTAACAGCACTAGCCACAATCTAACCCTAACAGTACTAGCCACAATCTAATCCTAACAGTACTAGCCACAATCTAACCCTAACAGCGCTAGCCACAATCTAACCCTAACAGCACTAGCCACAATCTAACCCTAACAACACTAGCCACAATCTAACCCTAACAGCACTAGCCACAATCTAACCCTAACAGCACTAGCCACAATCTAACCCTAATAGCGCTAGCCACAATCTAACCCTAACAACGCTAGCCACAATCTAACCCTAACAGCGCTAGCCACAATCTAACCCTAACAGCACTAGCCACAATCTAAAACTAACAGCACTAGCCACAATCTAACCCTAACAGCACTAGCCACAATCTAATCCTAACAGCGCTAGCCACAATCTAACCCTAACAGCGCTAGCCACAATCTAATCCTAACAGCACTAGCCACAATCTAACCCTAACAGCACTAGCCACAATCTAATCCTAACAGCACTAGCCACAATCTAACCCTAACAGCACTAGCCACAATCTAACCCTAACAGCGCTAGCCACAATCTAATCCTAACAGCGCTAACCACAATCTAACCCTGACCGTAACAGCACTAGCCACAATCTAACACTAACAACGCTAGCCACAATCTAACCCTAACAGCGCTAGCCACAATCTAACCCTAACCGTAACAGCACTAGCCACAATCTAACCCTAACCGTAACAGCACTAGCCACAATCTAACCCTAACCGTAACAGCACTAGCCACAATCTAACCCTAACAGCACTAGCCACAATCTAACCCTAACAGCACTAGCCACAATCTAACCCTAACAGCACTAGCCCCAATCTAACCCTTACAGCGCTAGCCACAATCTAACCCTAACAGCACTAGTCACAATCTAACCCTAACAGCACTAGCCACAATCTAACCCTAACAGCACTAGCCACAATCTAACCCTAACAGCGCTAGCCACAATCTAACCCTAACAGCACTAGCCACAATCTAACCCTGACAGCGCTAGCCACAATCTAACCCTAATAGCGCTAGCCACAATCTAACCCTAACAGCACTAGCCACAATCTAACCCTACCCCTAACAGCACTAGTCACAATCTAACCCTAACAGCACTAGCAACAATCTAACCGTACCCCTAACAGCACTAGCCACAATCTAACCCTAACAGCACTAGCAACAATCTAACCCTAACAGCACTAGCCACAATCTAACCCAAACAGCGCTAGCCAAAATCTAACCTAACCCTAATAGCACTAGCCACAATCTAACCCTAAGCCTAACAGCAATAACCACAATCTAACCCAAACAGCGCTAGCCACAATCTAACCCTAACAGCGCTAGCCAAAATCTAACCCTAACCCTAATCTAACCCTAACAGCACTAGCCACAATCTAACCCTAATAGCGCTAGCCACAATCTAACCCTAACAACGCTAGCAACAATCTAACCCTAACAGCACTAGCCACAATCTAACCCTAACAGCGCTAACCACAATCTAACCCTAACAGCGCTAGCCACAATCTAATCCTAACAGCACTAGCCACAATCTAACCCTAACAGCAATAGCCACAATCTAACCCTAACAGCACTAGCCACAATCTAACCCTAACAACGCTATCCACAATCTAACCCTAACAACGCTAGCCACAATCTAACCCTAACAGCACTAGCCACAATCTAACACTAACAGCGCTAGCCACAATCTAACCCTAACAGCGCTAGCCACAATCTAACCCTAACAGCACTAGCCACAATCTAACCCTAACAGCGCTAGCCACAATCTAACCCTAACAGCGCTATCCACAATCTAACCCTAACAGCGCTAGCCACAATCTAATCCTAACAGCACTAGCCACAATCTAACCCTAACAGCACTAGCCACAATCTAATCCTAACAGCGCTAGCCACAATCTAACCCTAACAGCACTAGCCACAATCTAACCCTAACAGCGCTAGCCACAATCTAACCCTAACAGCGCTAGCCACAATCTAATCCTAACAGCGCTAGCCACAATCTAACCCTGACCGTAACAGCACTAGCCACAATCTAACACTAACAACGCTAGCCACAATCTAACCCTAACAGCGCTAGCCACAATCTAACCCTAACCGTAACAGCACTAGCCACAATCTAACCCTAACAACGCTAGCCACAATCTAACCCTAACAGCACTAGCCACAATCTAACCCTAACAGCGCTAGCCACAATCTAACCCTAACAGCACTAGCCACAATCTAACCCTAACAGCGCTAGCCACAATCTAACCCTAATAGCGCTAGCCACAATCTAACCCTAACAGCACTAGCCACAATCTAACCCTAACAGCACTAGCAACAATCTAACCCTAACAGCACTAGCCACAATCTAACCCAAACAGCGCTAGCCAAAATATAACCCTAAACCTAATAGCACTAGCCGCAATCTAACCCTAAGCCTAACAGCAATAACCACAATCTAACCCAAACAGCGCTAGCCACAATCTAACCCTAACAGCGCTAGCCAAAATCTAACCCTAACCCTAATCTAACCCTAACAGCACTAGCCACAATCTAACCCAAACAGCACTAGCCACAATCTAACCCTAATAGCGCTAGCCACAATCTAACCCTAACAACGCTAGCAACAATCTAACCGTAACAGCACTAGCCACAATCTAACCCTAACAGCGCTAGCCACAATCTAACCCTAACAACGCTAGCCACAATCTAATCCAAACAGCACTAGCCACAATCTAACCCTAACAGCGCTAGCCACAATCTAACCCTAACAACGCTAGCCACAATCTAACCCTAACAGCACTAGCCACAATCTAACCCTAACAGCGCTAGCCACAATCTAACCCTAACAGCACTAGCCACAATCTAACCCTAACAGCACTAGCCACAATCTAACCCTAACAGCGCTAGCCACAATCTAACCCTAACAGCGCTAGCCACAATCTAATCCTAACAGCGCTAGCCACAATCTAATCCTAACAGCACTAGCCACAATCTAACCCTAACAGCGCAATCCACAATCTAACCGTAACAGCACTAGCCACAATCTAATCCTAACAGCACTAGCCACAGTCTAACCCTAACAGCACTAGCCACAATCTAATCCTAACAGCGCTAGCCACAATCTAACCCTAACAGCACTAGCCACAATCTAACCCTAACAGCGCTAGCCACAATCTAACCCTAACAGCGCTAGCTACTATCTAATCCTAACAGCGCTAGCCACAATCTAACCCTGACCGTAACAGCACTAGCCACAATCTAACACTAACAACGCTAGCCACAATCTAACCCTAACAGCGCTAGCCACAATCTAACCCTAACCGTAACAGCACTAGCCACAATCTAACCCTAACAACGCTAGCCACAATCTAACCCTAACAGCGCTAGCCACAATCTAACCCTGACCGTAACAGCACTAGCCACAATCTAACCCTAACAACGCTAGCCACAATCTAACCCTAACAACGCTAGCCACAATCTAACCCTAACAGCACTAGCCACAATCTAACCCTAACAACGCTAGCCACAATCTAACCGTAACAGCACTAGCCGCAATCTAACCCTAACAGCTCTAGCTACAATCTAACCCTAACAGCGCTAGCCACAATCTAACCCTGACCGTAACAGCACTAGCCACAATCTAACCCTAACAGCGCTAGCCACAATCAAATCCTAACAGCGCTAGCCACAATCTAACCCTAACAGCCCTAGCCACAATCTCACCCTAACAGCGCTAGCCACAATCTAACCCTAACAGTAACAGCACTAGCCACAATCTAACCCTAACAACGCTAGCCACAATCTAACCCTAACAGCGCTAGCCACAATCTAACCCTAACAGCGCTAGCCACAATCTAACCCTAACAGCGCTAGCCACAATCTAACCCTAACAGCGCTAGCCACAATCTAACCCTAACAGCGCTAGCCACAATCTAACCCTAACAGCGCTAGCCACAATCTAACCCTAACAACGCTAGCCACAATCTAACCCTAATAGCGCTAGCCACAATCTAACCCTAACAACGCTAGCCACAATCTAACCCTAACAGCACTAGCCACAATCTAACCCTAACAGCGCTAGCCACAATCTAACCCAAACAGCACTAGCCACAATCTAACCCTAACAGCACTAGCCACAATCTAATCCTAACAGCAATAGCCACAATCTAACCCTAACAGCACTAGCCACAATCTAACCCTAACAGCGCTAGCCACAATCTAACCCTAACAGCGCTAGCCACAATCTAACCCTAACAACACTAACCACAATCTAACCCTTACAGTGCTAGCCACAATCTAATCCTAACAGCGCTAGCCACAATCTAATCTTAACAGCACTAGCCACAATCTAACCCTAACAGCACTAGCCACAATCTAACCCTAACAGCGCTAGCCACAATCTAACCCTAACCGTAACAGCACTAGCCACAATCTAACCCTAACCGTAACAGCACTAGCCACAATCTAACCCTAACAGCACTAGCCACAATCTAACCCTAACAGCACTAGCCACAATCTAACCCTAACAGCACTAGCCACAATCTAACCCTAACAGCGCTAGCCACAATCTAACCCTAACAGCACTAGCCACAATCTAACCCTAACAGCACTAGTCACAATCTAACCCTAACAGCACTAGCCACAATCTAACCCTAACAGCGCTATCCACAATCTAACCCTAACAGCACTAGTCACAATCTAACCCTAACAGCGCTAGACACAATCTAACCCTAACAGCACTAGCCACAATATAACCCTAACAGCACTAGCCACAATCTAACCCTAACAGCAATAGCCACAATCTAACCCTAACAGCACTCGTCACAATCTACCCCTAACAGCACTAGCCACAATCTAACCCTAACAGCACTAGCCACAATCTAACCCTGACCGTAACAGCACTAGCCACAATCTAACCCTAACAGCGCTAGCCACAATCTAACCCTAACAGCGCTAGCCACAATCTCACCCTAACAGCACTAGCCACAATCTAACCCTAACAACGCTAGCCACAATCTAACCCTAACAGCGCTAGCCACAATCTAACCCTAACAGCGCTAGCCACAATCTAACCCTAACAGCGCTAGCCACAATCTAACCCTAACAGCACTAGCCACAATCTAACCCTAACAGCGCTAGCCGCAATCTAACCCTAACAGCACAAGCCACAATCTAATCCTAACAGCACTAGCCACAATCTAATCCTAACAGCATTAGCCACAATCTAATCCTAACAGCGCTAGCCACAATCTAACCCTAACAGCGCTAGCCACAATCTAACCATAACAGCACAAGCCACAATCTAACCCTAACAGCACTAGCCACAATCTAACCCTAGCAACGCTAGCCACAATCTAACCCTAACAGCGCTAGCCACAATCTAACCCTAACAACGCTAGCCACAATCTAACCCTAACAGCGCTAGCCACAATCTAACCCTAACAGCGCTAGCCACAATCTAACCCAAACAGCACTAGCCACAATCTAACCCTAACAGCACTAGCCACAATCTAACCCTAACAACGCTAGCCACAATCTAACCCTAACAGCACTAGCCACAATCTAATCCTAACAGCACTAGCCACAATCTAACCCTAACAGCACTAGCCACAATCTAACCCTAACAGCGCTAGCCACAATCTAATCCTAACAGCGCTAACCACAATCTAACCCTGACCGTAACAGCACTAGCCACAATCTAACACTAACAACGCTAGCCACAATCTAACCCTAACAGCGCTAGCCACAAACCTAACCCTAACCGTAACAGCACTAGCCACAACCTAACCCTAACCGTAACAGCACTAGCCACAATCTAACCCTAACCGTAACAGCACTACCCACAATCTAACCCTAACAGCACTAGCCACAATCTAACCCTAACAGCACTAGCCACAATCTAACCCTAACAGCGCTAGCCACAATCTAACCCTAACAGCACTAGCCACAATCTAACCCTAACAGCACTAGCCACAATCTAACCCTAACAGCACTAGCCACAATCTAACCCTAACAGCACTAGCCGCAATCTAACCCTAACAGCACTAGCCACAATCTAACCCTAACAGCGCTAGCCACAATCTAACCCTAACAGCGCTAGCCACAATCTTACACTAACAGCGCTAACCACAATCTAACCCTAACAGCGCTAGCCACAATCTAACCCTAACAGCACTAGCCACAATCTAACCCTAACAGCACTAGCCACAATCTACCCCTAACAGCGCTAGCCACAATCTAACCCTAACAGCATTAGCCACAATCTAACCCTACCCCTAACAGCACTAGCCACAGTCTACCCCTAACAGCACTAGCCACAATCTACCCCTAACAGCACTAGCCACAATCTAACCCTAACAGCGCTAGCCACAATCTAACCCTAACAGCACAAGCCACAATCTAACCCTACCCCTAACAGCACTAGCCACAATCTAACCCTAACAGCACTAGCCACAATATAACCCTAACAGCACTAGACACAATCTAACCCTAACAGCGCTAGCCACAATCTAACCCTAACAGCGCTAGCCACAATCTAACCCTTACAGCGCTAGCCACAATCTAACCCTAACAACACTAGCCACAATCTAACACTAACAGCACTAGCCACAATCTAACCCTAACCCTAATCTAACCCTAACAGCACTAGCCACAATCTAACCCTAAGCCTAACAGCAATAACCACAATCTAACCCTAACAGCGCTAGCCACAATCTAACCCTAACAGCACTAGCCACAATCTAACCCTAAGCCTAACAGCAATAACCACAATCTAACCCTAACAGCACGAGCCACAATCTAACCCTAACAGCACTAGCCACAATCTAACCCTAACAGCGCTAGCCTCAATCTAACCCTAACAGCACTAGCCACAATCTAACACTAACAGCACTAGCCACAATCTAACCCTAAGGCTAACAGCAATAACCACAATCTAACCCTAACAGCACTAGCCACAATCTAACCCTAACAGCACTAGCCACAATCTAACCCTAACAACGCTAGCCACAATCTAACCCTAATAGCGCTAGCCACAATCTAACCCTAACAGCACAAGCCACAATCTAACCCTAACAGCACAAGCCACAATCTAACCCTAACAGCGCTAGCCACAATCTAACCCTAACAGCGCTAGCCACAATCTAACCCTAACAGCGCTATCCACAATCTAACCCTAACAGCACTAGCCACAATCTAATCCTAACAGAACTAGCCACAATCTAACCCTAACAGCACTAGCCACAATCTAATCCTAACAGCGCTAGCCACAATCTAACCCTAACAGCACTAGCCACAATCTAACCCTAACAGCGCTAGCCACAATCTAATCCTAACAGCGCTAGCCACAATCTAACCCTGACCGTAACAGCACTAACCACAATCTAACCCTAACAGCGCTAGCCACAATCTAACCCTAACCGTAACAGCACTAGCCACAATCTAACCCTAACAACGCTAGCCACAATCTAACCCTAACAGCTCTAGCCACAATCTAACCCTAACAGCACTAGCCACAATCTAACCCTAACAGCGCTAGCCACAATCTAATCCTAACAGCGCTAGCCACAATCTAACCCTAACAGCGCTAGCCACAATCTCACCCTAACAGCGCTAGCCACAATCTAACCCTAACCGTAACAGCACTAGCCACAATCTAACCCTAACAACGCTAGCCACAATCTAACCCTAACAGCGCTAGCCACAATCTAACCCTAACAGCGCTAGCCACAATCTAACCCTAACAGCGCTAGCCACAATCTAACCCTAACAGCACTAGCCACAATCTAACCCTAACAGCACTAGCCACGTAACAGCACTAGCCACAATCTAACCCTAACCGTAACAGCACTAGCCATAATCTATCCCTAACAGCACTAGCCACAATCTAACCCTAACAGCACTAGTCACAATCTAACCCTAACAGCACTAGTCACAATCTAACCCTAACAGCACTAGCCACAATCTAACCCTAACAGCGCTATCCAAAATCTAACCCTAACAGTACTAGACACAATCTAACCCTAACAGCACTAGCCACAATATAACCCTAACAGCACTAGCCACAATCTAACCCTAACAGCACTAGCCACAATCTAACCCTAACAGCGCTAGCCACAATCTAACCCTAACAGCACTAGCCACAATCTAACCCTAACAGCACTAGTCACAATCTAACCCTAACAGCACTAGCCACAATCTAACCCTAACAGCACTAGCCACAATCTAACCCTAACAGCACTAGCCACGTAACAGCACTAGCCACAATCTAACCCTAACCGTAACAGCACTAGCCATAATCTAACCCTAACAGCACTAGCCACAATCTAACCCTAACAGCACTAGTCACAATCTAACCCTAACAGCACTAGTCACAATCTAACCCTAACAGCACTAGCCACAATCTAACCCTAACAGCGCTATCCACAATCTAACCCTAACAGCACTAGACACAATCTAACCCTAACAGCACTAGCCACAATATAACCCTAACAGCACTAGCCACAATCTAACCCTAACAGCACTAGCCACAATCTAACCCTAACAGCGCTAGCCACAATCTAACCCTAACAGCACTAGCCACAATCTAACCCTAACAGCACTAGTCACAATCTAACCCTAACAGCACTAGCCACAATCTAACCCTAACAGCGCTAGCCACAATCTAACCCTAACAGCGCTATCCACAATCTAACCCTAACAGCACTAGACACAATCTAACCCTAACAGCACTAGCCACAATATAACCCTAACAGCACTAGCCACAATCTAACCCTAACAGCACTAGCCACAATCTAACCCTAACAGCACTAGCCACAATCTAACCCTAACAGCGCTAGCCACAATCTAACCCTAACAGCACTAGCCACAATCTAACCCTAACAGCGCTAGCCACAATCTAACCATGACCGTAACAACGCTAGCCACAATCTAACCCTAACAGCGCTAGCCACAATCTAACCCTAACCGTAACAGCACTAGCCACAATCTAACCCTAACAACGCTAGCCACAATCTAACCCTAACAGCACTAGCCACAATCTAACCCTAACAGCGCTAGCCACAATCTAATCCTAACAGCGCTAGCCACAATCTAACCCTGACCGTAACAGCACTAGCCACAATCTAACCCTAACAGCGCTAGCCACAATCTAATCCTAACAGCGCTAGCCACAATCTAACCCTAACAGCGCTAGCCACAATCTCACCCTAACAGCACTAGCCACAATCTAACCCTAACAACGCTAGCCACAATCTAACCCTAACAGCGCTAGCCACAATCTAACCCTAACAGCGCTAGCCACAATCTAACCCTAACAGCGCTAGCCACAATCTAACCCTAACAGCGCTAGCCACAATCTAACCCTAACAGCGCTAGCCACAATCTAACCCTAACAACGCTAGCCACAATCTAACCCTAACAGCGCTAGCCACAATCTAACCCTAACAGTGCTAGCCACAATCTAACCCTAACAGCACTAGCCACAATCTAACCCTAACAGCACTAGCCACAATCTAACCCTAACAACGCTAGCCACAATCTAACCCTAACAGCGCTAGCCACAATCTAACCCTAACAGCACTAGCCACAATCTAATCCGAACAGCACTAGCCACAATCTAACCCTAAAAGCACTAGCCACAATCTAATCCTAACAGCACTAGCCACAATCTAAACCTAACAGCACTAGCCACAATCTAACCCTAACAGCGCTAGCCACAATCTAATCCTAACAGCGCTAACCACAATCTAACCCTGACCGTAACAGCACTAGCCACAATCTAACACTAACAACGCTAGCCACAATCTAACCCTAACAGCGCTAGCCACAATCTAACCCTAACCGTAACAGCACTAGCCACAATCTAACCCTAACCGTAACAGCACTAGCCACAATCTAACCCTAACCGTAACAGCACTAGCCACAATCTAACCCTAACAGCACTAGCCACAATCTAACCCTAACAGCACTAGCCACAATCTAACCCTAACAGCGCTAGCCACAATCTAACCCTAACAGCGCTAGCCACAATCTAACCCTAACAGCGCTAGCCGCAATCTAACCCTAACAGCACTAGCCACAATCTAACCCTAACAGCGCTAGCCACAATCTAACCCTAACAGTGCTAGCCACAATCTTACACTAACAGCACTAGCCACAATCTAACCCTAACAGCACTAGCCACAATCTAACCCTAACAGCACTAGCCACAATCTACCCCTAACAGCACTAGCCACAATCTACCCCTAACAGCGCTAGCCACAATCTAACCCTAACAGCATTAGCCACAATCTAACCCTACCCCTAACAGCACTAGCAACAATCTAATCCTAACAGCACTAGCCACAATCTACCCCTAACAGCACTAGCCACAATCTACCCCTAACAGCACTAGCCACAATCTACCCCTAACAGCACTAGCCACAATCTACCCCTAACAGTGCTAGCCACAATCTAACCCTAACAGCGCTAGCCACAATCTAACCCTAACAGCACAAGCCACAATCTAACCCTACCCCTAACAGCACTAGCCACAATATAACCCTAACAGCACTAGCCACAATCTAATCCTAACAGCACTAGCCACAATCTAACCCTAACAGCGCTAGCCACAATCTAACCCTTACAGCGCTAGCCACAATCTAACCCTAACAACACTAGCCACAATCTAACACCAACAGCACTAGCCACAATCTAACCCTAACCCTAATCTAACCCTAACAGCACTAGCCACAATCTAACCCTAAGCCTAACAGCAATAACCACAATCTAACCCTAACAGCGCTAGCCACAATCTAACCCTAACAGCACTAGCCACAATCTAACACTAACAGCACTAGCCACAATCTAACCCTAAGCCTAACAGCAATAACCACAATCTGACCCTAGCAGAACTAGCCACAATCTAACCCTAACAGCACTAGCCACAATCTAACCCTAACAACGCTAGCCACAATCTAACCCTAACAGCGCTAGCCACAATCTAACCCTAACAGCGCTAGCCACAATCTAATCCTAACAGCACTAGCCACAATCTAACCCTAACAGCACTAGCCACAATCTAATCCTAACAGCACTAGCCACAATCTAACCCTAACAGCACTAGCCACAATCTAACCCTAACAGCGCTAGCCACAATCTAATCCTAACAGCGCTAACCACAATCTAACCCTGACCGTAACAGCACTAGCCACAATCTAACACTAACAACGCTAGCCACAATCTAACCCTAACAGCGCTAGCCACAAGCTAACCCTAACCGTAACAGCACTAGCCACAATCTAACCCTAACCGTAACAGCACTAGCCACAATCTAACCCTAACAGCACTAGCCACAATCTAACCCTAACAGCACTAGCCACAATCTAACCCTAACAGCGCTAGCCACAATCTAACCCTAACAGCGCTAGCCGCAATCTAACCCTAACAGCACTAGCCACAATCTAACCCTAACAGCGCTAGCCACAATCTAACCCTAACAGCGCTAGCCACAATCTTACACTAACAGCGCTAACCACAATCTAACCCTAACAGCGCTAGCCACAATCTAACCCTAACAGCACTAGCCACAATCTAACCCTAACAGCACTAGCCACAATCTACCCCTAACAGCACTAGCAACAATCTAATCCTAACAGCACTAGCCACAATCTACCCCTAACAGCACTAGCCACAATCTACCCCTAACAGCACTAGCCACAATCTACCCCTAACAGCACTAGCCACAATCTACCCCTAACAGTGCTAGCCACAATCTAACCCTAACAGCGCTAGCCACAATCTAACCCTAACAGCACTAGCCACAATATAACCCTAACAGCACTAGACACAATCTAACCCTAACAGCACTAGCCACAATCTAATCCTAACAGCACTAGCCGCAATCTAACCCTAACAGCGCTAGCCACAATCTAACCCTTACAGCGCTAGCCACAATCTAACCCTAACAGCACTAGCCACAATCTACCCCTAACAGCACTAGCCACAATCTACCCCTAACAGCGCTAGCCACAATCTAACCCTAACAGCATTAGCCACAATCTAACCCTACCCCTAACAGCACTAGCAACAATCTAATCCTAACAGCACTAGCCACAATCTACCCCTAACAGCACTAGCCACAATCTACCCCTAACAGCACTAGCCACAATCTACCCCTAACAGCACTAGCCACAATCTACCCCTAACAGTGCTAGCCACAATCTAACCCTAACAGCGCTAGCCACAATCTAACCCTAACAGCACTAGCCACAATATAACCCTAACAGCACTAGACACAATCTAACCCTAACAGCACTAGCCACAATCTAATCCTAACAGCACTAGTCACAATCTAACCCTAACAGCGCTAGCCACAATCTAACCCTTACAGCGCTAGCCACAATCTAACCCTAACAACACTAGCCACAATCTAACACTAACAGCACTAGCCACAATCTAACCCTAACCCTAATCTAACCCTAACAGCACTAGCCACAATCTAACCCTAACAGCACTAGCCACAATCTAACCCTAAGCCTAACAGCAATAACCACAATCTAACCCTAACAGCGCTAGCCACAATCTAACCCTAACAGCACTAGCCACAATCTAACCCTAACAACGCTAGCCACAATCTAACCCTAACAGCGCTAGCCTCAATCTAACCCTAACAGCACTAGCCACAATCTAACCCTAACAGCACTAGCCACAATCTAACCCTAAGCCTAACAGCAATAACCACAATCTAACCCTAACAGCACTAGCCACAATCTAATCCTAACAGCACTAGCCACAATCTAACCCTAACAGCACTAGCCACAATCTAACCCTAATAGCGCTACCCACAATCTAACCCTAACAGCACAAGCCACAATCTAACCCTAACAGCACTAGCCACAATCTAACCCTAACAACGCTAGCCACAATCTAACCCTAATAGCGCTAGCCACAATCTAACACTAACAGCACTAGCCACAATCTAACCCTAAGCCTAACAGCAATAACCACAATCTAACCCTAACAGCACTAGCCACAATCTAATCCTAACAGCACTAGCCACAATCTAACCCTAACAGCACTAGCCACAATCTAACCCTAATAGCGCTACCCACAATCTAACCCTAACAGCACAAGCCACAATCTAACCCTAACAGCACTAGCCACAATCTAACCCTAACAACGCTAGCCACAATCTAACCCTAATAGCGCTAGCCACAATCTAACCCTAACAGCACAAGCCACAATCTAACCCTAACAGCACAAGCCACAATCTAACCCTAACAGCGCTAGCCACAATCTAACCCTAACAGCGCTATCCACAATCTAACCCTAACAGCACTAGCCACAATCTAATCCTAACAGCACTAGCCACAATCTAACCCTAACAGCACTAGCCACAATCTAATCCTAACAGCACTAGCCACAATCTAACCCTAATAGCACTAGCCACAATCTAATCCTAACAGCGCTAGCCACAATCTAACCCTAACAGCGCTAGCCACAATCTAACCCTAACAGCGCTAGCCACAATCTAACCCTAACAGCGCTAGCCACAATCTAATCCTAACAGCGCTAGCCACAATCTAACCCTGACCGTAACAGCACTAGCCACAATCTAACACTAACAACGCTAGCCACAATCTAACCCTAACAGCGCTAGCCACAATCTAACCCTAACCGTAACAGCACTAGCCACAATCTAACCCTAACAACGCTAGCCACAATCTAACCCTAACAGCGCTAGCCACAATCTAATCCTAACAGCGCTAGCCACAATCTAACCCTGACCGTAACAGCACTAGCCACAATCTAACACTAACAACACTAGCCACAATCTAACCCTAACAGCGCTAGCCACAATCTAACCCTAACCGTAACAGCACTAGCCACAATCTAACCCTAACAGCACTAGCCACAATCTAACCCTAACAGCGCTAGCCACAATCTAACCCTAACAGCACTAGCCACAATCTAACCCTAACAGCGCTAGCCACAATCTTACACTAACAGCGCTAACCACAATCTAGCCCTAACAGCGCTAGCCACAATCTAACCCTAACAGCACTAGCCACAATCTAACCCTAACAGCACTAGCCACAATCTACCCCTAACAGCACTAGCCACAATCTACCCCTAACAGCGCTAGCCACAATCTAACCCTAACAGCATTAGCCACAATCTAACCCTAACAGCACTAGCAACAATCTAATCCTAACAGCACTAGCCACAATCTACCCTAACAGCACTAGCCACAATCTACCCCTAACAGCACTAGCCACAATCTACCCCTAACAGCACTAGCCACAATCTACCCCTAACAGTGCTAGCCACAATCTAACCCTAACAGCGCTAGCCACAATCTAACCCTAACAGCACAAGCCACAATCTAACCCTACCCCTAACAGCACTAGCCACAATCTAACCCTAACAGCACTAGCCACAATATAACCCTAACAGCACTAGACACAATCTAACCCTAACAGCACTAGCCACAATCTAATCCTAACAGCACTAGCCACAATCTAACCCTAACAGCGCTAGCCACAATCTAACCCTTACAGCGCTAGCCACAATCTAACCCTAACAACACTAGCCACAATCTAACACTAACAGCACTAGCCACAATCTAACCCTAACCCTAATCTAACCCTAACAGCACTAGCCACAATCTAACCCTAACAGCACTAGCCACAATCTAACCCTAAGCCTAACAGCAATAACCACAATCTAACCCTAACAGCGCTAGCCACAATCTAACCCTAACAGCACTAGCCACAATCTAACCCTAACAACGCTAGCCACAATCTAACCCTAACAGCGCTTGCCTCAATCTAACCCTAACAGCACTAGCCACAATCTAACCCTAACAGCGCTAGCCACAATCTAACCCTAACAGCGCTAGCCACAATCTAATCCTAACAGCGCTAGCCACAATCTAACCCTGACCGTAACAGCACTAGCCACAATCTAACACTAACAACGCTAGCCACAATCTAACCCTAACAGCGCTTGCCACAATCTAACCCTAACCGTAACAGCACTAGCCACAATCTAACCCTAACAACGCTAGCCACAATCTAACCCTAACAGCGCTAGCCACAATCTAATCCTAACAGCGCTAGCCACAATCTAACCCTGACCGTAACAGCACTAGCCACAATCTAACACTAACAACGCTAGCCACAATCTAACCCTAACAGCGCTAGCCACAATCTAACCCTAACCGTAACAGCACTAGCCACAATCTAACCCTAACAGCACTAGCCACAATCTAACCCTAACAGCGCTAGCCGCAATCTAACCCTAACAACACTAGCCACAATCTAACCCTAACAGCGCTAGCCACAATCTTACACTAACAGCGCTAACCACAATCTAGCCCTAACAGCGCTAGCCACAATCTAACCCTAACAGCACTAGCCACAATCTAACCCTAACAGCACTAGCCACAATCTACCCCTAACAGCACTAGCCACAATCTACCCCTAACAGCGCTAGCCACAATCTAACCCTAACAGCATTAGCCACAATCTAACCCTAACAGCACTAGCAACAATCTAATCCTAACAGCACTAGCCACAATCTACCCTAACAGCACTAGCCACAATCTACCCCTAACAGCACTAGCCACAATCTACCCCTAACAGCACTAGCCACAATCTACCCCTAACAGTGCTAGCCACAATCTAACCCTAACAGCGCTAGCCACAATCTAACCCTAACAGCACAAGCCACAATCTAATTCTAACAGCACTAGCCACAATCTAACCCTAACAGCACTAGCCACAATATAACCCTAACAGCACTAGACACAATCTAACCCTAACAGCACTAGCCACAATCTAATCCTAACAGCACTAGCCACAATCTAACCCTAACAGCGCTAGCCACAATCTAACCCTTACAGCGCTAGCCACAATCTAACCCTAACAACACTAGCCACAATCTAACCCTAAGCCTAATCTAACCCTAACAGCACTAGCCACAATCTAACCCTAACAGCACTAGCCACAATCTAACCCTAAGCCTAACAGCAATAACCACAATCTAACCCTAACAGCGCTAGCCACAATCTAACCCTAACAGCACTAGCCACAATCTAACCCTAAGCCTAACAGCAATAACCACAATCTAACCCTAACAGCACGAGCCACAATCTAACCCTAACAGCACTAGCCACAATCTAACCCTAACAGCGCTAGCCTCAATCTAACCCTAACAGCACTAGCCACAATCTAACACTAACAGCACTAGCCACAATCTA
Organism: Taudactylus pleione; assembly: GCA_031769625.1. Lineage (NCBI taxonomy): Eukaryota > Metazoa > Chordata > Amphibia > Anura > Myobatrachidae > Taudactylus > Taudactylus pleione. Next base: position 3,543,293 of record JAUIMM010000829.1, on the reverse strand, counting down.
ACCCTAAGCCTAACAGCAATAACCACAATCTAACCCTAACAGCACTAGCCACAATCTAATCCTAACAGCACTAGCCACAATCTAACCCTAACAGCGCTAGCCACAATCTAACCCTAACAGCACTAGCCACAATCTAACCCTAATAGCGCTACCCACAATATAACCCTAACAGCACAAGCCACAATCTAACCCTAACAGCACTAGCCACAATCTAACCCTAACAACGCTAGCCACAATCTAACCCTAATAGCGCTAGCCACAATCTAACCCTAACAGCACAAGCCACAATCTAACCCTAACAGCACAAGCCACAATCTAACCCTAACAGCGCTAGCCACAATCTAACCCTAACAGCGCTAGCCACAATCTAATCCTAACAGCACTAGCCACAATCTAACCCTAACAGCACTAGCCACAATCTAACCCTAACAGCACTAGCCACAATCTAACCCTAACTGTACTAGCCACAATCTAATCCTAACAGCGCTAGCCACAATCTAACCCTAACAGCGCTAGCCACAATCTAACCCTAACAACGCTAGCCACAATCTAACCCTAATAGCGCTAGCCACAATCTAACCCTAACAACGCTAGCCACAATCTAACCATAACAGCACTAGCCACAATCTAACCCTAACAGCGCTAGCCACAATCTAACCCAAACAGCACTAGCCACAATCTAACCCTAACAGCACTAGCCACAATCTAATCCTAACAGCAATAGCCACAATCTAACCCTATCAGCACTAGTCACAATCTAACCCTAACAGCGCTAGCCACAATCTAACCCTAACAGCGCTAGCCACAATCTAACCCTAACAACACTAACCACAATCTAACCCTAACAGCGCTAGCCACAATCTAATCCTAACAGCGCTAGCCACAATCTAACCCTAACAGCGCTAGCCACAATCTAATCCTAACAGCACTAGCCACAATCTAACCCTAACAGCACTAGCCACAATCTAACCCTAAGAGCGCTAGCCACAATCTAACCCTAACCGTAACAGCACTAGCCACAATCTAACCCTAACCGTAACAGCACTAGCCACAATCTAACCCTAACCGTAACAGCACTAGCCATAATCTAACCCTAACAGCACTAGCCACAATCTAACCCTAACAGCACTAGCCACAATCTAACCCTAACAGCACAAGCCACAATCTAACCCTAACAGCGCTAGCCACAATCTAACCCTAACAGCACTAGCCACAATCTAACCCTAACAGCACTAGTCACAATCTAACCCTAACAGCACTAGCCACAATCTAACCCTAACAGCGCTATCCACAATTTAACCCTAACAGCACTAGACACAATCTAACCCTAACAGCACTAGCCACAATATAACCCTAACAGCACTAGCCACAATCTAACCCTAACAGCACTAGCCACAATCTAACCCTAACAGCACTAGTCACAATCTACCCCTAACAGCACTAGCCACAATCTAACCCTAACAGCACTAGCCACAACCTAACCCTAACAGCACTAGCCACAATCTAACCCTAACAGCGCTAGCCACAATCTAACCCTAACAGCGCTAGCCACAATCTAACCCTAACAGCGCTAGCCACAATCTAACCATGACCGTAACAACGCTAGCCACAATCTAACCCTAACAGCGCTAGCCACAATCTAACCCTAACCGTAACAGCACTAGCCACAATCTAACCCTAACAACGCTAGCCACAATCTAACCCTAACAGCACTAGCCACAATCTAACCCTAACAGCGCTAGCCACAATCTAATCCTAACAGCGCTAGCCACAATCTAACCCTGACCGTAACAGCACTAGCCACAATCTAACCCTAACAGCACTAGCCACAATCTAATCCTAACAGCGCTAGCCACAATCTAACCCTAACAGCGCTAGCCACAATCTCACCCTAACAGCACTAGCCACAATCTAACCCTAACAACGCTAGCCACAATCTAACCCTAACAGCGCTAGCCACAATCTAACCCTAACAGCGCTAGCCACAATCTAACCCTAACAGCGCTAGCCACAATCTAACCCTAACAGCGCTAGCCACAATCTAACCCTAACAGCACAAGCCACAATCTAACCCTAACAGCACTAGCCACAATCTAACCCTAACAACGCTAGCCACAATCTAACCCTAACAGCGCTAGCCACAATCTAACCCTAACAACGCTAGCCACAATCTAACCCTAACAGCGCTAGCCACAATCTAACCCTAACAGCGCTAGCCACAATCTAACCCAAACAGCACTAGCCACAATCTAACCCTAACAGCGCTAGCCACAATCTAACCCTAACAACGCTAGCCACAATCTAACCCTAACAGCGCTAGCCACAATCTAACCCTAACAGCGCTAGCCACAATCTAACCCTAACAGCACTAGCCACAATCTAACCCTAACAGCACTAGCCACAATCTAACCCTAACAACGCTAGCCACAATCTAACCCTAACAGCGCTAGCCACAATCTAACCCTAACAGCACTAGCCACAATCTAATCCTAACAGCACTAGCCACAATGTAACTCTAACAGCGCTAGCCACAATCTAACCCTAACAGCACTAGCCACAATCTAACCCTAACAGCACTAGCCACAATCTAACCCTAAAAGCACTAGCCACAATCTAATCCTAACAGCACTAGCCACAATCTAACCCTAACAGCACTAGCCACAATCTAACCCTAACAGCACTAGCCACAATCTAACCCTAACAGCGCTAGCCACAATCTAATCCTAACAGCGCTAACCACAATCTAACCCTGACCGTAACAGCACTAGCCACAATCTAACACTAACAACGCTAGCCACAATCTAACCCTAACAGCGCTAGCCACAATCTAACCCTAACCGTAACAGCACTAGCCACAATCTAACCCTAACCGTAACAGCACTAGCCACAATCTAACCCTAACCGTAACAGCACTAGCCACAATCTAACCCTAACAGCACTAGCCACAATCTAACCCTAACAGCACTAGCCACAATCTAACCCTAACAGCGCTAGCCACAATCTAACCCTAACAGCACTAGCCACAATCTAACCCTAACAGCGCTAGCCGCAATCTAATCCTAACAGCGCTAGCCACAATCTAACCCTAACAGCGCTAGCCACAATCTAACCCTAACAGCGCTAGCCACAATCTTACACTAACAGCGCTAACCACAATCTAACCCTAACAGCGCTATCCACAATCTAACCCTAACAGCACTAGCCACAATCTAACCCTAACAGCACTAGCCACAATCTACCCCTAACAGCACTAGCCACAATCTACCCCTAACAGCGCTAGCCACAATCTAACCCTAACAGCATTAGCCACAATCTAACCCTACCCCTAACAGCACTAGCAACAATCTAATCCTAACAGCACTAGCCACAATCTACCCCTAACAGCACTAGCCACAATCTACCCCTAACAGCACTAGCCACAATCTACCCCTAACAGTGCTTGCCACAATCTAACCCTAACAGCGCTAGCCACAATCTAACCCTAACAGCACAAGCCACAATCTAACCCTACCCCTAACAGCACTAGCCACAATATAACCCTAACAGCACTAGACACAATCTAACCCTAACAGCACTAGCCACAATCTAATCCTAACAGCACTAGCCACAATCTAACCCTAACAGCGCTAGCCACAATCTAACCCTTACAGCGCTAGCCACAATCTAACCCTAACAACACTAGCCACAATCTAACACTAACAGCACTAGCCACAATCTAACCCTAACCCTAATCTAACCCTAACAGCACTAGCCACAATCTAACCCTAAGCCTAACAGCAATAACCACAATCTAACCCTAACAGCGCTAGCCACAATCTAACCCTAACAGCACTAGCCACAATCTAACACTAACAGCACTAGCCACAATCTAACCCTAAGCCTAACAGCAATAACCACAATCTGACCCTAACAGCACTAGTCACAATCTAACCCTAACAGCGCGAGCCACAATCTAACCCTAACAGCGCTAGCCACAAACTAACACTAACAGCACTAGCCACAATCTAACACTAACAGCACTAGCCACAATCTAACCCTAAGCCTAACAGCAATAACCACAATCTAACCCTAACAGCACGAGCCACAATCTAACCCTAACAGCACTAGCCACAATCTAACCCTAACAGCGCTAGACTCAATCTAACCCTAACAGCACTAGCCACAATCTAATACTAACAGCACTAGCCACAATCTAACCCTAAGCCTAACAGCAATAACCACAATCTAACCCTAACAGCACGAGCCACAATCTAACCCTAACAGCGCTAGCCACAATCTAACCCTAATAGCGCTAGCCACAATCTAACCCTAACAGCACTAGCCACAATCTAACCCTAACAGCGCTAGCCACAATCTAACCCTAACAACGCTAGCCACAATCTAACCCTAACAGCGCTAGCCACAATCTAACCCTAATAGCGCTAGCCACAATCTAACCCTAACAGCACTAGCCACAATCTAACCCTAACAGCATTAGCAACAATCTAACCCTAACAGCACTAGCCACAATCTAACCCAAACAGCGCTAGCCAAAATCTAACCCTAACCCTAATAGCACTAGCCAAAATCTAACCCTAAGCCTAACAGCAATAACCACAATCTAACCCAAACAGCGCTAGCCACAATCTAACCCTAACAGCGCTAGCCAAAATCTAACCCTAACCCTAATCTAACCCTAACAGCGCTAACCACAATCTAACCCTGACCGTAACAGCACTAGCCACAATCTAACACTAACAACGCTAGCCACAATCTAACCCTAACAGCGCTAGCCACAATCTAACCCTAACCGTAACAGCACTAGCCACAATCTAACCCTAACCGTAACAGCACTAGCCACAATCTAACCCTAACCGTAACAGCACTAGCCACAATCTAACCCTAACAGCGCTAGCCACAATCTAACCCTAACAGCGCTAGCCACAATCTAACCCAAACAGCACTAGCCACAATCTAACCCTAACAGCACTAGCCACAATCTAACCCTAACAACGCTAGCCACAATCTAACCCTAACAGCGCTAGCCACAATCTAACCCTAACAGCGCTAGCCACAATCTAACCCTAACAGCACTAGCCACAATCTAACCCTAACAGCACTAGCCACAATCTAACCCTAACAACGCTAGCCACAATCTAACCCTAACAGCGCTAGCCACAATCTAACCCTAACAGCGCTAGCCACAATCTAATCCTAACAGCACTAGCCACAATCTAACCCTAACAGCACTAGCCAAAATCTAATCCTAACAGCACTAGCCACAATCTAACCCTAACAGCACTAGCCACAATCTAACCCTAACAGCGCTAGCCACAATCTAATCCTAACAGCGCTAACCACAATCTAACCCTGACCGTAACAGCACTAGCCACAATCTAACACTAACAACGCTAGCCACAATCTAACCCTAACAGCGCTAGCCACAATCTAACCCTAACCGTAACAGCACTAGCCACAATCTAACCCTAACCGTAACAGCACTAGCCACAATCTAACCCTAACCGTAACAGCACTAGCCACAATCTAACCCTAACAGCACTAGCCACAATCTAACCCTAACAGCACTAGCCACAATCTAACCCTAACAGCGCTAGCCACAATCTAACCCTAACAGCACTAGCCACAATCTAACCCTAACAGCGCTAGCCGCAATCTAACCCTAACAGCACTAGCCACAATCTAACCCTAACAGCGCTAGCCACAATCTAACCCTAACAGCGCTAGCCACAATCTTACACTAACAGCGCTAACCACAATCTAACCCTAACAGCGCTAGCCACAATCTAACCCTAACAGCACTAGCCACAATCTAACCCTAACAGCACTAGCCACAATCTACCCCTAACAGCACTAGCCACAATCTACCCCTAACAGCGCTAGCCACAATCTAACCCTAACAGCATTAGCCACAATCTAACCCTACCCCTAACAGCACTAGCAACAATCTAATCCTAACAGCACTAGCCACAATCTACCCCTAACAGCACTAGCCACAATCTACCCCTAACAGCACTAGCCACAATCTACCCCTAACAGTGCTAGACACAATCTAACCCTAACAGCACTAGCCACAATCTAACCCTAACAGCACAAGCCACAATCTAACCCTACCCCTAACAGCACTAGCCACAATATAACCCTAACAGCACTAGACACAATCTAACCCTAACAGCACTAGCCACAATCTAATCCTAACAGCACTAGCCACAATCTAACCCTAACAGCGCTAGCCACAATCTAACCCTTACAGCGCTAGCCACAATCTAACCCTAACAACACTAGCCACAATCTAACACTAACAGCACTAGCCACAATCTAACCCTAACCCTAATCTAACCCTAACAGCACTAGCCACAATCTAACCCTAAGCCTAACAGCAATAACCACAATCTAACCCTAACAGCGCTAGCCACAAACTAACCCTAACAGCACTAGCCACAATCTAACACTAACAGCACTAGCCACAATCTAACCCTAAGCCTAACAGCAATAACCACAATCTGACCCTAACAGCACTAGTCACAATCTAACCCTAACAGCGCGAGCCACAATCTAACCCTAACAGCGCTAGTCACAAACTAACACTAACAGCACTAGCAACAATCTAACACTAACAGCACTAGCCACAATCTAACCCTAAGCCTAACAGCAATAACCACAATCTAACCCTAACAGCACGAGCCACAATCTAACCCTAACAGCACTAGCCACAATCTAACCCTAACAGCGCTAGCCTCAATCTAACCCTAACAGCACTAGCCACAATCTAACACTAACAGCACTAGCCACAATCTAACCCTAAGCCTAACAGCAATAACCACAATCTAACCCTAACAGCACGAGCCACAATCTAACCCTAACAGCGCTAGCCACAATCTAACCCTAATAGCGCTAGCCACAATCTAACCCTAACAGCACTAGCCACAATCTAACCCTAACAGCGCTAGCCACAATCTAACCCTAACAACGCTAGACACAATCTAACCCTAACAGCGCTAGCCACAATCTAACCCTAATAGCGCTAGCCACAATCTAACCCTAACAGCACTAGCCACAATCTAACCCTAACAGCATTAGCAACAATCTAACCCTAACAGCACTAGCCACAATCTAACCCAAACAGCGCTAGCCAAAATCTAACCCTAACCCTAATAGCACTAGCCAAAATCTAACCCTAAGCCTAACAGCAATAACCACAATCTAACCCAAACAGCGCTAGCCACAATCTAACCCTAACAGCGCTAGCCAAAATCTAACCCTAACCCTAATCTAACCCTAACAGCGCTAACCACAATCTAACCCTGACCGTAACAGCACTAGCCACAATCTAACACTAACAACGCTAGCCACAATCTAACCCTAACAGCGCTAGCCACAATCTAACCCTAACCGTAACAGCACTAGCCACAATCTAACCCTAACAGCACTAGCCACAATCTAACCCTAACAGCACTAGCCACAATCTAACCCTAACAGCGCTAGCCACAATCTAACCCTAACAGCGCTAGCCACAATCTAACCCTAACAGCGCTAGCCACAATCTAACCATGACCGTAACAACGCTAGCCACAATCTAACCCTAACAGCGCTAGCCACAATCTAACCCTAACCGTAACAGCACTAGCCACAATCTAACCCTAACAACGCTAGCCACAATCTAACCCTAACAGCACTAGCCACAATCTAACCCTAACAGCGCTAGCCACAATCTAATCCTAACAGCGCTAGCCACAATCTAACCCTGACCGTAACAGCACTAGCCACAATCTAACCCTAACAGCGCTAGCCACAATCTAATCCTAACAGCGCTAGCCACAATCTAACCCTAACAGCGCTAGCCACAATCTCACCCTAACAGCACTAGCCACAATCTAACCCTAACAACGCTAGCCACAATCTAACCCTAACAGCGCTAGCCGCAATCTAACCCTAACAGCGCTAGCCACAATCTAACCCTAACAGCGCTAGCCACAATCTAACCCTAACAGCACTAGCCACAATCTAACCCTAACAGCACTAGCCACAATCTAACCCTAACAGCGCTAGCCGCAATCTAACCCTAACAGCACTAGGCACAATCTAATCCTAACAGCATTAGCCACAATCTAATCCTAACAGCGCTAGCCACAATCTAACCCTAACAGCGCTAGCCACAATCTAACCCTAACAGCACAAGCCACAATCTAACCCTAACAGCACTAGCCACAATCTAACCCTAACAGCACTAGCCACAATCTAACCCTAACAGCGCTAGCCACAATCTAATCCTAACAGCACTAGCCACAATCTAATCCTAACAGCATTAGCCACAATCTAATCCTAACAGCGCTAGCCACAATCTAACCCTAACAGCGCTAGCCACAATCTAACCCTAACAGCACAAGCCACAATCTAACCCTAACAGCACTAGCCACAATCTAACCCTAACAACGCTAGCCACAATCTAACCCTAACAGCGCTAGCCACAATCTAACCCTAACAACGTTAGCCACAATCTAACCCTAACAGCGCTAGCCACAATCTAACACTAACAGCGCTAGCCACAATCTAACCCAAACAGCACTAGCCACAATCTAACCCTAACAGCGCTAGCCACAATCTAACCCTAACAACGCTAGCCGCAATCTTACACTAACAGCGCTAGCCACAATCTAACCCAAACAGCGCTAGCCACAATCTAACCCTAACAGCAATAACCACAATCTAACCCTAACAGCGCTAGCCACAAACTAACCCTAACAGCACTAGCCACAATCTAACACTAACAGCACTAGCCACAATCTAACCCTAAGCCTAACAGCAATAACCACAATCTGACCCTAACAGCACTAGTCACAATCTAACCCTAACAGCGCGAGCCACAATCTAACCCTAACAGCGCTAGCCACAAACTAACACTAACAGCACTAGCCACAATCTAACACTAACAGCACTAGCCACAATCTAACCCTAAGCCTAACAGCAATAACCACAATCTAACCCTAACAGCACGAGCCACAATCTAACCCTAACAGCGCTAGCCACAATCTAACCCTAATAGCGCTAGCCACAATCTAACCCTAACAGCACTAGCCACAATCTAACCCTAACAGCGCTAGCCACAATCTAACCCTAACAACGCTAGACACAATCTAACCCTAACAGCGCTAGCCACAATCTAACCCTAATAGCGCTAGCCACAATCTAACCCTAACAGCACTAGCCACAATCTAACCCTAACAGCATTAGCAACAATCTAACCCTAACAGCACTAGCCACAATCTAACCCAAACAGCGCTAGCCAAAATCTAACCCTAACAGCACTAGCCAAAATCTAACCCTAAGCCTAACAGCAATAACCACAATCTAACCCAAACAGCGCTAGCCACAATCTAACCCTAACAGCGCTAGCCAAAATCTAACCCTAACCCTAATCTAACCCTAACAGCGCTAACCACAATCTAACCCTGACCGTAACAGCACTAGCCACAATCTAACACTAACAACACTAGCCACAATCTAACCCTAACAGCGCTAGCCACAATCTAACCCTAACCGTAACAGCACTAGCCACAATCTAACCCTAACAGCACTAGCCACAATCTAACCCTAACAGCACTAGCCACAATCTAACCCTAACAGCGCTAGCCACAATCTAACCCTAACAGCGCTAGCCACAATCTAACCCTAACAGCGCTAGCCACAATCTAACCATGACCGTAACAACGCTAGCCACAATCTAACCCTAACAGCGCTAGCCACAATCTAACCCTAACCGTAACAGCACTAGCCACAATCTAACCCTAACAACGCTAGCCACAATCTAACCCTAACAGCACTAGCCACAATCTAACCCTAACAGCGCTAGCCACAATCTAATCCTAACAGCGCTAGCCACAATCTAACCCTGACCGTAACAGCACTAGCCACAATCTAACCCTAACAGCGCTAGCCACAATCTAATCCTAACAGCGCTAGCCACAATCTAACCCTAACAGCACTAGCCACAATCTAACCCTAACAGCACTAGCCACAATCTAACCCTAACAGCGCTAGCCGCAATCTAACCCTAACAGCACAAGCCACAATCTAATCCTAACAGCACTAGCCACAATCTAATCCTAACAGCATTAGCCACAATCTAATCCTAACAGCGCTAGCCACAATCTAACCCTAACAGCACAAGCCACAATCTAACCCTAACAGCACTAGCCACAATCTAACCCTAACAACGCTAGCCACAATCTAACCCTAACAGCGCTAGCCACAATCTAACCCTAACAACGTTAGCCACAATCTAACCCTAACAGCGCTAGCCACAATCTAACACTAACAGCGCTAGCCACAATCTAACCCAAACAGCGCTAGCCACAATCTAACCCTAACAGCGCTAGCCACAATCTAACCCTAACAACGCTAGCCACAATCTTACACTAACAGCGCTAGCCACAATCTAACCCTAACAGCGCTAGCCACAATCTAACCCTAACAGCACTAGCCACAATCTAACCCTAACAACGCTAGCCACAATCTAACCCTAACAGCGCTAGCCACAATCTAACCCTAACAGCACTAGCCACAATCTAATCCTAACAGCACTAGCCACAATGTAACTCTAACAGCACTAGCCACAATCTAATCCTAACAGCACTAGCCACAATCTAACCCTAACAGCACTAGCCACAATCTAACCCTAACAGCGCTAGCCACAATCTAATCCTAACAGCGCTAACCACAATCTAACCCTGACCGTAACAGCACTAGCCACAATCTAACACTAACAACGCTAGCCACAATCTAACCCTAACAGCGCTAGCCACAATCTAACCCTAACCGTAACAGCACTAGCCACAATCTAACCCTAACCGTAACAGCACTAGCCACAATCTAACCCTAACCGTAACAACACTAACCACAATCTAACCCTAACAGCACTAGCCACAATCTAACCCTAACAGCACTAGCCACAATCTAACCCTAACAGCGCTAGCCACAATCTAACCCTAACAGCACTAGCCACAATCTAACCCTAACAGCGCTAGCCGCAATCTAACCCTAACAGCACTAGCCACAATCTAACCCTAACAGCGCTAGCCACAATCTAACCCTAACAGCGCTAGCCACAATCTTACACTAACAGCGCTAGCCACAATCTAACCCTAACAGCACTAGCCACAATCTAACCCTAACAGCACTAGCCACAATCTACCCCTAACAGCGCTAGCCACAATCTAACCCTAACAGCATTAGCCACAATCTAACCCTACCCCTAACAGCACTAGCAACAATCTAATCCTAACAGCACTAGCCACAATCTAACCCTAACAGCGCTAGCCACAATCTAACCCTAACAGCGCTAGCCACAATCTTACACTAACAGCGCTAACCACAATCTAACCCTAACAGCGCTAGCCACAATCTTACACTAACAGCGCTAACCACAATCTAACCCTAACAGCGCTAGCCACAATCTACCCCTAACAGCACTAGCCACAATCTACCCCTAACAGCACTAGCCACAATCTACCCCTAACAGTGCTTGCCGCAATCTAACCCTAACAGCGCTAGCCACAATCTAACCCTAACAGCACAAGCCACAATCTAACCCTACCCCTAACAGCACTAGCCACAATATAACCCTAACAGCACTAGACACAATCTAACCCTAACAGCACTAGCCACAATCTAATCCTAACAGCACTAGCCACAATCTAACCCTAACAGCGCTAGCCACAATCTAACCCTTACAGCGCTAGCCACAATCTAACCCTAACAACACTAGCCACAATCTAACACTAACAGCACTAGCCACAATCTAACCCTAACCCTAATCTAACCCTAACAGCACTAGCCACAATCTAACCCTAAGCCTAACAGCAATAACCACAATCTAACCCTAACAGCGCTAGCCACAATCTAACCCTAACAGCACTAGCCACAATCTAACACTAACAGCACTAGCCACAATCTAACCCTAAGCCTAACAGCAATAACCACAATCTGACCCTAACAGCACTAGTCACAATCTAACCCTAACAGCACTAGCCACAATCTAACCATAACAGCGCTAGCCACAAACTAACACTAACAGCACTAGCCACAATCTAACACTAACAGCACTAGCCACAATCTAACCCTAAGCCTAACAGCAATAACCACAATCTAACCCTAACAGCACGAGCCACAATCTAACCCTAACAGCACTAGCCACAATCTAACCCTAACAGCGCTAGCCTCAATCTAACCCTAACAGCACTAGCCACAATCTAACACTAACAGCACTAGCCACAATCTAACCCTAACAGCATTAGCAACAATCTAACCCTAACAGCACTAGCCACAATCTAACCCAAACAGCGCTAGCCAAAATCTAACCCTAACCCTAATAGCACTAGCCAAAATCTAACCCTAAGCCTAACAGCAATAACCACAATCTAACCCAAACAGCGCTAGCCACAATCTAACCCTAACAGCGCTAGCCAAAATCTAACCCTAACCCTAATCTAACCCTAACAGCGCTAACCACAATCTAACCCTGACCGTAACAGCACTAGCCACAATCTAACACTAACAACGCTAGCCACAATCTAACCCTAACAGCGCTAGCCACAATCTAACCCTAACCGTAACAGCACTAGCCACAATCTAACCCTAACCGTAACAGCACTAGCCACAATCTAACCCTAACAGCGCTAGCCACAATCTAACCCTAACAGCGCTAGCCACAATCTAACCCAAACAGCACTAGCCACAATCTAACCCTAACAGCACTAGCCACAATCTAACCCTAACAACGCTAGCCACAATCTAACCCTAACAGCGCTAGCCACAATCTAACCCTAACAGCGCTAGCCACAATCTAACCCTAACAGCACTAGCCAAAATCTAACCCTAACAGCAGTAGCCACAATCTAACCCTAACAACGCTAGCCACAATCTAACCCTAACAGCGCTAGCCACAATCTAACCCTAACAGCGCTAGCCACAATCTAATCCTAACAGCACTAGCCACAATCTAACCCTAACAGCACTAGCCACAATCTAATCCTAACAGCACTAGCCACAATCTAACCCTAACAGCGCTAGCCACAATCTAATCCTAACAGCGCTAACCACAATCTAACCCTGACCGTAACAGCACTAGCCACAATCTAACACTAACAACGCTAGCCACAATCTAACCGTAACAGCGCTAGCCACAATCTAACCCTAACCGTAACAGCACTAGCCACAATCTAACCCTAACCGTAACAGCACTAGCCACAATCTAACCCTAACCGTAACAGCACTAGCCACAATCTAACCCTAACAGCACTAGCCACAATCTAACCCTAACAGCACTAGCCACAATCTAACCCTAACAGCGCTAGCCACAATCTAACCCTAACAGCGCTAGCCGCAATCTAACCCTAACAGCACTAGCCACAATCTAACCCTAACAGCGCTAGCCACAATCTAACCCTAACAGCGCTAGCCACAATCTTACACTAACAGCGCTAACCACAATCTAACCCTAAGAGCGCTAGCCACAATCTAACCCTAACAGCACTAGCCACAATCTAACCCTAACAGCACTAGCCACAATCTACCCCTAACAGCACTAGCCACAATCTACCCCTAACAGCGCTAGCCACAATCTAACCCTAACAGCATTAGCCACAATCTAACCCTACCCCTAACAGCACTAGCAACAATCTAATCCTAACAGCACTAGCCACAATCTACCCCTAACAGCACTAGCCACAATCTACCCCTAACAGTGCTAGCCACAATCTAACCCTAACAGCGCTAGCCACAATCTAACCCTCACAGCACAAGCCACAATCTAACCCTACCCCTAACAGCACTAGCCACAATATAACCCTAACAGCACTAGACACAATCTAACCCTAACAGCACTAGCCACAATCTAATCCTAACAGCACTAGCCACAATCTAACCCTAACAGCGCTAGCTACAATCTAACCCTTACAGCGCTAGCCACAATCTAACCCTAACAACACTAGCCACAATCTAACACTAACAGCACTAGCCACAATCTAACCCTAACCCTAATCTAACCCTAACAGCACTAGCCACAATCTAACCCTAAGCCTAACAGCAATAACCACAATCTAACCCTAACAGCGCTAGCCACAATCTAACCCTAACAGCACTAGCCACAATCTAACACTAACAGCACTAGCCACAATCTAACCCTAAGCCTAACAGCAATAACCACAATCTGACCCTAACAGCACTAGTCACAATCTAACCCTAACAGCGCGAGCCACAATCTAACCCTAACAGCGCTAGCCACAAACTAACACTAACAGCACTAGCCACAATCTAACACTAACAGCACTAGCCACAATCTAACCCTAAGCCTAACAGCAATAACCACAATCTAACCCTAACAGCACGAGCCACAATCTAACCCTAACAGCACTAGCCACAATCTAACCCTAACAGCGCTAGCCTCAATCTAACCCTAACAGCACTAGCCACAATCTAACACTAACAGCACTAGCCACAATCTAACCCTAAGCCTAACAGCAATAACCACAATCTAACCCTAACAGCACGAGCCACAATCTAACCCTAACAGCGCTAGCCACAATCTAACCCTAATAGCGCTAGCCACAATCTAACCCTAACAGCACTAGCCACAATCTAACCCTAACAGCGCTAGCCACAATCTAACCCTAACAACGCTAGCCACAATCTAACCCTAACAGCGCTAGCCACAATCTAACCCTAATAGCGCTAGCCACAATCTAACCCTAACAGCACTAGCCACAATCTAACCCTAACAGCATTTGCAACAATCTAACCCTAACAGCACTAGCCACAATCTAACCCAAACAGCGCTAGCCAAAATCTAACCCTAACCCTAATAGCACTAGCCAAAATCTAACCCTAAGCCTAACAGCAATAACCACAATCTAACCCAAACAGCGCTAGCCACAATCTAACCCTAACAGCGCTAGCCAAAATCTAACCCTAACCCTAATCTAACCCTAACAGCGCTAACCACAATCTAACCCTGACCGTAACAGCACTAGCCACAATCTAACACTAACAACGCTAGCCACAATCTAACCCTAACAGCGCTAGCCACAATCTAACCCTAACCGTAACAGCACTAGCCACAATCTAACCCTAACCGTAACAGCACTAGCCACAATCTAACCCTAACAGCACTAGCCACAATCTAACCCTAACAGCACTAGCCACAATCTAACCCTAACAGCGCTAGCCACAATCTAACCCTAACAGCACTAGCCACAATCTAACCCTAACAGCGCTAGCCGCAATCTAACCCTAACAGCACTAGCCGCAATCTAACCCTAACAGCACTAGCCACAATCTAACCCTAACAGCGCTAGCCGCAATCTAACCCTAACAGCACTAGCCACAATCTAACCCTAACAGCGCTAGCCACAATCTAACCCTAACAGCGCTAGCCACAATCTTACACTAACAGCGCTAACCACAATCTAACCCTAACAGCGCTAGCCACAATCTAACCCTAACAGCACTAGCCACAATCTAACCCTAACAGCACTAGCCACAATCTAACCCTAACAGCACTAGCCACAATCTACCCCTAACAGCGCTAGCCACAATCTAACCCTAACAGCATTAGCCACAATCTAACCCTACCCCTAACAGCACTAGCAACAATCTAATCCTAACAGCACTAGCCACAATCTACCCCTAACAGCACTAGCCACAATCTACCCCTAACAGCACTAGCCACAATCTACCCCTAACAGCACTAGCCACAATCTACCCCTAACAGTGCTAGCCACAATCTAACCCTAACAGCGCTAGCCACAATCTAACCCTAACAGCACAAGCCACAATCTATCCCTACCCCTAACAGCGCTAGCCACAATCTAACCCTAACAGCACTAGCCACAATATAACCGTAACAGCACTAGCCACAATCTAACCCTAACAGCGCTAGCCACAATCTAACCCTAACAGCGCTAGCCACAATCTAACCCTAACAGCGCTAGCCACAATCTAACCCTAACAGCACTAGCCACAATCTAATCCTAACAGCACTAGCCACAATCTTACCCTAACAGCACTAGCCACAATCTAATCCTAACAGCACTAGCCACAATCTAACCCTAACAGCACTAGCCACAATCTAACCCTAACAGCGCTAGCCACAATCTAATCCTAACAGCGCTAACCACAATCTAACCCTGACCGTAACAGCACTAGCCACAATCTAACACTAACAACGCTAGCCACAATCTAACCCTAACAGCGCTAGCCACAATCTAACCCTAACCGTAACAGCACTAGCCACAATCTAACCCTAACTGTAACAGCACTAGCCACAATCTAACCCTAACCGTAACAGCACTAGCCACAATCTAACCCTAACAGCACTAGCCACAATCTAACCCTAACAGCACTAGACACAATCTAACCCTAACAGCGCTAGCCACAATATAACCCTAACAGCACTAGCCACAATCTAACCCTAACAGCGCTAGCCGCAATCTAACCCTAACAGCACTAGCCACAATCTAACCCTAACAGCGCTAGCCACAATCTAACCCTAACAGCGCTAGCCACAATCTTACACTAACAGCGCTAACCACAATCTAACCCTAACAGCGCTAGCCACAATCTAACCCTAACAGCACTAGCCACAATCTAACCCTAACAGCACTAGCCACAATCTACCCCTAACAGCACTAGCCACAATCTACCCCTAACAGCGCTAGCCACAATCTAACCCTAACAGCATTAGCCACAATCTAACCCTACCCCTAACAGCACTAGCCACAATCTACCCTAACAGCACTAGCCACAATCTACCCCTAACAGCACTAGCCACAATCTACCCCTAACAGCACTAGCCACAATCTACCCCTAACAGTGCTAGCCACAATCTAACCCTAACAGCGCTAGCCACAATCTAACCCTAACAGCACAAGCCACAATCTAACCCTACCCCTAACAGCACTAGCCACAATATAACCCTAACAGCACTAGACACAATCTAACCCTAACAGCACTAGCCACAATCTAATCCTAACAGCACTAGCCACAATCTAACCCTAACAGCGCTAGCCACAATCTAACCCTTACAGCGCTAGCCACAATCTAACCCTAACAACACTAGCCACAATCTAACACTAACAGCACTAGCCACAATCTAACCCTAACCCTAATCTAACCCTAACAGCACTAGCCACAATCTAACCCTAAGCCTAACAGCAATAACCACAATCTAACCCTAACAGCGCTAGCCACAATCTAACACTAACAGCACTAGCCACAATCTAACCCTAAGCCTAACAGCAATAACCACAATCTGACCCTAACAGCACTAGTCACAATCTAACCCTAACAGCGCGAGCCACAATCTAACCCTAACAGCGCTAGCCACAAACTAACACTAACAGCACTAGCCACAATCTAACACTAACAGCACTAGCCACAATCTAACCCTAAGCCTAACAGCAATAACCACAATCTAACCCTAACAGCACGAGCCACAATCTAACCCTAACAGCGCTAGCCACAATCTAACCCTAATAGCGCTAGCCACAATCTAACCCTAACAGCACTAGCCACAATCTAACCCTAACAGCGCTAGCCACAATCTAACCCTAACAGCGCTAGCCTCAATCTAACCCTAACAGCACTAGCCACAATCTAACACTAACAGCACTAGCCACAATCTAACCCTAAGCCTAACAGCAATAACCACAATCTAACCCTAACAGCACGAGCCACAATCTAACCCTAACAGCGCTAGCCACAATCTAACCCTAATAGCGCTAGCCACAATCTAACCCTAACAGCACTAGCCACAATCTAACCCTAACAGCGCTAGCCACAATCTAACCCTAACAACGCTAGCCACAATCTAACCCTAACAGCGCTAGCCACAATCTAACCCTAATAGCGCTAGCCACAATCTAACCCTAACAGCACTAGCCACAATCTAACCCTAACAGCATTAGCAACAATCTAACCCTAACAGCACTAGCCACAATCTAACCCAAACAGCGCTAGCCAAAATCTAACCCTAACCCTAATAGCACTAGCCAAAATCTAACCCTAAGCCTAACAGCAATAACCACAATCTAACCCAAACAGCGCTAGCCACAATCTAACCCTAACAGCGCTAGCCAAAATCTAACCCTAACCCTAATCTAACCCTAACAGCGCTAACCACAATCTAACCCTGACCGTAACAGCACTAGCCACAATCTAACACTAACAACGCTAGCCACAATCTAACCCTAACAGCGCTAGCCACAATCTAACCCTAACCGTCACAGCACTAGCCACAATCTAACCCTAACCGTAACAGCACTAGCCACAATCTAACCCTAACCGTAACAGCACTAGCCACAATCTAACCCTAACAGCACTAGCCACAATCTAACCCTAACAGCACTAGCCACAATCTAACCCTAACAGCGCTAGCCACAATCTAACCCTAACAGCACTAGCCACAATCTAACCCTAACAGCGCTAGCCGCAATCTAACCCTAACAGCACTAGCCACAATCTAACCCTAACAGCACTAGCCACAATCTAACCCTAACAGCGCTAGCCGCAATCTAACCCTAACAGCACTAGCCACAATCTAACCCTAACAGCGCTAGCCACAATCTAAACCTAACAGCGCTAGCCACAATCTTACACTAACAGCGCTAACCACAATCTAACCCTAACAGCGCTAGCCACAATCTAACCCTAACAGCACTAGCCACAATCTAACCCTAACAGCACTAGCCACAATCTACCCCTAACAGCAGTAGCCACAATCTACCCCTAACAGCGCTAGCCACAATCTAACCCTAACAGTATTAGCCACAATCTAACCCTACCCCTAACAGCACTAGCAACAATCTAATCCTAACAGCACTAGCCACAATCTACGCCTAACAGCACTAGCCACAATCTACCCCTAACAGCACTAGCCACAATCTAACCCTAACAGCACTAGCCACAATCTACCCCTAACAGTGCTAGCCACAATCTAACCCTAACAGCGCTAGCCACAATCTAACCCTAACAGCACAAGCCACAATCTAACCCTACCCCTAACAGCACTAGCCACAATCTAACCCTAACAGCACTAGCCACAATATAACCCTAACAGCACTAGACACAATCTAACCCTAACAGCACTAGCCACAATCTATTCCTAACAGCACTAGCCACAATCTAACCCTAACAGCGCTAGCCACAATCTAACCCTTACAGCGCTAGCCACAATCTAACCCTAACAACACTAGCCACAATCTAACACTAACAGCACTAGCCACAATCTAACCCTAACCCTAATCTAACCCTAACAGCACTAGCCACAATCTAACCCTAAGCCTAACAGCAATAACCACAATCTAACCCTAACAGCGCTAGCCACAATCTAACCCTAACAGCACTAGCCACAATCTAACACTAACAGCGCTAGCCACAATCTAATCCTAACAGCGCTAGCCACAATCTAACCCTGACCGTAACAGCACTAGCCACAATCTAACCCTAACAGCGCTAGCCACAATCTAATCCTAACAGCGCTAGCCACAATCTAACCCTAACAGCGCTAGCCACAATCTCACCCTAACAGCACTAGCCACAATCTAACCCTAACAACGCTAGCCACAATCTAACCCTAACAGCGCTAGCCACAATCTAACCCTAACAGCGCTAGCCACAATCTAACCCTAACAGCGCTAGCCACAATCTAACCCTAACAGCACTAGCCACAATCTAACCCTAACAGCACTAGCCACAATCTAACCCTAACAGCGCTAGCCGCAATCTAACCCTAACAGCACAAGCCACAATCTAATCCTAACAGCACTAGCCACAATCTAATCCTAACAGCATTAGCCACAATCTAATCCTAACAGCGCTAGCCACAATCTAACCCTAACAGCACAAGCCACAATCTAACCCTAACAGCACTAGCCACAATCTAACCCTAACAACGCTAGCCACAATCTAACCCTAACAGCGCTAGCCACAATCTAACCCTAACAACGTTAGCCACAATCTAACCCTAACAGCGCTAGCCACAATCTAACACTAACAGCGCTAGCCACAATCTAACCCAAACAGCGCTAGCCACAATCTAACCCTAACAGCGCTAGCCACAATCTAACCCTAACAACGCTAGCCACAATCTTACACTAACAGCGCTAGCCACAATCTAACCCTAACAGCGCTAGCCACAATCTAACCCTAACAGCACTAGCCACAATCTAACCCTAACAACGCTAGCCACAATCTAACCCTAACAGCGCTAGCCACAATCTAACCCTAACAGCACTAGCCACAATCTAATCCTAACAGCACTAGCCACAATGTAACTCTAACAGCACTAGCCACAATCTAATCCTAACAGCACTAGCCACAATCTAACCCTAACAGCACTAGCCACAATCTAACCCTAACAGCGCTAGCCACAATCTAATCCTAACAGCGCTAACCACAATCTAACCCTGACCGTAACAGCACTAGCCACAATCTAACACTAACAACGCTAGCCACAATCTAACCCTAACAGCGCTAGCCACAATCTAACCCTAACCGTAACAGCACTAGCCACAATCTAACCCTAACCGTAACAGCACTAGCCACAATCTAACCCTAACCGTAACAACACTAACCACAATCTAACCCTAACAGCACTAGCCACAATCTAACCCTAACAGCACTAGCCACAATCTAACCCTAACAGCGCTAGCCACAATCTAACCCTAACAGCACTAGCCACAATCTAACCCTAACAGCGCTAGCCGCAATCTAACCCTAACAGCACTAGCCACAATCTAACCCTAACAGCGCTAGCCACAATCTAACCCTAACAGCGCTAGCCACAATCTTACACTAACAGCGCTAACCACAATCTAACCCTAACAGCGCTAGCCACAATCTAACCCTAACAGCACTAGCCACAATCTAACCCTAACAGCACTAGCCACAATCTACCCCTAACAGCGCTAGCCACAATCTAACCCTAACAGCATTAGCCACAATCTAACCCTACCCCTAACAGCACTAGCAACAATCTAATCCTAACAGCACTAGCCACAATCTAACCCTAACAGCGCTAGCCACAATCTAACCCTAACAGCGCTAGCCACAATCTTACACTAACAGCGCTAACCACAATCTAACCCTAACAGCGCTAGCCACAATCTTACACTAACAGCGCTAACCACAATCTAACCCTAACAGCGCTAGCCACAATCTACCCCTAACAGCACTAGCCACAATCTACCCCTAACAGCACTAGCCACAATCTACCCCTAACAGTGCTTGCCGCAATCTAACCCTAACAGCGCTAGCCACAATCTAACCCTAACAGCACAAGCCACAATCTAACCCTACCCCTAACAGCACTAGCCACAATATAACCCTAACAGCACTAGACACAATCTAACCCTAACAGCACTAGCCACAATCTAATCCTAACAGCACTAGCCACAATCTAACCCTAACAGCGCTAGCCACAATCTAACCCTTACAGCGCTAGCCACAATCTAACCCTAACAACACTAGCCACAATCTAACACTAACAGCACTAGCCACAATCTAACCCTAACCCTAATCTAACCCTAACAGCACTAGCCACAATCTAACCCTAAGCCTAACAGCAATAACCACAATCTAACCCTAACAGCGCTAGCCACAATCTAACCCTAACAGCACTAGCCACAATCTAACACTAACAGCACTAGCCACAATCTAACCCTAAGCCTAACAGCAATAACCACAATCTGACCCTAACAGCACTAGTCACAATCTAACCCTAACAGCACTAGCCACAATCTAACCATAACAGCGCTAGCCACAAACTAACACTAACAGCACTAGCCACAATCTAACACTAACAGCACTAGCCACAATCTAACCCTAAGCCTAACAGCAATAACCACAATCTAACCCTAACAGCACGAGCCACAATCTAACCCTAACAGCACTAGCCACAATCTAACCCTAACAGCGCTAGCCTCAATCTAACCCTAACAGCACTAGCCACAATCTAACACTAACAGCACTAGCCACAATCTAACCCTAACAGCATTAGCAACAATCTAACCCTAACAGCACTAGCCACAATCTAACCCAAACAGCGCTAGCCAAAATCTAACCCTAACCCTAATAGCACTAGCCAAAATCTAACCCTAAGCCTAACAGCAATAACCACAATCTAACCCAAACAGCGCTAGCCACAATCTAACCCTAACAGCGCTAGCCAAAATCTAACCCTAACCCTAATCTAACCCTAACAGCGCTAACCACAATCTAACCCTGACCGTAACAGCACTAGCCACAATCTAACACTAACAACGCTAGCCACAATCTAACCCTAACAGCGCTAGCCACGATCTAACCCTAACCGTAACAGCACTAGCCACAATCTAACCCTAACCGTAACAGCACTAGCCACAATCTAACCCTAACCGTAACAGCACTAGCCACAATCTAACCCTAACAGCGCTAGCCACAATCTAACCCTAACAGCGCTAGCCACAATCTAACCCAAACAGCACTAGCCACAATCTAACCCTAACAGCACTAGCCACAATCTAACCCTAACAACGCTAGCCACAATCTAACCCTAACAGCGCTAGCCACAATCTAACCCTAACAGCGCTAGCCACAATCTAACCCTAACAGCACTAGCCAAAATCTAACCCTAACAGCAGTAGCCACAATCTAACCCTAACAACGCTAGCCACAATCTAACCCTAACAGCGCTAGCCACAATCTAACCCTAACAGCGCTAGCCACAATCTAATCCTAACAGCACTAGCCACAATCTAACCCTAACAGCACTAGCCACAATCTAATCCTAACAGCACTAGCCACAATCTAACCCTAACAGCACTAGCCACAATCTAACCCTAACAGCGCTAGCCACAATCTAATCCTAACAGCGCTAACCACAATCTAACCCTGACCGTAACAGCACTAGCCACAATCTAACACTAACAACGCTAGCCACAATCTAACCGTAACAGCGCTAGCCACAATCTAACCCTAACCGTAACAGCACTAGCCACAATCTAACCCTAACCGTAACAGCACTAGCCACAATCTAACCCTAACTGTAACAGCACTAGCCACAATCTAACCCTAACAGCACTAGCCACAATCTAACCCTAACAGCACTAGCCACAATCTAACCCTAACAGCGCTAGCCACAATCTAACCCTAACAGCGCTAGCCGCAATCTAACCCTAACAGCACTAGCCACAATCTAACCCTAACAGCGCTAGCCACAATCTAACCCTAACAGCGCTAGCCACAATCTTACACTAACAGCGCTAACCACAATCTAACCCTAACAGCGCTAGCCACAATCTAACCCTAACAGCACTAGCCACAATCTAACCCTAACAGCACTAGCCACAATCTACCCCTAACAGCACTAGCCACAATCTACCCCTAACAGCGCTAGCCACAATCTAACCCTAACAGCATTAGCCACAATCTAACCCTACCCCTAACAGCACTAGCAACAATCTAATCCTAACAGCACTAGCCACAATCTACCCCTAACAGCACTAGCCACAATCTACCCCTAACAGTGCTAGCCACAATCTAACCCTAACAGCGCTAGCCACAATCTAACCCTCACAGCACAAGCCACAATCTAACCCTACCCCTAACAGCACTAGCCACAATATAACCCTAACAGCACTAGACACAATCTAACCCTAACAGCACTAGCCACAATCTAATCCTAACAGCACTAGCCACAATCTAACCCTAACAGCGCTAGCTACAATCTAACCCTTACAGCGCTAGCCACAATCTAACCCTAACAACACTAGCCACAATCTAACACTAACAGCACTAGCCACAATCTAACCCTAACCCTAATCTAACCCTAACAGCACTAGCCACAATCTAACCCTAAGCCTAACAGCAATAACCACAATCTAACCCTAACAGCGCTAGCCACAATCTAACCCTAACAGCACTAGCCACAATCTAACACTAACAGCACTAGCCACAATCTAACCCTAAGCCTAACAGCAATAACCACAATCTGACCCTAACAGCACTAGTCACAATCTAACCCTAACAGCGCGAGCCACAATCTAACCCTAACAGCGCTAGCCACAAACTAACACTAACAGCACTAGCCACAATCTAACACTAACAGCACTAGCCACAATCTAACCCTAAGCCTAACAGCAATAACCACAATCTAACCCTAACAGCACGAGCCACAATCTAACCCTAACAGCACTAGCCACAATCTAACCCTAACAGCGCTAGCCTCAATCTAACCCTAACAGCACTAGCCACAATCTAACACTAACAGCACTAGCCACAATCTAACCCTAAGCCTAACAGCAATAACCACAATCTAACCCTAACAGCACGAGCCACAATCTAACCCTAACAGCGCTAGCCACAATCTAACCCTAATAGCGCTAGCCACAATCTAACCCTAACAGCACTAGCCACAATCTAACCCTAACAGCGCTAGCCACAATCTAACCCTAACAACGCTAGCCACAATCTAACCCTAACAGCGCTAGCCACAATCTAACCCTAATAGCGCTAGCCACAATCTAACCCTAACAGCACTAGCCACAATCTAACCCTAACAGCATTTGCAACAATCTAACCCTAACAGCACTAGCCACAATCTAACCCAAACAGCGCTAGCCAAAATCTAACCCTAACCCTAATAGCACTAGCCAAAATCTAACCCTAAGCCTAACAGCAATAACCACAATCTAACCCAAACAGCGCTAGCCACAATCTAACCCTAACAGCGCTAGCCAAAATCTAACCCTAACCCTAATCTAACCCTAACAGCGCTAACCACAATCTAACCCTGACCGTAACAGCACTAGCCACAATCTAACACTAACAACGCTAGCCACAATCTAACCCTAACAGCGCTAGCCACAATCTAACCCTAACCGTAACAGCACTAGCCACAATCTAACCCTAACCGTAACAGCACTAGCCACAATCTAACCCTAACAGCACTAGCCACAATCTAACCCTAACAGCACTAGCCACAATCTAACCCTAACAGCGCTAGCCACAATCTAACCCTAACAGCACTAGCCACAATCTAACCCTAACAGCGCTAGCCGCAATCTAACCCTAACAGCACTAGCCGCAATCTAACCCTAACAGCACTAGCCACAATCTAACCCTAACAGCGCTAGCCGCAATCTAACCCTAACAGCACTAGCCACAATCTAACCCTAACAGCGCTAGCCACAATCTAACCCTAACAGCGCTAGCCACAATCTTACACTAACAGCGCTAACCACAATCTAACCCTAACAGCGCTAGCCACAATCTAACCCTAACAGCACTAGCCACAATCTAACCCTAACAGCACTAGCCACAATCTAACCCTAACAGCACTAGCCACAATCTACCCCTAACAGCGCTAGCCACAATCTAACCCTAACAGCATTAGCCACAATCTAACCCTACCCCTAACAGCACTAGCAACAATCTAATCCTAACAGCACTAGCCACAATCTACCCCTAACAGCACTAGCCACAATCTACCCCTAACAGCACTAGCCACAATCTACCCCTAACAGCACTAGCCACAATCTACCCCTAACAGTGCTAGCCACAATCTAACCCTAACAGCGCTAGCCACAATCTAACCCTAACAGCACAAGCCACAATCTATCCCTACCCCTAACAGCGCTAGCCACAATCTAACCCTAACAGCACTAGCCACAATATAACCGTAACAGCACTAGCCACAATCTAACCCTAACAGCGCTAGCCACAATCTAACCCTAACAGCGCTAGCCACAATCTAACCCTAACAGCGCTAGCCACAATCTAACCCTAACAGCACTAGCCACAATCTAATCCTAACAGCACTAGCCACAATCTTACCCTAACAGCACTAGCCACAATCTAATCCTAACAGCACTAGCCACAATCTAACCCTAACAGCACTAGCCACAATCTAACCCTAACAGCGCTAGCCACAATCTAATCCTAACAGCGCTAACCACAATCTAACCCTGACCGTAACAGCACTAGCCACAATCTAACACTAACAACGCTAGCCACAATCTAACCCTAACAGCGCTAGCCACAATCTAACCCTAACCGTAACAGCACTAGCCACAATCTAACCCTAACTGTAACAGCACTAGCCACAATCTAACCCTAACCGTAACAGCACTAGCCACAATCTAACCCTAACAGCACTAGCCACAATCTAACCCTAACAGCACTAGACACAATCTAACCCTAACAGCGCTAGCCACAATATAACCCTAACAGCACTAGCCACAATCTAACCCTAACAGCGCTAGCCGCAATCTAACCCTAACAGCACTAGCCACAATCTAACCCTAACAGCGCTAGCCACAATCTAACCCTAACAGTGCTAGCCACAATCTTACACTAACAGCGCTAACCACAATCTAACCCTAACAGCGCTAGCCACAATCTAACCCTAACAGCACTAGCCACAATCTAACCCTAACAGCACTAGCCACAATCTACCCCTAACAGCACTAGCCACAATCTACCCCTAACAGCGCTAGCCACAATCTAACCCTAACAGCATTAGCCACAATCTAACCCTACCCCTAACAGCACTAGCCACAATCTACCCTAACAGCACTAGCCACAATCTACCCCTAACAGCACTAGCCACAATCTACCCCTAACAGCACTAGCCACAATCTACCCCTAACAGTGCTAGCCACAATCTAACCCTAACAGCGCTAGCCACAATCTAACCCTAACAGCACAAGCCACAATCTAACCCTACCCCTAACAGCACTAGCCACAATATAACCCTAACAGCACTAGACACAATCTAACCCTAACAGCACTAGCCACAATCTAATCCTAACAGCACTAGCCACAATCTAACCCTAACAGCGCTAGCCACAATCTAACCCTTACAGCGCTAGCCACAATCTAACCCTAACAACACTAGCCACAATCTAACACTAACAGCACTAGCCACAATCTAACCCTAACCCTAATCTAACCCTAACAGCACTAGCCACAATCTAACCCTAAGCCTAACAGCAATAACCACAATCTAACCCTAACAGCGCTAGCCACAATCTAACACTAACAGCACTAGCCACAATCTAACCCTAAGCCTAACAGCAATAACCACAATCTGACCCTAACAGCACTAGTCACAATCTAACCCTAACAGCGCGAGCCACAATCTAACCCTAACAGCGCTAGCCACAAACTAACACTAACAGCACTAGCCACAATCTAACACTAACAGCACTAGCCACAATCTAACCCTAAGCCTAACAGCAATAACCACAATCTAACCCTAACAGCACGAGCCACAATCTAACCCTAACAGCGCTAGCCACAATCTAACCCTAATAGCGCTAGCCACAATCTAACCCTAACAGCACTAGCCACAATCTAACCCTAACAGCGCTAGCCACAATCTAACCCTAACAGCGCTAGCCTCAATCTAACCCTAACAGCACTAGCCACAATCTAACACTAACAGCACTAGCCACAATCTAACCCTAAGCCTAACAGCAATAACCACAATCTAACCCTAACAGCACGAGCCACAATCTAACCCTAACAGCGCTAGCCACAATCTAACCCTAATAGCGCTAGCCACAATCTAACCCTAACAGCACTAGCCACAATCTAACCCTAACAGCGCTAGCCACAATCTAACCCTAACAACGCTAGCCACAATCTAACCCTAACAGCGCTAGCCACAATCTAACCCTAATAGCGCTAGCCACAATCTAACCCTAACAGCACTAGCCACAATCTAACCCTAACAGCATTAGCAACAATCTAACCCTAACAGCACTAGCCACAATCTAACCCAAACAGCGCTAGCCAAAATCTAACCCTAACCCTAATAGCACTAGCCAAAATCTAACCCTAAGCCTAACAGCAATAACCACAATCTAACCCAAACAGCGCTAGCCACAATCTAACCCTAACAGCGCTAGCCAAAATCTAACCCTAACCCTAATCTAACCCTAACAGCGCTAACCACAATCTAACCCTGACCGTAACAGCACTAGCCACAATCTAACACTAACAACGCTAGCCACAATCTAACCCTAACAGCGCTAGCCACAATCTAACCCTAACCGTAACAGCACTAGCCACAATCTAACCCTAACCGTAACAGCACTAGCCACAATCTAACCCTAACCGTAACAGCACTAGCCACAATCTAACCCTAACAGCACTAGCCACAATCTAACCCTAACAGCACTAGCCACAATCTAACCCTAACAGCGCTAGCCACAATCTAACCCTAACAGCACTAGCCACAATCTAACCCTAACAGCGCTAGCCGCAATCTAACCCTAACAGCACTAGCCACAATCTAACCCTAACAGCACTAGCCACAATCTAACCCTAACAGCGCTAGCCGCAATCTAACCCTAACAGCACTAGCCACAATCTAACCCTAACAGCGCTAGCCACAATCTAAACCTAACAGCGCTAGCCACAATCTTACACTAACAGCGCTAACCACAATCTAACCCTAACAGCGCTAGCCACAATCTAACCCTAACAGCACTAGCCACAATCTAACCCTAACAGCACTAGCCACAATCTACCCCTAACAGCACTAGCCACAATCTACCCCTAACAGCGCTAGCCACAATCTAACCCTAACAGCATTAGCCACAATCTAACCCTACCCCTAACAGCACTAGCAACAATCTAATCCTAACAGCACTAGCCACAATCTACGCCTAACAGCACTAGCCACAATCTACCCCTAACAGCACTAGCCACAATCTAACCCTAACAGCACTAGCCACAATCTACCCCTAACAGTGCTAGCCACAATCTAACCCTAACAGCGCTAGCCACAATCTAACCCTAACAGCACAAGCCACAATCTAACCCTACCCCTAACAGCACTAGCCACAATCTAACCCTAACAGCACTAGCCACAATATAACCCTAACAGCACTAGACACAATCTAACCCTAACAGCACTAGCCACAATCTATTCCTAACAGCACTAGCCACAATCTAACCCTAACAGCGCTAGCCACAATCTAACCCTTACAGCGCTAGCCACAATCTAACCCTAACAACACTAGCCACAATCTAACACTAACAGCACTAGCCACAATCTAACCCTAACCCTAATCTAACCCTAACAGCACTAGCCACAATCTAACCCTAAGCCTAACAGCAATAACCACAATCTAACCCTAACAGCGCTAGCCACAATCTAACCCTAACAGCACTAGCCACAATCTAACACTAACAGCACTAGCCACAATCTAACCCTAAGCCTAACAGCAATAACCACAATCTGACCCTAACAGCACTAGTCACAATCTAACCCTAACAGCGCGAGCCACAATCTAACCCTAACAGCGCTAGCCACAAACTAACACTAACAGCACTAGCCACAATCTAACACTAACAGCACTAGCCACAATCTAACCCTAAGCCTAACAGCAATAACCACAATCTAACCCTAACAGCACGAGCCACAATCTAACCCTAACAGCGCTAGCCACAATCTAACCCTAATAGCGCTAGCCACAATCTAACCCTAACAGCACTAGCCACAATCTAACCCTAACAGCGCTAGCCACAATCTAACCCTAACAACGCTAGCCACAATCTAACCCTAACAGCGCTAGCCACAATCTAACCCTAATAGCGCTAGCCACAATCTAACCCTAACAGCACTAGCCACAATCTAACCCTAACAGCATTAGCAACAATCTAACCCTAACAGCACTAGCCACAATCTAACCCAAACAGCGCTAGCCAAAATCTAACCCTAACCCTAATAGCACTAGCCAAAATCTAACCCTAAGCCTAACAGCAATAACCACAATCTAACCCAAACAGCGCTAGCCACAATCTAACCCTAACAGCGCTAGCCAAAATCTAACCCTAACCCTAATCTAACCCTAACAGCTCTAAACACAATCTAACCCTGACCGTAACAGCACCAGCCACAATCTAACACTAACAACGCTAGCCACAATCTAACCCTAACAGCGCTAGCCACAATCTAACCCTAACCGTAACAGCACTAGCCACAATCTAACCCTAACCGTAACAGCACTAGCCACAATCTAACCCTAACCGTAACAGCACTAGCCACAATCTAACCCTAACAGCACTAGCCACAATCTAACCCTAACAGCACTAGCCACAATCTAACCCTAACAGCGCTAGCCACAATCTAACCCTAACAGCACTAGCCACAATCTAACCCTAACAGCGCTAGCCGCAATCTAACCCTAACAGCACTAGCCACAATCTAACCCTAACAGCACTAGCCACAATCTAACCCTAACAGCGCTAGCCGCAATCTAACCCTAACAGCACTAGCCACAATCTAACCCTAACAGCGCTAGCCACAATCTAAACCTAACAGCGCTAGCCACAATCTTACACTAACAGCGCTAACCACAATCTAACCCTAACAGCGCTAGCCACAATCTAACCCTAACAGCACTAGCCACAATCTAACCCTAACAGCACTAGCCACAATCTACCCCTAACAGCACTAGCCACAATCTACCCCTAACAGCGCTAGCCACAATCTAACCCTAACAGCATTAGCCACAATCTAACCCTACCCCTAACAGCACTAGCAACAATCTAATCCTAACAGCACTAGCCACAATCTACGCCTAACAGCACTAGCCACAATCTACCCCTAACAGCACTAGCCACAATCTAACCCTAACAGCACTAGCCACAATCTACCCCTAACAGTGCTAGCCACAATCTAACCCTAACAGCGCTAGCCACAATCTAACCCTAACAGCACAAGCCACAATCTAACCCTACCCCTAACAGCACTAGCCACAATCTAACCCTAACAGCACTAGCCACAATATAACCCTAACAGCACTAGACACAATCTAACCCTAACAGCACTAGCCACAATCTATTCCTAACAGCACTAGCCACAATCTAACCCTAACAGCACTAGCCACAATCTAACCCTTACAGCGCTAGCCACAATCTAACCCTAACAACACTAGCCACAATCTAACACTAACAGCACTAGCCACAATCTAACCCTAACCCTAATCTAACCCTAACAGCACTAGCCACAATCTAACCCTAAGCCTAACAGCAATAACCACAATCTAACCCTAACAGCGCTAGCCACAATCTAACCCTAACAGCACTAGCCACAATCTAACACTAACAGCACTAGCCACAATCTAACCCTAAGCCTAACAGCAATAACCACAATCTGACCCTAACAGCACTAGTCACAATCTAACCCTAACAGCGCGAGCCACAATCTAACCCTAACAGCGCTAGCCACAAACTAACACTAACAGCACTAGCCACAATCTAACACTAACAGCACTAGCCACAATCTAACCCTAAGCCTAACAGCAATAACCACAATCTAACCCTAACAGCACGAGCCACAATCTAACCCTAACAGCACTAGCCACAATCTAACCCTAACAGCGCTAGCCTCAATCTAACCCTAACAGCACTAGCCACAATCTAACACTAACAGCACTAGCCACAATCTAACCCTAAGCCTAACAGCAATAACCACAATCTAACCCTAACAGCACGAGCCACAATCTAACCCTAACAGCGCTAGCCACAATCTAACCCTAATAGCGCTAGCCACAATCTAACCCTAACAGTACAAGCCACAATCTAACCCTAACAGCGCTAGCCCAATCTAACCCTAATAGCGCTAGCCACAATCTAACCCTAACAACGCTAGCCACAATCTAACCCTAACAGCACTAGCCACAATCTAACCCTAACAGCACTAGCCACAATCTAACCCTAATAGCGCTAGCCACAATCTAACCCTAACAACGCTAGCCACAATCTAACCCTAACAGCACTAGCCACAATCTAACCCTAACAGCATTAGCCACAATCTAACCCTAACAGCGCTAGCCACAATCAAACCCTAACAGCGCTAGCCACAATCAAACCCTAACAGCGCTAGCCACAATCTAATCCTAACAGCACTAGCCACAATCTAATCCTAACAGCACTAGCCACAATCTAACCCTAACAGCACTAGCAACAATCTAACCCTAATAGCGCTAGCCACAATCTACCCCTAACAGCACAAGCCACAATCTAACCCTAACAGCACTAGCCACAATCTAACCCTAACAACGCTAGCCACAATCTAACCCTAACAGCTCAAGCCACAATCTAACCCTAACAGCACTAGCCACAATCTAACCCTAACAGCACTAGCCACAATCTAACCCTAACAGCGCTAGCGACAATCTAATCCTAACAGCACTAGCCACAATCTAATCCTAACAGCACTAGCCACAATCTAACCCTAACAGCGCTAGCCACAATCTAACCCTAATAGCGCAAGCCACAATCTAACCCTAACAGCACTAGCCACAATCTAACCCTAACAGCACAAGCCACAATCTAACCCTAACAGCAGTAGCCACAATCTAACCCTAACAACGCTAGCCACAATCTAACCCTAACAGCACTAGCCACAATCTTACCCTAATAGCACTAGCCACAATCAACTCTAACAGCGCTAGCCACAATCTAACCCAAACAGCACTAGCCACAATCTAACCCTAACAGCGCTATCTACAATCTAACCCTAACAGCACTAGCCACAATCTAATCCTAACAGCACTAGCCACAATCTAACCCTAACAGCACTAGCCACAATCTAACCCTAACAGCGCTAGCCACAATCTAACCCTAACAGCGCTAGCCACAATCTAATCCTAACAGCGCTAGGCACAATCTAACCCTGACCGTAACAGCACTAGCCACAATCTAACCCTAACAGCACTAGCCACAATCTAACCCTAACAGCGCTAGCCACAATCTAACCCTAACC
The DNA here is from genome assembly GCA_031769625.1 of Taudactylus pleione. Lineage (NCBI taxonomy): Eukaryota > Metazoa > Chordata > Amphibia > Anura > Myobatrachidae > Taudactylus > Taudactylus pleione. The sequence goes on along the minus strand of JAUIMM010000829.1, from coordinate 3,510,481 downwards.
GTAACAGCACTAGCCACAAACTAACCCTAACAACGCTAGCAACAATCTAACCCTAACAGCACTAGCCACAATCTAACCCTAACAGCGCTAGCCACAATGTAATCCTAACAGCGCTAGCCACAATCTAACCCTGACCGTAACAGCACTAGCCACAATCTAACCCTAACAGCGCTAGCCACAATCTAATCCTAACAGCGCTAGCCACAATCTAACCCTAACAGCGCTAGCCACAATCTAACCCTAACAGCGCTAGCCACAATCTAACCCTAACAGCGCTAGCCACAATCTAACCCTAACAGCACTAGCCACAATCTAACCCTAACAGCGCTAGCCACAATCTAACCCTAACAGCGCTATCCACAATCTAACCCTAACAGCGCTAGCCACAATCTAATCCTAACAGCGCTAGCCACAATCTAATCCTAACAGCACTAGCCACAATCTAACCCTAACAGCGCTAGCCACAATCTAACCCTAACAGCGCTAGCCACAATCTACCCCTAAAAGTACTAGGCAAAATCTAACCCTAACAGCGCTAGCCACAATCTAATCCTAACAGCACTAGCCACAATCTAATCCTAATAGCACTAGCCACAATCTAACCCTAACAGCACTAGCCACAATCTAACCCTACCCCTAACAGCTCAAACCACAATCTAACCCTAACAGCGCTAGCCACAATCTAATCCTAAAAGCACTAGCCACAATCTAATCCTAACAGCACTAGCCACAATCTAACCCTAACAGCGTTAGCCACAATCTAATCCTAATAGCACTAGCCAAAATCTAACCCTAACAGCACTAGCCACAATCAAACCCTACCCCTAACAGCACTAGCCACAATCTAACCCTAACAGCTCTAGCCACAATCTAATCCTAACAGCACTAGCCACAATCTAACCCTAACAGCACTAGCCACAATCTAACCCTAACAGCGCTAGCCACAATCTAACCCTAACAGCACTAGCCACAATCTAACCCTAACAGCTCTAACCACAATCTAACCCTAACAGCACTAGCCACAATCTAACCCTACCCCTAACAGCGCTAGCCACAATCTAACCCTAACAGCACTTGCCACAATCTAATCCTAACAGCGCTAGCCACAATCTAATCCTAACAGCACTAGCCACAATCTAATCCTAACAGCGCTAGCCACAATCTAATCCTAACAGCGCTATCCACAATCTAACCCTAACAGCGCTAGCCACAATCTAACCCTAACAGCACTAGCCACAATCTAACCCAAACAGCACTAGCCACAATCTAACCCTAACAGCGCTATCTACAATCTAACCCTAACAGCACTAGTCACAATCTAATCCTAACAGCACTAGTGACAATCTAACCCTAACAGCACTAGCCACAATCTAACCCTAACAGCGCTAGCCACAATCTAACCCTGACCGTAACAGCACTAGCCACAATCTAACCCTAACAGCACTAGCCACAATCTAACCCTAACAGCGCTAGCCACAATCTAACCCTAACCGTAACAGCACTAGCCACAATCTAACCCTAACAACGCTAGCCACAATCTAACCCTAACAGCACTAGCCACAATCTAACCCTAACAGCGCTAGCCACAATCTAATCCTAACAGCGCTAGCCACAATCTAACCCTGACCGTAACAGCACTAGCCACAATCTAACCCTAACAGCGCTGGCCACAATCTAATCCTAACAGCGCTAGCCACAATCTAACCCTAACAGCGCTAGCCACAATCTCACCCTAACGGCGCTAGCCACAATCTAACCCTAACCGTAACAGCACTAGCCACAATCTAACCCTAACAACGCTAGCCACAATCTAACCCTAACAGCGCTAGCCACAATCTAACCCTAACAGCACTAGCCACAATCTAACCCTAACAGCTCTAACCACAATATAACCATAACAGCACTAGCCACAATCTAACCATAACAGCGCTAACCACAATCTAACCCTAACAGCACTAGCCACAATCTAACCATAACAGCACTAGCCACAATCTAACCCTAACAGTACTAGCCGCAATCTAACACTAACAGCACTTGCCACAATCTAACCCTAACAGCACTTGCCACAATCTAACCCTAACAGCGCTAGCCACAATCTAACCCTAACAGCGCTAGCCACAATCTAACCCTAACAACACTAGCCACAATCTAACCCTAACAGCGCTAGCCACAATCTAATCCTAACAGCACTAGCCACAATCTAACCCTACCCCTAACAGCGCTAGCCACAATCTAACCCTAACAGCACTTGCCACAATCTAATCCTAACAGCGCTATCCACAATCTAACCCTAACAGCGCTAGCCACAATCTAACCCTAACAGCACTAGCCACAATCTAATCCTAACAGCGCTAGCCACAATCTAATCCTAACAGCACTAGTCACAATCTAACCCTAACAGCACAAGCCACAATCTAACCCTAACAGCTCTAACCACAATCTAACCCTAACAGCGCTAGCCACAATCTAACCCTAACAGCGCTAGCCACAATCTAACCCTAATAGCGCTAGTCACAATCTAACCCTAACAGCACTAGCCACAATCTAACCCTAACAGCACTAGCCACAATCTAACCCTAACAGCACTAGCCAGAATCTAACCCTAACAGCGCTAGCCAGAATCTAACCCTAACAGCGCTAGCCACAATCTACCCCTAACAGCGCTAGCCACAATCTAACCCTAACAGCGCTAGCCACAATCTAACCCTAACAGCACAAGCCACAATCTAACCCTACCCCTAACAGCACTAGCCACAATCTAACCCTAACAGCGCTAGCCACAATCTAACCCTAACAGCACTAGCCACAATCTAACCCTAACAGCACTAGCCACAATCTAACCCTAACAGCGCTAGCCACAATCTAACCCTAACAGCGCTAGCCACAATCTAACCCTAAAAGCGCTAGCCACGATCTAATCCTAACAGCGCTAGCCACAATCTAACCCTAACAGCTCTAACCACAATCTAACCCTAACAGCACTAGCCACAATCTAACCCTAACAGCGCTAGCCACAATCTAACCCTAACAGCGCTAGCCACAATCTAACCCTAACAGCGCTAGCCACAATCTAACCCTAACAGCGCTAGCCACAATCTAACCCTAACAGCGCTAGCCACAATCTAACCCTAACAGCGCTAGCCACAATCTAACCCTAACAGCGCTAGCCACAATCTAACCTTAACAGCGCTAGTCACAATCTAACCCTAACAGCTCTAGCCACAATCTAACCCTAACAGCACTAGTCACAATCTAACCCTAACAGCACTAGCCACAATCTTACCCTAACAGCGCTAGCCACAATCTAACCCTAACAGCGCTAGCCATCATCTAACCCTAACAGCGCTAGCCACAATCTAATCCTAACAGCGCTAGCCACAATCTACCCCTAACAGCACTAGCCACAATCTACCCCTAACAGCGCTAGCCACAATCTAACCCTAACAGCGCTAGCCACAATCTAACCCTAACAGCACTAGCCACAATCTAACCCTAACAGCATTAGCAACAATCTAACCCTAACAGCACTAGCCACAATCTAACCCAAACAGCGCTAGCCACAATCTAACCCTAACAGCACTAGCCACAATCTAACCCTAACAGCATTAGCAACAATCTAACCCTAACAGCACTAGCCACAATCTAACCCAAACAGCGCTAGCTAAAATCTAACCCTAACCCTAATAGCACTAGCCAAAATCTAACCCTAAGCCTAACAGCAATAACCACAATCTAACCCAAACAGCGCTAGCCACAATCTAACCCTAACAGCGCTAGCCAAAATCTAACCCTAACCCTAATCTAACCATAACAGCACTAGCCACAATCTAACCCTAACCCTAATCTAACCCTAACAGCACTAGCCACAATCTAACCCTAACAGCACTAGCCACAATCTAACCCTAATAGCGCTAGCCACAATCTAACCCTAACAACGCTAGCAACAATCTAACCGTAACAGAACTAGCCACAATCTAACCCTAACAGTGCTAACCACAATCTAACCCTAACACCGCTTGCCACAATCTAACCCTAATAGCGCTAGCCACAATCTAACCCTAACAACGCTAGCCACAATCTAACCCTAACAGCACTAGCCACAATCTAACCCTAACAGCACTAGCCACAATCTAACCCTAACAGCACTAGCCACAATCTAACCCTAACAACGCTAGCCACAATCTAACCCTAACAGCACAAGCCACAATCTAACCCTAACAGCACTAGCCACAATCTAACCCTAACAGCACTAGCCACAATCTAACCCTAACAGCGCTAGCCACAATCTAACCCTAACAGCACTAGCCACAATCTAACCCTAACAGCACTAGCCACAATCTAACCCTAACAGCGCTAGCCACAATCTAACCCTAACAGCGCTAGCCACAATCTAACCCTAAAAGCGCTAGCCACGATCTAATCCTAACAGCGCTAGCCACAATCTAACCCTAACAGCTCTAACCACAATCTAACCCTAACAGCACTAGCCACAATCTAACCCTAACAGCGCTAGCCACAATCTAACCCTAACAGCGCTAGCCACAATCTAACCCTAACAGCGCTAGCCACAATCTAACCCTAACAGCGCTAGCCACAATCTAACCCTAACAGCGCTAGCCACAATCTAACCCTAACAGCGCTAGCCACAATCTAACCCTAACAGCGCTAGCCACAATCTAACCCTAACAGTGCTAGTCACAATCTAACCCTAACAGCACTAGCCACAATCTAACCCTAACAGCACTAGTCATAATCTAACCCTAACAGCACTAGCCACAATCTTACCCTAACAGCGCTAGCCACAATCTAACCCTAACAGCGCTAGCCACCATCTAACCCTAACAGCGCTAGCCACAATCTAATCCTAACAGCGCTAGCCACAATCTACCCCTAACAGCACTAGCCACAATCTAACCCTAACAGCGCTAGCCACAATCTAACCCTAACAGCGCTAGCCACAATCTAACCCTAACAGCACTAGCCACAATCTAACCCTAACAGCATTAGCAACAATCTAACCCTAACAGCACTAGCCACAATCTAACCCAAACAGCGCTAGCCACGATCTAACCCTAACAGCGCTAGCCAAAATCTAACCCTAACCCTAATCTAACCCTAATAGCACTAGCCACAATCTAACCCTAACCCTAATCTAACCCTAACAGCACTAGCCACAATCTAACCCTAACAGCACTAGCCACAATCTAACCCTAATAGCGCTAGCCACAATCTAACCCTAACAACGCTAGCAACAATCTAACCGTAACAGAACTAGCCACAATCTAACCCTAACAGCGCTAACCACAATCTAACCCTAACACCGCTAGCCACAATCTAACCCTAACAGCAATAGCCACAATCTAACCCTAACAGCACTAGCCACAATCTAACCCTAACAACGCTAGCCACAATCTAACCCAAACAGCACTAGCCACAATCTAACCCTAATAGCGCTAGCCACAATCTAACCCTAACAACGCTAGCCACAATCTAACCCTAACAGCACTAGCCACAATCTAACCCTAACAGCACTAGCCACAATCTAACCCTAATAGCGCTAGCCACAATCTAACCCTAACAGCATTAGCAACAATCTAACCCTAACAGCACTAGCCACAATCTAACCCAAACAGCGCTAGCTAAAATCTAACCCTAACCCTAATAGCACTAGCCAAAATCTAACCCTAAGCAAAACAGCAATAACCACAATCTAACCCAAACAGCGCTAGCCACAATCTAACCCTAACAGCGCTAGCCAAAATCTAACCCTAACCCTAATCTAACCATAACAGCACTAGCCACAATCTAACCCTAACCCTAATCTAACCCTAACAGCACTAGCCACAATCTAATCCTAACAGCACAAGCCACAATCTAAACCTAACAGCTCTAACCACAATCTAACCCTAACAGCACTAGCCACAATCTAACCCTACCCCTAACAGCGCTAGCCACAATCTAACCCTAACAGCACTTGCCACAATCTAATCCTAACAGCGCTAGCCACAATCTAATCCTAACAGCACTAGCCACAATCTAATCCTAACAGCGCTAGCCACAATCTAATCCTAACAGCACTAGCTACAATCTAACCCTACCCCTAACAGCGCTAGCCACAATCTAACCCTAACAGCACTTGCCACAATCTAACCCTAACAGCGCTAGCCACAATCTAACCCTAACAGCACTAGCCACAATCTAACCCTAACAGCACTTGCCACAATCTAACCCTAACAGCACTAGCCACAATCTAATCCTAACAGCGCTAGCCACAATCTAATCCTAACAGCACTAGCCACAATCTAACCCTAACAGCTCTAACCACAATATAACCATAACAGCACTAGCCACAATCTAACCATAACAGCGCTAACCACAATCTAACCCTAACAGCACTAGCCACAATCTAACCATAACAGCACTAGCCACAATCTAACCCTAACAGTACTAGCCGCAATCTAACACTAACAGCACTAGCCACAATCTAACCCTAACAGCACTAGCCACAATCTAACCCTAACAGCACTAGCCACAATCTAACCCTAACAGCACTTGCCACAATCTAACCCTAACAGCGCTAGCCACAATCTAACCCTAACAGCGCTAGCCACAATCTAACCCTAACAGCGCTAGCCACAATCTAATCCTAACAGCGCTAGCCACAATCTAATCCTAACAGCACTAGCCACAATCTAACCCTGACAGCACAAGCCACAATCTAACCCTAACAGCTCTAACCACAATCTAACCCTAACAGCGCTAGCCACAATCTAACCCTAACAGCACTAGCCACAATCTAACCCTAATAGCGCTAGTCACAATCTAACCCTAACAGCACTAGCCACAATCTAACCCTAACAGCACTAGCCACAATCTAACCCTAACAGCACTAGCCACAATCTAACCCTAACAGCGCTAGCCAGAATCTAACCCTAACAGCGCTAGCCACAATCTACCCCTAACAGCGCTAGCCACAATCTAACCCTAACAGCGCTAGCCACAATCTAACCCTAACAGCACAAGCCACAATCTAACCCTACCCCTAACAGCACTAGCCACAATCTAACCCTAACAGCGCTAGCCACAATCTAACCCTAACAGCACTAGCCACAATCTAACCCTAACAGCACTAGCCACAATCTAACCCTAACAGCGCTAGCCACAATCTAACCCTAACAGCGCTAGCCACAATCTAACCCTAAAAGCGCTAGCCACGATCTAATCCTAACAGCGCTAGCCACAATCTAACCCTAACAGCTCTAACCACAACCTAACCCTAACAGCACTAGCCACAATCTAACCCTAACAGCGCTAGCCACAATCTAACCCTAACAGCGTTAGCCACAATCTAACCCTAACAGCGCTAGCCACAATCTAACCCTAACAGCGCTAGCCACAATCTAACCCTAACAGCGCTAGCCACAATCTAACCCTAACAGCGCTAGCCACAATCTAACCCTAACAGCGCTAGCCACAATCTAACCCTAACAGCGCTAGCCACAATCTAACCCTAACAGCGCTAGTCACAATCTAACCCTAACAGCGCTAGCCACAATCTAACCCTAACAGCACTAGTCACAATCTAACCCTAACAGCACTAGCCACAATCTAACCCTAACAGCGCTAGCCACCATCTAACCCTAACAGCGCTAGCCACAATCTAATCCTAACAGCGCTAGCCACAATCTACCCCTAACAGCACTAGCCACAATCTACCCCTAACAGCGCTAGCCACAATCTAACCCTAACAGCGCTAGCCACAATCTAACCCTAACAGCACTAGCCACAATCTAACCCTAACAGCATTAGCAACAATCTAACCCTAACAGCACTAGCCACAATCTAACCCAAACAGCGCTAGCTAAAATCTAACCCTAACCCTAATAGCACTAGCCAAAATCTAACCCTAAGCCTAACAGCAATAACCACAATCTAACCCAAACAGCGCTAGCCACAATCTAACCCTAACAGCGCTAGCCAAAATCTAACCCTAACCCTAATCTAACCATAACAGCACTAGCCACAATCTAACCCTAACCCTAATCTAACCCTAACAGCACTAGCCACAATCTAACCCTAACAGCACTAGCCACAATCTAACCCTAATAGCGCTAGCCACAATCTAACCCTAACAACGCTAGCAACAATCTAACAGTAACAGAACTAGCCACAATCTAACCCTAACCGCGCTAACCACAATCTAACCCTAACACCGCTAGCCACAATCTAACCCTAACAGCAATAGCCACAATCTAACCCTAACAGCACTAGCCACAATCTAACCCTAACAACGCTAGCCACAATCTAACCCAAACAGCACTAGCCACAATCTAACCCTAATAGCGCTAGCCACAATCTAACCCTAACAACGCTAGCCACAATCTAACCCTAACAGCACTAGCCACAATCTAACCCTAACAGCACTAGCCACAATCTAACCCTAATAGCGCTAGCCACAATCTAACCCTAACAACGCTAGCCACAATCTAACCCTAACAGCACTAGCCACAATCTAACCCTAACAGCACTAGCCACAATCTAACCCTAACAGCACTAGCCACAATCTAACCCTAACAACGATAGCCACAATCTAACCCTAACAGCACAAGCCACAATTTAACCCTAACAGCACTAGCCACAATCTAACCCTAACAGCACTAGCCACAATCTAACCCTAACAGCGCTAGCCACAATCTAATCCTAACAGCACTAGCCACAATCTAACCCTAACAGCACTAGCCACAATCTAACCCTAACAGCGCTAGCCACAATCTAACCCTAACAGCGCTAGCCACAATCTAACCCTAAAAGCGCTAGCCACGATCTAATCCTAACAGCGCTAGCCACAATCTAACCCTATCAGCTCTAACCACAATCTAACCCTAACAGCACTAGCCACAATCTAACCCTAACAGCGCTAGCCACAATCTAACCCTAACAGCGCTAGCCACAATCTAACCCTAACAGCGCTAGCCACAATCTAACCCTAACAGCGCTAGCCACAATCTAATCCTAACAGCGCTAGCCACAATCTAACCCTAACAGCGCTAGCCACAATCTAACCCTAACAGCGCTAGCCACAATCTAACCCTAACAGCGCTAGCCACAATCTAACCCTAACAGCGCTAGTCACAATCTAACCCTAACAGCACTAGCCACAATCTAACCCTAACAGCACTAGTCACAATCTAACCCTAACAGCACTAGCCACAATCTTACCTTAACAGCGTTAGCCACAATCTAACCCTAACAGCGCTAGCCACCATCTAACCCTAACAGCGCTAGCCACAATCTAATCCTAACAGCGCTAGCCACAATCTACCCCTAACAGCACTAGCCACAATCTAACCCTAACAGCGCTAGCCACAATCTAACCCTAACAGCACTAGCCACAATCTAACCCTAACAGCATTAGCAACAATCTAACCCTAACAGCACTAGCCACAATCTAACCCAAACAGCGCTAGCCACGATCTAACCCTAACAGCGCTAGCCAAAATCTAACCCTAACCCTAATCTAACCCTAACAGCACTAGCCACAATCTAACCCTAACCCTAATCTAACCCTAACAGCACTAGCCACAATCTAACCCTAACAGCACTAGCCACAATCTAACCCTAATAGCGCTAGCCACAATCTAACCCTAACAACGCTAGCAACAATCTAACTGTAACAGAACTAGCCACAATCTAACCCTAACAGCGCTAACCACAATCTAACCCTAACACCGCTAGCCACAATCTAACCCTAACAGCAATAGCCACAATCTAACCCTAACAGCACTAGCCACAATCTAACGCTAACAACGCTAGCCACAATCTAACCCAAACAGCACTAGCCACAATCTAACCCTAATAGCGCTAGCCACAATCTAACCCTAACAACGCTAGCCACAATCTAACCCTAACAGCACTAGCCACAATCTAACCCTAACAGCACTAGCCACAATCTAACCCTAATAGCGCTAGCCACAATCTAACCCTAACAACGCTAGCCACAATCTAACCCTAACAGCACTAGCCACAATCTAACCCTAACAGCACTAGCCACAATCTAACCCTAACAGCACTAGCCACAATCTAACCCTAACAACGCTAGCCACAATCTAACCCTAACAGCACAAGCCACAATCTAACCCTAACAGCACTAGCCACAACATAACCCTAACAGCACTAGCCACAATCTAACCCTAACAGCGCTAGCCACAATCTAATCCTAACAGCACTAGCCACAATCTAATCCTAACAGCACTAGCCACAATCTAACCCTAACAGCGCTAGCCACAATCTAACCCTAACAGCACTAGCCACAATCTAACCCTAACAGCACTAGCCACAATCTAACCCTAACAGCACTAGCCACAATCTAACCCTAACAGCACAAGCCACAATCTAACCCAAACAGCACTAGCCACAATCTAACCCTAACAGCGCTATCTACAATCTAACCCTAACAGCACTAGCCACAATCTAATCCTAACAGCACTAGCCACAATCTAACCCTAACAGCACTAGCCACAATCTAACCCTAACAGCACTAGCCACAATCTAACCCTAACAGCGCTAGCCACAATCTAATCCTAACAGCGCTAGCCACAATCTAACACTAACAGCACTAGCCACAATCTAACCCTGACCGTAACAGCACTAGCCACAATCTAACCCTAACAGCACTAGCCACAATCTAACCCTAACAGCGCTAGCCACAATCTAACCCTAACCGTAACAGCACTAGCCACAATCTAACCCTAACAACGCTAGCCACAATCTAACCCTAACAGCACTAGCCACAATCTAACCCTAACAGCGCTAGCCACAATCTAATCCTAACAGCGCTAGCCACAATCTAACCCTAACAGCACTAGCCACAATCTAACCCTAACAGCGCTAGCCACAATCTAATCCTAACAGCGCTAGCCACAATCTAACCCTAACAGCGCTAGCCACAATCTCACCCTAACAGCGCTAGCCACAATCTAACCCTAACCGTAACAGCACTAGCCACAATCTAACCCTAACAACGCTAGCCACAATCTAACCCTAACAGCGCTAGCCACAATCTAACCCTAACAGCGCTAGCCACAATCTAACCCTAACAGCACTAGCCACAATCTAACCCTAACAGCGCTAGCCACAATCTAACCCTAACAGCGCTATCCACAATCTAACCCTAACAGCGCTAGCCACAATCGAATCCTAACAGCACTAGCCACAATCTTATCCTAACAGCGCTAGCCACAATCTAATCCTAACAGCACTAGCCACAATCTAACCCTAACAGCGCTAGCCACAATCTAACCCTAACAGCGCTAGCCACAATCTACCCCTAACAGTACTAGGCAAAATCTAACCCTAACAGCGCTAGCCACAATCTAATCCTAACAGCACTAGCCACAATCTAATCCTAATAGCACTAGCCAAAATCTAACCCTAACAGCACTAGCCACAATCAAACCCTAACAGCGCTAGCCACAATCTAACCCTAACAGCACTAGCCACAATCTAACCCTAACAGCGCTAGCCAGAATCTAACCCTAACAGCGCTAGCCACAATCTACCCCTAACAGCGCTAGCCACAATCTAACCCTAACAGCGCTAGCCACAATCTAACCCTAACAGCACAAGCCACAATCTAACCCTACCCCTAACAGCACTAGCCACAATCTAACCCTAACAGCGCTAGCCACAATCTAACCCTAACAGCACTAGCCACGATCTAATCCTAACAGCGCTAGCCACAATCTAACCCTAACAGCTCTAACCACAATCTAACCCTAACAGCACTAGCCACAATCTAACCCTAACAGCGCTAGCCACAATCTAACCCTAACAGCGCTAGCCACAATCTAACCCTAACAGCGCTAGCCACAATCTAACCCTAACAGCGCTAGCCACAATCTAACCCTAACAGCGCTAGCCACAATCTAACCCTAACAGCGCTAGCCACAATCTAACCCTAACTGCACTAGCCACAATCTAATCCTAACAGCGCTAGCCACAATCTAACCCTAACAGCGCTAGCCACAATCTAACCCTAACAGCACTAGCCACAATCTAATCCTAACAGCGCTAGCCACAATCTAACCCTAACAGCGCTAGCCACAATCTAACCCTAACAGCGCTAGCCACAATCTAACCCTAACAGCGCTAGCCACAATCTAACCCTAACAGCGCTAGCCACAATCTAACCCTAACAGCGCTAGCCACAATCTAATCCTAACAGCGCTAGCCACAATCTACCCCTAACAGCACTAGCCACAATCTACCCCTAACAGCGCTAGCCACAATCTAACCCTAACAGCGCTAGCCACAATCTAACCCTAACAGCACTAGCCACAATCTAACCCTAACAGCATTAGCAACAATCTAACCCTAACAGCACTAGCCACAATCTAACCCAAACAGCGCTAGCCAAAATCTAACCCTAACCCTAATAGCACTAGCCAAAATCTAACCCTAAGCCTAACAGCAATAACCACAATCTAACCCAAACAGCGCTAGCCACAATCTAACCCTAACAGCGCTAGCCAAAATCTAACCCTAACCCTAATCTAACCCTAACAGCGCTAGCCACAATCTAACCCTAACCCTAATCTAACCCTAACAGCACTAGCCACAATCTAACCCTAACAGCACTAGCCACAATCTAACCCTAATAGCGCTAGCCACAATCTAACCCTAACAACGCTAGCAACAATCTAACCGTAACAGAACTAGCCACAATCTAACCCTAACAGCGCTAACCACAATCTAACCCTAACACCGCTAGCCACAATCTAACCCTAACAGCAATAGCCACAATCTAACCCTAACAGCACTAGCCACAATCTAACCCTAACAACGCTAGCCACAATCTAACCCAAACAGCACTAGCCACAATCTAACCCTAATAGCGCTAGCCACAATCTAACCCTAACAACGCTAGCCACAATCTAACCCTAACAGCGCTAGCCACAATCTAACCCTAACAGCACTAGCCACAATCTAACCCTAATAGCGCTAGCCACAATCTAACCATAACAACGCTAGCCACAATCTAACCCTAACAGCACTAGCCACAATCTAACCCTAACAGCACTAGCCACAATCTAACCCTAACAACGCTAGCCACAATCTAACCCTAACAGCACAAGCCACAATCTAACCCTAACAGCACTAGCCACAATCTAACCCTAACAGCACTAGCCACAATCTAACCCTAACAGCGCTAGCCACAATCTAATCCTAACAGCACTAGCCACAATCTAATCCTAACAGCACTAGCCACAATCTAACCCTAACAGCGCTAGCCACAATCTAACCCTAATAGCACTAGCCACAATCTAACCCTAACAGCACTAGCCACAATCTAACCCTAACAGCACTAGCCACAATCTAACCCTAACAGCACAAGCCACAATCTAACCCTAACAGCAGTAGCCACAATCTAACCCTGACAACGCTAGCCACAATCTAACCCTAACAGCACTAGCCACAATCTTACCCTAATAGCACTAGCCACAATCTAACCCAAACAGCACTAGCCACAATCTAACCCTAACAGCGCTATCTACAATCTAACCCTAACAGCACTAGCCACAATCTAACCCTAACAGCACTAGCCACAATCTAACCCTAACAGCACTAGCCACAATCTAACCCTAACAGCACTAGCCACAATCTAATCCTAACAGCGCTAGCCACAATCTAACCCTGACCGTAACAGAACTAGCCACAATCTAACCCTAACAGCACTAGCCACAATCTAATCCTAACAGCGCTAGCCACAATCTAACCCTGACCGTAACAGCACTAGCCACAATCTAACCCTAACAGCACTAGCCACAATCTAACCCTAACAACGCTAGCCACAATCTAACCCTAACAGCACTAGCCACAATCTAACCCTAACAGCGCTAGCCACAATCTAATCCTAACAGCGCTAGCCACAATCTAACCCTGACCGTAACAGCACTAGCCACAATCTAACCCTAACAGCGCTAGCCACAATCTAATCCTAACAGCGCTAGCCACAATCTAACCCTAACAGCGCTAGCCACAATCTAACCCTAACCGTAACAGCACTAGCCACAATCTAACCCTAACAACGCTAGCCACAATCTAATCCTAACAGCGCTAGCCACAATCTAATCCTAACAGCACTAGCCACAATCTAACCCTAACAGCACAAGCCACAATCTAACCCTAACAGCTCTAACCACAATCTAACCCTAACAGCGCTAGCCACAATCTAACCCTAACAGCGCTAGCCACAATCTATCCCTAACAGCACTAGCCACAATCTAACCCTAACAGCGCTAGCCAGAATCTAACCCTAACAGCGCTAGCCACAATCTACCCCTAACAGCGCTAGCCACAATCTAACCCTAACAGCGCTAGCCACAATCTAACCCTAACAGCACAAGCCACAATCTAACCCTACCCCTAACAGCACTAGCCACAATCTAACCCTAACAGCGCTAGCCACAATCTAACCCTAACAGCACTAGCCACAATCTAACCCTAACAGCACTAGCCACAATCTAACCCTAAAAGCGCTAGCCACGATCTAATCCTAACAGCGCTAGCCACAATCTAACCCTAACAGCTCTAACCACAATCTAACCCTAACAGCACTAGCCACAATCTAACCCTAACAGCGCTAGCCACAATCTAACCCTAACAGCGCTAGCCACAATCTAACCCTAACAGCGCTAGCCACAATCTAACCCTAACAGCGCTAGCCACAATCTAACCCTAACAGCGCTAGCCACAATCTAACCCTAACAGCGCTAGCCACAATCTAACCCTAACAGCGCTAGCCACAATCTAACCCTAACAGCGCTAGCCACAATCTAACCCTAACAGCGCTAGCCACAATCTAACCCTAACAGCGCTAGTCACAATCTAACCCTAACAGCACTAGCCACAATCTAACCCTAACAGCACTAGTCACAATCTAACCCTAACAGCACTAGCCACAATCTTACCCTAACAGCGCTAGCCACAATCTAACCCTAACAGCACTAGCCACAATCTACCCCTAACAGCGCTAGCCACAATCTAACCCTAACAGCGCTAGCCACAATCTAACCCTAACAGCACTAGCCACAATCTAACCCTAACAGCATTAGCAACAATCTAACCCTAACAGCACTAGCCACAATCTAACCCAAACAGCGCTAGCCAAAATCTAACCCTAACCCTAATAGCACTAGCCAAAATCTAACCCTAAGCCTAACAGCAATAACCACAATCTAACCCATACAGCGCTAGCCACAATCTAACCCTAACAGCGCTAGCCAAAATCTAACCCTAACCCTAATCTAACCCTAACAGCGCTAGCCACAATCTAACCCTAACCCTAATCTAACCCTAACAGCACTAGCCACAATCTAACCCTAACAGCACTAGCCACAATCTAACCCTAATAGCGCTAGCCACAATCTAACCCTAACATTGCTAGCAACAATCTAACCGTAACAGAACTAGCCACAATCTAACCCTAACAGCGCTAACCACAATCTAACCCTAACACCGCTAGCCACAATCTAACCCTAACAGCAATAGCCACAATCTAACCCTAACAGCACTAGCCACAATCTAACCCTAACAACGCTAGCCACAATCTAACCCAAACAGCACTAGCCACAATCTAACCCTAATAGCGCTAGCCACAATCTAACCCTAACAGCACTAGCCACAATCTAATCCTAACAGCACTAGCCACAATCTAACCCTAACAGCACTAGCCACAATCTAACCCTAACAGCACTAGCCACAATCTAACCCAAACAGCACTAGCCACAATCTAACCCTAACAGCGCTATCTACAATCTAACCCTAACAGCACTAGCCACAATCTAATCCTAACAGCACTAGCCACAATCTAACCCTAACAGCACTAGCCACAATCTAACCCTAACAGCACTAGCCACAATCTAACCCTAACAGCACTAGCCACAATCTAACCCTAATAGCGCTAGCCACAATCTAACCCTAACAACGCTAGCCACAATCTAACCCTAACAGCGCTAGCCACAATCTAACCCTAACAGCACTAGCCACAATCTAACCCTAACAGCACTAGCCACAATCTAACCCTAACAGCAGTAGCCACAATCTAACCCTAACAACGCTAGCCACAATCTAACCCTAACAGCGCTAGCCACAATCTTACCATAATAGCACTAGCCACAATCTAACCCTAACAGCGCTAGCCACAATCTAACCCAAACAGCACTAGCCACAATCTAACCCTAACAGCGCTATCTACAATCTAACCCTAACAGCACTAGCCACAATCTAATCCTAACAGCACTAGCCACAATCTAACCCTAACAGCACTAGCCACAATCTAACCCTAACAGCACTAGCCACAATCTAACCCAAACAGCACTAGCCACAATCTAACCCTAACAGCGCTATCTACAATCTAACCCTAACAGCACTAGCCACAATCTAATCCTAACAGCACTAGCCACAATCTAACCCTAACAGCACTAGCCACAATCTAACCCTAACAGCACTAGCCACAATCTAACCCTAACAGCACTAGCCACAATCTAACCCTAACAGCACTAGCCACAATCTAACCCTAACAGCGCTAGCCACAATCTAATCCTACCAGCGCTAGCCACAATCTAACCCTGACCGTAACAGCACTAGCCACAATCTAACCCTAACAGCACTAGCCACAATCTAACCCTAACAGCGCTAGCCACAATCTAACCCTAACTGTAACAGCACTAGCCACAATCTAACCCTAACAACGCTAGCCACAATCTAACCCTAACAGCACTAGCCACAATCTAACCCTAACAGCGCTAGCCACAATCTAATCCTAACAGCGCTAGCCACAATCTAACCCTGACCGTAACAGCGCTAGCCACAATCTAATCCTAACAGCGCTAGCCACAATCTAACCCTAACAGCGCTAGCCACAATCTCACCCTAACAGCGCTAGCCACAATCTAACCCTAACCGTAACAGCACTAGCCACAATCTAACCCTAACAACGCTAGCCACAATCTAACCCTAACAGCGCTAGCCACAATCTAACCCTAACAGCGCTAGCCACAATCTAACCCTAACAGCACTAGCCACAATTTAACCCTAACAGTAATAGGCAAAATCTAACCCTAACAGCGCTAGCCACAATCTAATCCTAACAGCAATAACCACAATATAATCCTAATAGCACTAGCCAAAATCTAACCCTAACAGCACTAGCCACAATCAAACCCTACCCCTAACAGCACTAGCCACAATCTAACCCTAACAGCTCTAGCCACAATCTAATCCTAACAGCACTAGCCACAATCTAACCCTAACAGCGCTAGCCACAATCTAACCCTAACAGCGCTAGCCACAATCTATCCCTAACAGTAATAGGCAAAATCTAACCCTAACAGCGCTAGCCACAATCTAATCCTAACAGCAATAACCACAATATAATCCTAATAGCACTAGCCAAAATCTAACCCTAACAGCACTAGCCACAATCAAACCCTAACAGCACTAGCCACAATCTAACCCTAACAGCTCTAGCCACAATCTAATCCTAACAGCACTAGCCACAATCTAACCCTAACAGCGCTAGCCACAATCTAACCCTAACAGCGCTAGCCACAATCTATCCCTAACAGCACTAGCCACAATCTAACCCTAACAGCTCTAACCACAATCTAACCCTAACAGCACTAGCCACAATCTAACCCTACCCCTAACAGCGCTAGCCACAATCTAACCCTAACAGCACTTGCCACAATCTAATCCTAACAGCGCTAGCCACAATCTAATCCTAACATCACTAGCCACAATCTAATCCTAACAGCGCTAGCCACAATCTAATCCTAACAGCACTAGCCACAATCTAACCCTACCCCTAACAGCGCTAGCCACAATCTAACCCTAACAGCACTTGCCACAATCTAATCCTAACAGCGCTATCCACAATCTAACCCTAACAGCGCTAGCCACAATCTAACCCTAACAGCACTAGCCACAATCTAACCCTAACAGCGCTAGCCACAATCTAATCCTAACAGCGCTAGCCACAATCTAATCCTAACAGCACTAGCCACAATCTAACCCTAACAGCTCTAACCACAATATAACCATAACAGCACTAGCCACAATCTAACCCTAACAGCACTAGCACAATCTAACCATAACAGCGCTAACCACAATCTAACCCTAACAGCGCTAGCCACAATCTAACCATAACAGCACTAGCCACAATCTAACCCTAACAGCACTTGCCAAAATCTAACCCTAACAGCACTTGCCACAATCTAACCCTAACAGCACTTGCCACAATCTAACCCTAGCCACAATCTAACCCTAACAGCACTAGCCACAATCTAACCCTAATAGCGCTAGCCACAATCTAACCCTAACAGCACTAGCCACAATCTAACCCTAACAGCACTAGCCACAATCTAACCCTAACAGCACTAGCCACAATCTAATCCTAACAGCGCTAGCCACAATCTAACCCTAACAGCACTAGCCACAATCTAACCCTAACAGCGCTAGCCACAATCTAATCCTAACAGCGCTAGCCACAATCTAACCCTAACAGCGCTAGCCACAATCTCACCCTAACAGCGCTAGCCACAATCTAACCCTAACCGTAACAGCACTAGCCACAATCTAACCCTAACAACGCTAGCCACAATCTAACCCTAACAGCGCTAGCCACAATCTAACCCTAACAGCGCTAGCCACAATCTAACCCTAACAGCGCTAGCCACAATCTAACCCTAACAGCGCTAGCCACAATCTAACCCTAACAGCGCTAGCCACAATCTACCCCTAACAGTACTAGGCAAAATCTAACCCTAACAGCACTAGCCACAATCTAACCCTAACAGCACTAGCCACAATCTTACCCTAACAGCGCTAGCCACAATCTAACCCTAACAGCGCTAGCCACAATCTAACCCTAACAGCGCTAGCCACAATCTAACCCTAACAGCGCTAGCCACAATCTAACCCTAACAGCGCTAGCCACAATCTAACCCTAACAGCGCTAGCCACAATCTAACCCTAACAGCGCTAGCCACAATCTAACCCTAACAGCGCTAGCCACAATCTAACCCTAACAGCGCTAGTCACAATCTAACCCTAACAGCACTAGCCACAATCTAACCCTAACAGCACTAGTCACAATCTAACCCTAACAGCACTAGCCACAATCTTACCCTAACAGCGCTAGCCACAATCTAACCCTAACAGCGCTAGCCACAATCTAACCCTAACAGCGCTAGCCACAATCTAATCCTAACAGCGCTAGCCACAATCTACCCCTAACAGCACTAGCCACAATCTACCCCTAACAGCGCTAGCCACAATCTAACCCTAACAGCGCTAGCCACAATCTAACCCTAACAGCACTAGCCACAATCTAACCCTAACAGCATTAGCCACAATCTAACCCAAACAGCGCTAGCCAAAATCTAACCCTAACCCTAATAGCACTAGCCAAAATCTAACCCTAACAGCGCTAGCCACAATCTAATCCTAACAGCGCTAGCCACAATCTAACCCTAACAGCGCTAGCCACAATCTCACCCTAACAGCGCTAGCCACAATCTAACCCTAACCGTACCAGCACTAGCCACAATCTAACCCTAACAACGCTAGCCACAATCTAACCCTAACAGCGCTAGCCAAAATCTAACCCTAACAGTGCTAGCCACAATCTAACCCTAACAGCACTAGCCACAATCTAACCCTAACAGCGCTAGCCACAATCTAACCCTAACAGCGCTATCCACAATCTAACCCTAACAGCGCTAGCCACAATCGAATCCTAACAGCACTAGCCACAATCTTATCCTAACAGCGCTAGCCACAATCTAATCCTAACAGCACTAGCCACAATCTAACCCTAACAGCGCTAGCCACAATCTAACCCTAACAGCGCTAGCCACAATCTACCCCTAACAGTACTAGGCAAAATCTAACCCTAACAGCGCTAGCCACAATCTAATCCTAACAGCACTAGCCACAATCTAATCCTAATAGCACTAGCCACAATCTAACCCTAACAGCACTAGCCACAATCAAACCCTAACAGCTCTAGCCACAATCTAATACTAACAGCACTAGCCACAATCTATCCCTAACAGCACTAGCCACAATCTAACCCTAACAGCTCTAACCACAATCTAACCCTAACAGCACTAGCCACAATCTAACCCTACCCCTAACAGAGCTAGCCACAATCTAACCCTAACAGCACTTGCCACAATCTAATCCTAACAGCGCTAGCCACAATCTAATCCTAACAGCACTAGCCACAATCTAATCCTAACAGCGCTAGCCACAATCTAACCCTAACAGCACTAGCCACAATCTAACCCTACCCCTAACAGCGCTAGCCACAATCTAACCCTAACAGCACTTGCCACAATCTAATCCTAACAGCGCTAGCCACAATCTAATCCTAACAGCACTAGCCACAATCTAATCCTAACAGCGCTAGCCACAATCTAACCCTGACCGTAACAGCACTAGCCACAATCTAACCCTAACAGCACTAGCCACAATCTAATCCTAACAGCGCTAGCCACAATCTAATCCTAACAGCACTAGCCACAATCTAACCCTACCCCTAACAGCGCTAGCCACAATCTAACCCTAACAGCACTTGCCACAATCTAATCCTAACAGCGCTATCCACAATCTAACCCTAACAGCGCTAGCCACAATCTAACCCTAACAGCACTAGCCACAATCTAACCCAAACAGCACTAGCCACAATCTAACCCTAACAGCGCTATCTACAATCTAACCCTAACAGCACTAGTCACAATCTAATCCTAACAGCACTAGTGACAATCTAACCCTAACAGCACTAGCCACAATCTAACCCTAACAGCGCTAGCCACAATCTAACCCTGACCGTAACAGCACTAGCCACAATCTAACCCTAACAGCACTAGCCACAATCTAACCCTAACAGCGCTAGCCACAATCTAACCCTAACCGTAACAGCACTAGCCACAATCTAACCCTAACAACGCTAGCCACAATCTAACCCTAACAGCACTAGCCACAATCTAACCCTAACAGCGCTAGCCACAATCTAATCCTAACAGCGCTAGCCACAATCTAACCCTGACCGTAACAGCACTAGCCACAATCTAACCCTAACAGCGCTGGCCACAATCTAATCCTAACAGCGCTAGCCACAATCTAACCCTAACAGCGCTAGCCACAATCTCACCCTAACGGCGCTAGCCACAATCTAACCCTAACCGTAACAGCACTAGCCACAATCTAACCCTAACAACGCTAGCCACAATCTAACCCTAACAGCGCTAGCCACAATCTAACCCTAACAGCACTAGCCACAATCTAACCCTAACAGCTCTAACCACAATATAACCATAACAGCACTAGCCACAATCTAACCATAACAGCGCTAACCACAATCTAACCCTAACAGCACTAGCCACAATCTAACCATAACAGCACTAGCCACAATCTAACCCTAACAGTACTAGCCGCAATCTAACACTAACAGCACTTGCCACAATCTAACCCTAACAGCACTTGCCACAATCTAACCCTAACAGCGCTAGCCACAATCTAACCCTAACAGCGCTAGCCACAATCTAACCCTAACAACACTAGCCACAATCTAACCCTAACAGCGCTAGCCACAATCTAATCCTAACAGCACTAGCCACAATCTAACCCTACCCCTAACAGCGCTAGCCACAATCTAACCCTAACAGCACTTGCCACAATCTAATCCTAACAGCGCTATCCACAATCTAACCCTAACAGCGCTAGCCACAATCTAACCCTAACAGCACTAGCCACAATCTAATCCTAACAGCGCTAGCCACAATCTAATCCTAACAGCACTAGTCACAATCTAACCCTAACAGCACAAGCCACAATCTAACCCTAACAGCTCTAACCACAATCTAACCCTAACAGCGCTAGCCACAATCTAACCCTAACAGCGCTAGCCACAATCTAACCCTAATAGCGCTAGTCACAATCTAACCCTAACAGCACTAGCCACAATCTAACCCTAACAGCACTAGCCACAATCTAACCCTAACAGCACTAGCCAGAATCTAACCCTAACAGCGCTAGCCAGAATCTAACCCTAACAGCGCTAGCCACAATCTACCCCTAACAGCGCTAGCCACAATCTAACCCTAACAGCGCTAGCCACAATCTAACCCTAACAGCACAAGCCACAATCTAACCCTACCCCTAACAGCACTAGCCACAATCTAACCCTAACAGCGCTAGCCACAATCTAACCCTAACAGCACTAGCCACAATCTAACCCTAACAGCACTAGCCACAATCTAACCCTAACAGCGCTAGCCACAATCTAACCCTAACAGCGCTAGCCACAATCTAACCCTAAAAGCGCTAGCCACGATCTAATCCTAACAGCGCTAGCCACAATCTAACCCTAACAGCTCTAACCACAATCTAACCCTAACAGCACTAGCCACAATCTAACCCTAACAGCGCTAGCCACAATCTAACCCTAACAGCGCTAGCCACAATCTAACCCTAACAGCGCTAGCCACAATCTAACCCTAACAGCGCTAGCCACAATCTAACCCTAACAGCGCTAGCCACAATCTAACCCTAACAGCGCTAGCCACAATCTAACCCTAACAGCGCTAGCCACAATCTAACCTTAACAGCGCTAGTCACAATCTAACCCTAACAGCTCTAGCCACAATCTAACCCTAACAGCACTAGTCACAATCTAACCCTAACAGCACTAGCCACAATCTTACCCTAACAGCGCTAGCCACAATCTAACCCTAACAGCGCTAGCCATCATCTAACCCTAACAGCGCTAGCCACAATCTAATCCTAACAGCGCTAGCCACAATCTACCCCTAACAGCACTAGCCACAATCTACCCCTAACAGCGCTAGCCACAATCTAACCCTAACAGCGCTAGCCACAATCTAACCCTAACAGCACTAGCCACAATCTAACCCTAACAGCATTAGCAACAATCTAACCCTAACAGCACTAGCCACAATCTAACCCAAACAGCGCTAGCTAAAATCTAACCCTAACCCTAATAGCACTAGCCAAAATCTAACCCTAAGCCTAACAGCAATAACCACAATCTAACCCAAACAGCGCTAGCCACAATCTAACCCTAACAGCGCTAGCCAAAATCTAACCCTAACCCTAATCTAACCATAACAGCACTAGCCACAATCTAACCCTAACCCTAATCTAACCCTAACAGCACTAGCCACAATCTAACCCTAACAGCACTAGCCACAATCTAACCCTAATAGCGCTAGCCACAATCTAACCCTAACAACGCTAGCAACAATCTAACCGTAACAGAACTAGCCACAATCTAACCCTAACAGTGCTAACCACAATCTAACCCTAACACCGCTTGCCACAATCTAACCCTAATAGCGCTAGCCACAATCTAACCCTAACAACGCTAGCCACAATCTAACCCTAACAGCACTAGCCACAATCTAACCCTAACAGCACTAGCCACAATCTAACCCTAACAGCACTAGCCACAATCTAACCCTAACAACGCTAGCCACAATCTAACCCTAACAGCACAAGCCACAATCTAACCCTAACAGCACTAGCCACAATCTAACCCTAACAGCACTAGCCACAATCTAACCCTAACAGCGCTAGCCACAATCTAACCCTAACAGCACTAGCCACAATCTAACCCTAACAGCACTAGCCACAATCTAACCCTAACAGCGCTAGCCACAATCTAACCCTAACAGCGCTAGCCACAATCTAACCCTAAAAGCGCTAGCCACGATCTAATCCTAACAGCGCTAGCCACAATCTAACCCTAACAGCTCTAACCACAATCTAACCCTAACAGCACTAGCCACAATCTAACCCTAACAGCGCTAGCCACAATCTAACCCTAACAGCGCTAGCCACAATCTAACCCTAACAGCGCTAGCCACAATCTAACCCTAACAGCGCTAGCCACAATCTAACCCTAACAGCGCTAGCCACAATCTAACCCTAACAGCGCTAGCCACAATCTAACCCTAACAGCGCTAGCCACAATCTAACCCTAACAGTGCTAGTCACAATCTAACCCTAACAGCACTAGCCACAATCTAACCCTAACAGCACTAGTCATAATCTAACCCTAACAGCACTAGCCACAATCTTACCCTAACAGCGCTAGCCACAATCTAACCCTAACAGCGCTAGCCACCATCTAACCCTAACAGCGCTAGCCACAATCTAATCCTAACAGCGCTAGCCACAATCTACCCCTAACAGCACTAGCCACAATCTAACCCTAACAGCGCTAGCCACAATCTAACCCTAACAGCGCTAGCCACAATCTAACCCTAACAGCACTAGCCACAATCTAACCCTAACAGCATTAGCAACAATCTAACCCTAACAGCACTAGCCACAATCTAACCCAAACAGCGCTAGCCACGATCTAACCCTAACAGCGCTAGCCAAAATCTAACCCTAACCCTAATCTAACCCTAACAGCACTAGCCACAATCTAACCCTAACCCTAATCTAACCCTAACAGCACTAGCCACAATCTAACCCTAACAGCACTAGCCACAATCTAACCCTAATAGCGCTAGCCACAATCTAACCCTAACAACGCTAGCAACAATCTAACCGTAACAGAACTAGCCACAATCTAACCCTAACAGCGCTAACCACAATCTAACCCTAACACCGCTAGCCACAATCTAACCCTAACAGCAATAGCCACAATCTAACCCTAACAGCACTAGCCACAATCTAACCCTAACAACGCTAGCCACAATCTAACCCAAACAGCACTAGCCACAATCTAACCCTAATAGCGCTAGCCACAATCTAACCCTAACAACGCTAGCCACAATCTAACCCTAACAGCACTAGCCACAATCTAACCCTAACAGCACTAGCCACAATCTAACCCTAATAGCGCTAGCCACAATCTAACCCTAACAGCATTAGCAACAATCTAACCCTAACAGCACTAGCCACAATCTAACCCAAACAGCGCTAGCTAAAATCTAACCCTAACCCTAATAGCACTAGCCAAAATCTAACCCTAAGCAAAACAGCAATAACCACAATCTAACCCAAACAGCGCTAGCCACAATCTAACCCTAACAGCGCTAGCCAAAATCTAACCCTAACCCTAATCTAACCATAACAGCACTAGCCACAATCTAACCCTAACCCTAATCTAACCCTAACAGCACTAGCCACAATCTAATCCTAACAGCACAAGCCACAATCTAAACCTAACAGCTCTAACCACAATCTAACCCTAACAGCACTAGCCACAATCTAACCCTACCCCTAACAGCGCTAGCCACAATCTAACCCTAACAGCACTTGCCACAATCTAATCCTAACAGCGCTAGCCACAATCTAATCCTAACAGCACTAGCCACAATCTAATCCTAACAGCGCTAGCCACAATCTAATCCTAACAGCACTAGCTACAATCTAACCCTACCCCTAACAGCGCTAGCCACAATCTAACCCTAACAGCACTTGCCACAATCTAACCCTAACAGCGCTAGCCACAATCTAACCCTAACAGCACTAGCCACAATCTAACCCTAACAGCACTTGCCACAATCTAACCCTAACAGCACTAGCCACAATCTAATCCTAACAGCGCTAGCCACAATCTAATCCTAACAGCACTAGCCACAATCTAACCCTAACAGCTCTAACCACAATATAACCATAACAGCACTAGCCACAATCTAACCATAACAGCGCTAACCACAATCTAACCCTAACAGCACTAGCCACAATCTAACCATAACAGCACTAGCCACAATCTAACCCTAACAGTACTAGCCGCAATCTAACACTAACAGCACTAGCCACAATCTAACCCTAACAGCACTAGCCACAATCTAACCCTAACAGCACTAGCCACAATCTAACCCTAACAGCACTTGCCACAATCTAACCCTAACAGCGCTAGCCACAATCTAACCCTAACAGCGCTAGCCACAATCTAACCCTAACAGCGCTAGCCACAATCTAATCCTAACAGCGCTAGCCACAATCTAATCCTAACAGCACTAGCCACAATCTAACCCTGACAGCACAAGCCACAATCTAACCCTAACAGCTCTAACCACAATCTAACCCTAACAGCGCTAGCCACAATCTAACCCTAACAGCACTAGCCACAATCTAACCCTAATAGCGCTAGTCACAATCTAACCCTAACAGCACTAGCCACAATCTAACCCTAACAGCACTAGCCACAATCTAACCCTAACAGCACTAGCCACAATCTAACCCTAACAGCGCTAGCCAGAATCTAACCCTAACAGCGCTAGCCACAATCTACCCCTAACAGCGCTAGCCACAATCTAACCCTAACAGCGCTAGCCACAATCTAACCCTAACAGCACAAGCCACAATCTAACCCTACCCCTAACAGCACTAGCCACAATCTAACCCTAACAGCGCTAGCCACAATCTAACCCTAACAGCACTAGCCACAATCTAACCCTAACAGCACTAGCCACAATCTAACCCTAACAGCGCTAGCCACAATCTAACCCTAACAGCGCTAGCCACAATCTAACCCTAAAAGCGCTAGCCACGATCTAATCCTAACAGCGCTAGCCACAATCTAACCCTAACAGCTCTAACCACAACCTAACCCTAACAGCACTAGCCACAATCTAACCCTAACAGCGCTAGCCACAATCTAACCCTAACAGCGTTAGCCACAATCTAACCCTAACAGCGCTAGCCACAATCTAACCCTAACAGCGCTAGCCACAATCTAACCCTAACAGCGCTAGCCACAATCTAACCCTAACAGCGCTAGCCACAATCTAACCCTAACAGCGCTAGCCACAATCTAACCCTAACAGCGCTAGCCACAATCTAACCCTAACAGCGCTAGTCACAATCTAACCCTAACAGCGCTAGCCACAATCTAACCCTAACAGCACTAGTCACAATCTAACCCTAACAGCACTAGCCACAATCTAACCCTAACAGCGCTAGCCACCATCTAACCCTAACAGCGCTAGCCACAATCTAATCCTAACAGCGCTAGCCACAATCTACCCCTAACAGCACTAGCCACAATCTACCCCTAACAGCGCTAGCCACAATCTAACCCTAACAGCGCTAGCCACAATCTAACCCTAACAGCACTAGCCACAATCTAACCCTAACAGCATTAGCAACAATCTAACCCTAACAGCACTAGCCACAATCTAACCCAAACAGCGCTAGCTAAAATCTAACCCTAACCCTAATAGCACTAGCCAAAATCTAACCCTAAGCCTAACAGCAATAACCACAATCTAACCCAAACAGCGCTAGCCACAATCTAACCCTAACAGCGCTAGCCAAAATCTAACCCTAACCCTAATCTAACCATAACAGCACTAGCCACAATCTAACCCTAACCCTAATCTAACCCTAACAGCACTAGCCACAATCTAACCCTAACAGCACTAGCCACAATCTAACCCTAATAGCGCTAGCCACAATCTAACCCTAACAACGCTAGCAACAATCTAACAGTAACAGAACTAGCCACAATCTAACCCTAACCGCGCTAACCACAATCTAACCCTAACACCGCTAGCCACAATCTAACCCTAACAGCAATAGCCACAATCTAACCCTAACAGCACTAGCCACAATCTAACCCTAACAACGCTAGCCACAATCTAACCCAAACAGCACTAGCCACAATCTAACCCTAATAGCGCTAGCCACAATCTAACCCTAACAACGCTAGCCACAATCTAACCCTAACAGCACTAGCCACAATCTAACCCTAACAGCACTAGCCACAATCTAACCCTAATAGCGCTAGCCACAATCTAACCCTAACAACGCTAGCCACAATCTAACCCTAACAGCACTAGCCACAATCTAACCCTAACAGCACTAGCCACAATCTAACCCTAACAGCACTAGCCACAATCTAACCCTAACAACGATAGCCACAATCTAACCCTAACAGCACAAGCCACAATTTAACCCTAACAGCACTAGCCACAATCTAACCCTAACAGCACTAGCCACAATCTAACCCTAACAGCGCTAGCCACAATCTAATCCTAACAGCACTAGCCACAATCTAACCCTAACAGCACTAGCCACAATCTAACCCTAACAGCGCTAGCCACAATCTAACCCTAACAGCGCTAGCCACAATCTAACCCTAAAAGCGCTAGCCACGATCTAATCCTAACAGCGCTAGCCACAATCTAACCCTATCAGCTCTAACCACAATCTAACCCTAACAGCACTAGCCACAATCTAACCCTAACAGCGCTAGCCACAATCTAACCCTAACAGTGCTAGCCACAATCTAACCCTAACAGCGCTAGCCACAATCTAACCCTAACAGCGCTAGCCACAATCTAATCCTAACAGCGCTAGCCACAATCTAACCCTAACAGCGCTAGCCACAATCTAACCCTAACAGCGCTAGCCACAATCTAACCCTAACAGCGCTAGCCACAATCTAACCCTAACAGCGCTAGTCACAATCTAACCCTAACAGCACTAGCCACAATCTAACCCTAACAGCACTAGTCACAATCTAACCCTAACAGCACTAGCCACAATCTTACCTTAACAGCGTTAGCCACAATCTAACCCTAACAGCGCTAGCCACCATCTAACCCTAACAGCGCTAGCCACAATCTAATCCTAACAGCGCTAGCCACAATCTACCCCTAACAGCACTAGCCACAATCTAACCCTAACAGCGCTAGCCACAATCTAACCCTAACAGCACTAGCCACAATCTAACCCTAACAGCATTAGCAACAATCTAACCCTAACAGCACTAGCCACAATCTAACCCAAACAGCGCTAGCCACGATCTAACCCTAACAGCGCTAGCCAAAATCTAACCCTAACCCTAATCTAACCCTAACAGCACTAGCCACAATCTAACCCTAACCCTAATCTAACCCTAACAGCACTAGCCACAATCTAACCCTAACAGCACTAGCCACAATCTAACCCTAATAGCGCTAGCCACAATCTAACCCTAACAACGCTAGCAACAATCTAACTGTAACAGAACTAGCCACAATCTAACCCTAACAGCGCTAACCACAATCTAACCCTAACACCGCTAGCCACAATCTAACCCTAACAGCAATAGCCACAATCTAACCCTAACAGCACTAGCCACAATCTAACGCTAACAACGCTAGCCACAATCTAACCCAAACAGCACTAGCCACAATCTAACCCTAATAGCGCTAGCCACAATCTAACCCTAACAACGCTAGCCACAATCTAACCCTAACAGCACTAGCCACAATCTAACCCTAACAGCACTAGCCACAATCTAACCCTAATAGCGCTAGCCACAATCTAACCCTAACAACGCTAGCCACAATCTAACCCTAACAGCACTAGCCACAATCTAACCCTAACAGCACTAGCCACAATCTAACCCTAACAGCACTAGCCACAATCTAACCCTAACAACGCTAGCCACAATCTAACCCTAACAGCACAAGCCACAATCTAACCCTAACAGCACTAGCCACAACATAACCCTAACAGCACTAGCCACAATCTAACCCTAACAGCGCTAGCCACAATCTAATCCTAACAGCACTAGCCACAATCTAATCCTAACAGCACTAGCCACAATCTAACCCTAACAGCGCTAGCCACAATCTAACCCTAACAGCACTAGCCACAATCTAACCCTAACAGCACTAGCCACAATCTAACCCTAACAGCACTAGCCACAATCTAACCCTAACAGCACAAGCCACAATCTAACCCAAACAGCACTAGCCACAATCTAACCCTAACAGCGCTATCTACAATCTAACCCTAACAGCACTAGCCACAATCTAATCCTAACAGCACTAGCCACAATCTAACCCTAACAGCACTAGCCACAATCTAACCCTAACAGCACTAGCCACAATCTAACCCTAACAGCGCTAGCCACAATCTAATCCTAACAGCGCTAGCCACAATCTAACCCTAACAGCACTAGCCACAATCTAACCCTGACCGTAACAGCACTAGCCACAATCTAACCCTAACAGCACTAGCCACAATCTAACCCTAACAGCGCTAGCCACAATCTAACCCTAACCGTAACAGCACTAGCCACAATCTAACCCTAACAACGCTAGCCACAATCTAACCCTAACAGCACTAGCCACAATCTAACCCTAACAGCGCTAGCCACAATCTAATCCTAACAGCGCTAGCCACAATCTAACCCTAACAGCACTAGCCACAATCTAACCCTAACAGCGCTAGCCACAATCTAATCCTAACAGCGCTAGCCACAATCTAACCCTAACAGCGCTAGCCACAATCTCACCCTAACAGCGCTAGCCACAATCTAACCCTAACCGTAACAGCACTAGCCACAATCTAACCCTAACAACGCTAGCCACAATCTAACCCTAACAGCGCTAGCCACAATCTAACCCTAACAGCGCTAGCCACAATCTAACCCTAACAGCACTAGCCACAATCTAACCCTAACAGCGCTAGCCACAATCTAACCCTAACAGCGCTATCCACAATCTAACCCTAACAGCGCTAGCCACAATCGAATCCTAACAGCACTAGCCACAATCTTATCCTAACAGCGCTAGCCACAATCTAATCCTAACAGCACTAGCCACAATCTAACCCTAACAGCGCTAGCCACAATCTAACCCTAACAGCGCTAGCCACAATCTACCCCTAACAGTACTAGGCAAAATCTAACCCTAACAGCGCTAGCCACAATCTAATCCTAACAGCACTAGCCACAATCTAATCCTAATAGCACTAGCCAAAATCTAACCCTAACAGCACTAGCCACAATCAAACCCTAACAGCGCTAGCCACAATCTAACCCTAACAGCACTAGCCACAATCTAACCCTAACAGCGCTAGCCAGAATCTAACCCTAACAGCGCTAGCCACAATCTACCCCTAACAGCGCTAGCCACAATCTAACCCTAACAGCGCTAGCCACAATCTAACCCTAACAGCACAAGCCACAATCTAACCCTACCCCTAACAGCACTAGCCACAATCTAACCCTAACAGCGCTAGCCACAATCTAACCCTAACAGCACTAGCCACGATCTAATCCTAACAGCGCTAGCCACAATCTAACCCTAACAGCTCTAACCACAATCTAACCCTAACAGCGCTAGCCACAATCTAACCCTAACAGCGCTAGCCACAATCTAACCCTAACAGCGCTAGCCACAATCTAACCCTAACAGCGCTAGCCACAATCTAACCCTAACAGCGCTAGCCACAATCTAACCCTAACTGCACTAGCCACAATCTAATCCTAACAGCGCTAGCCACAATCTAACCCTAACAGCGCTAGCCACAATCTAACCCTAACAGCACTAGCCACAATCTAATCCTAACAGCGCTAGCCACAATCTAACCCTAACAGCGCTAGCCACAATCTAACCCTAACAGCGCTAGCCACAATCTAACCCTAACAGCGCTAGCCACAATCTAACCCTAACAGCGCTAGCCACAATCTAACCCTAACAGCGCTAGCCACAATCTAATCCTAACAGCGCTAGCCACAATCTACCCCTAACAGCACTAGCCACAATCTACCCCTAACAGCGCTAGCCACAATCTAACCCTAACAGCGCTAGCCACAATCTAACCCTAACAGCACTAGCCACAATCTAACCCTAACAGCATTAGCAACAATCTAACCCTAACAGCACTAGCCACAATCTAACCCAAACAGCGCTAGCCAAAATCTAACCCTAACCCTAATAGCACTAGCCAAAATCTAACCCTAAGCCTAACAGCAATAACCACAATCTAACCCAAACAGCGCTAGCCACAATCTAACCCTAACAGCGCTAGCCAAAATCTAACCCTAACCCTAATCTAACCCTAACAGCGCTAGCCACAATCTAACCCTAACCCTAATCTAACCCTAACAGCACTAGCCACAATCTAACCCTAACAGCACTAGCCACAATCTAACCCTAATAGCGCTAGCCACAATCTAACCCTAACAACGCTAGCAACAATCTAACCGTAACAGAACTAGCCACAATCTAACCCTAACAGCGCTAACCACAATCTAACCCTAACACCGCTAGCCACAATCTAACCCTAACAGCAATAGCCACAATCTAACCCTAACAGCACTAGCCACAATCTAACCCTAACAACGCTAGCCACAATCTAACCCAAACAGCACTAGCCACAATCTAACCCTAATAGCGCTAGCCACAATCTAACCCTAACAACGCTAGCCACAATCTAACCCTAACAGCGCTAGCCACAATCTAACCCTAACAGCACTAGCCACAATCTAACCCTAATAGCGCTAGCCACAATCTAACCATAACAACGCTAGCCACAATCTAACCCTAACAGCACTAGCCACAATCTAACCCTAACAGCACTAGCCACAATCTAACCCTAACAACGCTAGCCACAATCTAACCCTAACAGCACAAGCCACAATCTAACCCTAACAGCACTAGCCACAATCTAACCCTAACAGCACTAGCCACAATCTAACCCTAACAGCGCTAGCCACAATCTAATCCTAACAGCACTAGCCACAATCTAATCCTAACAGCACTAGCCACAATCTAACCCTAACAGCGCTAGCCACAATCTAACCCTAATAGCACTAGCCACAATCTAACCCTAACAGCACTAGCCACAATCTAACCCTAACAGCACTAGCCACAATCTAACCCTAACAGCACAAGCCACAATCTAACCCTAACAGCAGTAGCCACAATCTAACCCTGACAACGCTAGCCACAATCTAACCCTAACAGCACTAGCCACAATCTTACCCTAATAGCACTAGCCACAATCTAACCCAAACAGCACTAGCCACAATCTAACCCTAACAGCGCTATCTACAATCTAACCCTAACAGCACTAGCCACAATCTAACCCTAACAGCACTAGCCACAATCTAACCCTAACAGCACTAGCCACAATCTAACCCTAACAGCACTAGCCACAATCTAATCCTAACAGCGCTAGCCACAATCTAACCCTGACCGTAACAGAACTAGCCACAATCTAACCCTAACAGCACTAGCCACAATCTAATCCTAACAGCGCTAGCCACAATCTAACCCTGACCGTAACAGCACTAGCCACAATCTAACCCTAACAGCACTAGCCACAATCTAACCCTAACAACGCTAGCCACAATCTAACCCTAACAGCACTAGCCACAATCTAACCCTAACAGCGCTAGCCACAATCTAATCCTAACAGCGCTAGCCACAATCTAACCCTGACCGTAACAGCACTAGCCACAATCTAACCCTAACAGCGCTAGCCACAATCTAATCCTAACAGCGCTAGCCACAATCTAACCCTAACAGCGCTAGCCACAATCTAACCCTAACCGTAACAGCACTAGCCACAATCTAACCCTAACAACGCTAGCCACAATCTAATCCTAACAGCGCTAGCCACAATCTAATCCTAACAGCACTAGCCACAATCTAACCCTAACAGCACAAGCCACAATCTAACCCTAACAGCTCTAACCACAATCTAACCCTAACAGCGCTAGCCACAATCTAACCCTAACAGCGCTAGCCACAATCTAACCCTAACAGCACTAGCCACAATCTAACCCTAACAGCGCTAGCCAGAATCTAACCCTAACAGCGCTAGCCACAATCTACCCCTAACAGCGCTAGCCACAATCTAACCCTAACAGCGCTAGCCACAATCTAACCCTAACAGCACAAGCCACAATCTAACCCTACCCCTAACAGCACTAGCCACAATCTAACCCTAACAGCGCTAGCCACAATCTAACCCTAACAGCACTAGCCACAATCTAACCCTAACAGCACTAGCCACAATCTAACCCTAAAAGCGCTAGCCACGATCTAATCCTAACAGCGCTAGCCACAATCTAACCCTAACAGCTCTAACCACAATCTAACCCTAACAGCACTAGCCACAATCTAACCCTAACAGCGCTAGCCACAATCTAACCCTAACAGCGCTAGCCACAATCTAACCCTAACAGCGCTAGCCACAATCTAACCCTAACAGCGCTAGCCACAATCTAACCCTAACAGCGCTAGCCACAATCTAACCCTAACAGCGCTAGCCACAATCTAACCCTAACAGCGCTAGCCACAATCTAACCCTAACAGCGCTAGCCACAATCTAACCCTAACAGCGCTAGCCACAATCTAACCCTAACAGCGCTAGTCACAATCTAACCCTAACAGCACTAGCCACAATCTAACCCTAACAGCACTAGTCACAATCTAACCCTAACAGCACTAGCCACAATCTTACCCTAACAGCGCTAGCCACAATCTAACCCTAACAGCACTAGCCACAATCTACCCCTAACAGCGCTAGCCACAATCTAACCCTAACAGCGCTAGCCACAATCTAACCCTAACAGCACTAGCCACAATCTAACCCTAACAGCATTAGCAACAATCTAACCCTAACAGCACTAGCCACAATCTAACCCAAACAGCGCTAGCCAAAATCTAACCCTAACCCTAATAGCACTAGCCAAAATCTAACCCTAAGCCTAACAGCAATAACCACAATCTAACCCATACAGCGCTAGCCACAATCTAACCCTAACAGCGCTAGCCAAAATCTAACCCTAACCCTAATCTAACCCTAACAGCGCTAGCCACAATCTAACCCTAACCCTAATCTAACCCTAACAGCACTAGCCACAATCTAACCCTAACAGCACTAGCCACAATCTAACCCTAATAGCGCTAGCCACAATCTAACCCTAACATTGCTAGCAACAATCTAACCGTAACAGAACTAGCCACAATCTAACCCTAACAGCGCTAACCACAATCTAACCCTAACACCGCTAGCCACAATCTAACCCTAACAGCAATAGCCACAATCTAACCCTAACAGCACTAGCCACAATCTAACCCTAACAACGCTAGCCACAATCTAACCCAAACAGCACTAGCCACAATCTAACCCTAATAGCGCTAGCCACAATCTAACCCTAACAGCACTAGCCACAATCTAATCCTAACAGCACTAGCCACAATCTAACCCTAACAGCACTAGCCACAATCTAACCCTAACAGCACTAGCCACAATCTAACCCAAACAGCACTAGCCACAATCTAACCCTAACAGCGCTATCTACAATCTAACCCTAACAGCACTAGCCACAATCTAATCCTAACAGCACTAGCCACAATCTAACCCTAACAGCACTAGCCACAATCTAACCCTAACAGCACTAGCCACAATCTAACCCTAACAGCACTAGCCACAATCTAACCCTAATAGCGCTAGCCACAATCTAACCCTAACAACGCTAGCCACAATCTAACCCTAACAGCGCTAGCCACAATCTAACCCTAACAGCACTAGCCACAATCTAACCCTAACAGCACTAGCCACAATCTAACCCTAACAGCAGTAGCCACAATCTAACCCTAACAACGCTAGCCACAATCTAACCCTAACAGCGCTAGCCACAATCTTACCATAATAGCACTAGCCACAATCTAACCCTAACAGCGCTAGCCACAATCTAACCCAAACAGCACTAGCCACAATCTAACCCTAACAGCGCTATCTACAATCTAACCCTAACAGCACTAGCCACAATCTAATCCTAACAGCACTAGCCACAATCTAACCCTAACAGCACTAGCCACAATCTAACCCTAACAGCACTAGCCACAATCTAACCCAAACAGCACTAGCCACAATCTAACCCTAACAGCGCTATCTACAATCTAACCCTAACAGCACTAGCCACAATCTAATCCTAACAGCACTAGCCACAATCTAACCCTAACAGCACTAGCCACAATCTAACCCTAACAGCACTAGCCACAATCTAACCCTAACAGCACTAGCCACAATCTAACCCTAACAGCACTAGCCACAATCTAACCCTAACAGCGCTAGCCACAATCTAATCCTACCAGCGCTAGCCACAATCTAACCCTGACCGTAACAGCACTAGCCACAATCTAACCCTAACAGCACTAGCCACAATCTAACCCTAACAGCGCTAGCCACAATCTAACCCTAACTGTAACAGCACTAGCCACAATCTAACCCTAACAACGCTAGCCACAATCTAACCCTAACAGCACTAGCCACAATCTAACCCTAACAGCGCTAGCCACAATCTAATCCTAACAGCGCTAGCCACAATCTAACCCTGACCGTAACAGCGCTAGCCACAATCTAATCCTAACAGCGCTAGCCACAATCTAACCCTAACAGCGCTAGCCACAATCTCACCCTAACAGCGCTAGCCACAATCTAACCCTAACCGTAACAGCACTAGCCACAATCTAACCCTAACAACGCTAGCCACAATCTAACCCTAACAGCGCTAGCCACAATCTAACCCTAACAGCGCTAGCCACAATCTAACCCTAACAGCACTAGCCACAATTTAACCCTAACAGTAATAGGCAAAATCTAACCCTAACAGCGCTAGCCACAATCTAATCCTAACAGCAATAACCACAATATAATCCTAATAGCACTAGCCAAAATCTAACCCTAACAGCACTAGCCACAATCAAACCCTACCCCTAACAGCACTAGCCACAATCTAACCCTAACAGCTCTAGCCACAATCTAATCCTAACAGCACTAGCCACAATCTAACCCTAACAGCGCTAGCCACAATCTAACCCTAACAGCGCTAGCCACAATCTATCCCTAACAGTAATAGGCAAAATCTAACCCTAACAGCGCTAGCCACAATCTAATCCTAACAGCAATAACCACAATATAATCCTAATAGCACTAGCCAAAATCTAACCCTAACAGCACTAGCCACAATCAAACCCTAACAGCACTAGCCACAATCTAACCCTAACAGCTCTAGCCACAATCTAATCCTAACAGCACTAGCCACAATCTAACCCTAACAGCGCTAGCCACAATCTAACCCTAACAGCGCTAGCCACAATCTATCCCTAACAGCACTAGCCACAATCTAACCCTAACAGCTCTAACCACAATCTAACCCTAACAGCACTAGCCACAATCTAACCCTACCCCTAACAGCGCTAGCCACAATCTAACCCTAACAGCACTTGCCACAATCTAATCCTAACAGCGCTAGCCACAATCTAATCCTAACATCACTAGCCACAATCTAATCCTAACAGCGCTAGCCACAATCTAATCCTAACAGCACTAGCCACAATCTAACCCTACCCCTAACAGCGCTAGCCACAATCTAACCCTAACAGCACTTGCCACAATCTAATCCTAACAGCGCTATCCACAATCTAACCCTAACAGCGCTAGCCACAATCTAACCCTAACAGCACTAGCCACAATCTAACCCTAACAGCGCTAGCCACAATCTAATCCTAACAGCGCTAGCCACAATCTAATCCTAACAGCACTAGCCACAATCTAACCCTAACAGCACTAACCACAATATAACCATAACAGCACTAGCCACAATCTAACCCTAACAGCACTAGCACAATCTAACCATAACAGCGCTAACCACAATCTAACCCTAACAGCGCTAGCCACAATCTAACCATAACAGCACTAGCCACAATCTAACCCTAACAGCACTTGCCAAAATCTAACCCTAACAGCACTTGCCACAATCTAACCCTAACAGCACTTGCCACAATCTAACCCTAGCCACAATCTAACCCTAACAGCACTAGCCACAATCTAACCCTAATAGCGCTAGCCACAATCTAACCCTAACAGCACTAGCCACAATCTAACCCTAACAGCACTAGCCACAATCTAACCCTAACAGCACTAGCCACAATCTAATCCTAACAGCGCTAGCCACAATCTAACCCTAACAGCACTAGCCACAATCTAACCCTAACAGCGCTAGCCACAATCTAATCCTAACAGCGCTAGCCACAATCTAACCCTAACAGCGCTAGCCACAATCTCACCCTAACAGCGCTAGCCACAATCTAACCCTAACCGTAACAGCACTAGCCACAATCTAACCCTAACAACGCTAGCCACAATCTAACCCTAACAGCGCTAGCCACAATCTAACCCTAACAGCGCTAGCCACAATCTAACCCTAACAGCGCTAGCCACAATCTAACCCTAACAGCGCTAGCCACAATCTAACCCTAACAGCGCTAGCCACAATCTACCCCTAACAGTACTAGGCAAAATCTAACCCTAACAGCACTAGCCACAATCTAACCCTAACAGCACTAGCCACAATCTTACCCTAACAGCGCTAGCCACAATCTAACCCTAACAGCGCTAGCCACAATCTAACCCTAACAGCGCTAGCCACAATCTAACCCTAACAGCGCTAGCCACAATCTAACCCTAACAGCGCTAGCCACAATCTAACCCTAACAGCGCTAGCCACAATCTAACCCTAACAGCGCTAGCCACAATCTAACCCTAACAGCGCTAGCCACAATCTAACCCTAACAGCGCTAGTCACAATCTAACCCTAACAGCACTAGCCACAATCTAACCCTAACAGCACTAGTCACAATCTAACCCTAACAGCACTAGCCACAATCTTACCCTAACAGCGCTAGCCACAATCTAACCCTAACAGCGCTAGCCACAATCTAACCCTAACAGCGCTAGCCACAATCTAATCCTAACAGCGCTAGCCACAATCTACCCCTAACAGCACTAGCCACAATCTACCCCTAACAGCGCTAGCCACAATCTAACCCTAACAGCGCTAGCCACAATCTAACCCTAACAGCACTAGCCACAATCTAACCCTAACAGCATTAGCCACAATCTAACCCAAACAGCGCTAGCCAAAATCTAACCCTAACCCTAATAGCACTAGCCAAAATCTAACCCTAACAGCGCTAGCCACAATCTAATCCTAACAGCGCTAGCCACAATCTAACCCTAACAGCGCTAGCCACAATCTCACCCTAACAGCGCTAGCCACAATCTAACCCTAACCGTACCAGCACTAGCCACAATCTAACCCTAACAACGCTAGCCACAATCTAACCCTAACAGCGCTAGCCAAAATCTAACCCTAACAGTGCTAGCCACAATCTAACCCTAACAGCACTAGCCACAATCTAACCCTAACAGCGCTAGCCACAATCTAACCCTAACAGCGCTATCCACAATCTAACCCTAACAGCGCTAGCCACAATCGAATCCTAACAGCACTAGCCACAATCTTATCCTAACAGCGCTAGCCACAATCTAATCCTAACAGCACTAGCCACAATCTAACCCTAACAGCGCTAG
Source organism: Taudactylus pleione (assembly GCA_031769625.1). Classification (NCBI taxonomy): domain Eukaryota; kingdom Metazoa; phylum Chordata; class Amphibia; order Anura; family Myobatrachidae; genus Taudactylus; species Taudactylus pleione. The sequence goes on along the minus strand of JAUIMM010000829.1, from coordinate 3,471,262 downwards.
CCACAATCTAACCCTAACAGCGCTAGCCACAATCTACCCCTAACAGTACTAGGCAAAATCTAACCCTAACAGCGCTAGCCACAATCTAATCCTAACAGCACTAGCCACAATCTAATCCTAATAGCACTAGCCACAATCTAACCCTAACAGCACTAGCCACAATCAAACCCTAACAGCTCTAGCCACAATCTAATACTAACAGCACTAGCCACAATCTATCCCTAACAGCACTAGCCACAATCTAACCCTAACAGCTCTAACCACAATCTAACCCTAACAGCACTAGCCACAATCTAACCCTACCCCTAACAGAGCTAGCCACAATCTAACCCTAACAGCACTTGCCACAATCTAATCCTAACAGCGCTAGCCACAATCTAATCCTAACAGCACTAGCCACAATCTAATCCTAACAGCGCTAGCCACAATCTAATCCTAACAGCACTAGCCACAATCTAACCCTACCCCTAACAGCGCTAGCCACAATCTAACCCTAACAGCACTTGCCACAATCTAATCCTAACAGCGCTATCCACAAACTAACCCTAACAGCGCTAGCCACAATCTAACCCTAACAGCACTAGCCACAATCTAACCCTAACAGCGCTAGCCACAATCTAACCCTAACAGCGCTAGCCACAATCTAATCCTAACAGCACTAGCCACAATCTAACCCTAACAGCTCTAACCACAATATAACCATAACAGCACTAGCCACAATCTAACCCTAACAGCACTAGCCACAATCTAACCATAACAGCGCTAACCACAATCTAACCCTAACAGCACTAGCCACAATCTAACCATAACAGCACTAGCCACAATCTAACCCTAACAGTACTAGCCGCAATCTAACACTAACAGCACTTGCCACAATCTAACCCTAACAGCACTAGCCACAATCTAACCCTAACAGTACTAGCCACAATCTAATCCTAACAGCACTAGCCACAATCTAACCCTAACAGTACTAGCCACAATCTAACCCTAACAGCACTAGCCACAATCTAACCCTAACAGTACTAGCCACAATCTAATCCTAACAGCACTAGCCACAATCTAACCCTAACAGCGCTAGCCACAATCTAACCCTAACAGCGCTAGCCACAATCTAACCCTAACAGCGCTAGCCACAATCTAATCCTAACAGCGCTAGCCACAATCTAATCCTAACAGCGCTAGCCACAATCTAACCCTAACAGCACAAGCCACAATCTAACCCTAACAGCTCTAACCACAATCTAACCCTAACAGCGCTAGCCACAATCTAACCCTAACAGCGCTAGCCACAATCTAACCCTAACAGCACTAGCCACAATCTAACCCTAACAGCGCTAGCCAGAATCTAACCCTAACAGCGCTAGCCACAATCTACCCCTAACAGTGCTAGCCACAATCTAACCCTAACAGCACAAGCCACAATCTAACCCTACCCCTAACAGCACTAGCCACAATCTAACCCTAACAGCGCTAGCCACAATCTAACCCTAACAGCGCTAGCCACAATCTAACCCTAACAGCGCTAGCCACAATCTAACCCTAACAGCGCTAGCCACAATCTAACCCTAACAGCGCTAGCCACAATCTAACCCTAACAGCGCTAGCCACAATCTAACCCTAACAGCACTAGCCACAATCTAACCCTAACAGCGCTAGCCACAATCTAACCCTAACAGCGCTAGCCACAATCTAACCGTAACAGCGCTAGCCACAATCTAACCCTAACAGCGCTAGCCACAATCTAACCCTAACAGCGCTAGCCACAATCTAACCCTAACAGCGCTAGCCACAATCTAATCCTAACAGCGCTAGCCACAATCTACCCCTAACAGCACTAGCCACAATCTACCCCTAACAGCGCTAGCCACAATCTAACCCTAACAGCGCTAGCCACAATCTAACCCTAACAGCACTAGCCACAATCTAACCCTAACAGCATTAGCAACAATCTAACCCTAACAGCACTAGCCACAATCTAACCCAAACAGCGCTAGCCAAAATCTAACCCTAACCCTAATAGCACTAGCCAAAATCTAACCCTAAGCCTAACAGCAATAACCACAATCTAACCCAAACAGCGCTAGCCACAATCTAACCCTAACAGCGCTAGCCAAAATCTAACCCTAACCCTAATCTAACCCTAACAGCGCTAGCCACAATCTAACCCTAACCCTAATCTAACCCTAACAGCACTAGCCACAATCTAACCCTAATAGCGCTAGCCACAATCTAACCCTAACAACGCTAGCAACAATCTAACCGTAACAGAACTAGCCACAATCTAACCCTAACAGCGCTAACCACAATCTAACCCTAACACCGCTAGCCACAATCTAACCCTAACAGCAATAGCCACAATCTAACCCTAACAGCACTAGCCACAATCTAACCCTAACAACGCTAGCCACAATCTAACCCAAACAGCACTAGCCACAATCTAACCCTAATAGCGCTAGCCACAATCTAACCCTAACAACGCTAGCCACAATCTAACCCTAACAGCACTAGCCACAATCTAACCCTAACAGCACTAGCCACAATCTAACCCTAATAGCGCTAGCCACAATCTAACCCTAACAACGCTAGCCACAATCTAACCCTAACAGCACTAGCCACAATCTAACCCTAACAGCACTAGCCACAATCTAACCCTAACAACGCTAGCCACAATCTAACCCTAACAGCACAAGCCACAATCTAACCCTAACAGCACTAGCCACAATCTAACCCTAACAGCACTAGCCACAATCTAACCCTAACAGCGCTAGCCACAATCTAATCCTAACAGCACTAGCCACAATCTAACCCTAACAACGCTAGCCACAATCTAACCCTAACAGCACTAGCCACAATCTTACCCTAACAGCACTAGCCACAATCTAACCCTAACAGCGCTAGCCACAATCTAACCCAAACAGCACTAGCCACAATCTAACCCTAACAGCGCTATCTACAATCTAACCCTAACAGCACTAGCCACAATCTAATCCTAACAGCACTAGCCACAATCTAACCCTAACAGCACTAGCCACAATCTAACCCTAACAGCACTAGCCACAATCTAACCCAAACAGCACTAGCCACAATCTAACCCTAACAGCGCTATCTACAATCTAACCCTAACAGCACTAGCCACAATCTAACCCTAACAGCGCTAGCCACAATCTAATCCTAACAGCGCTAGCCACAATCTAACCCTGACCGTAACAGCACTAGCCACAATCTAACCCTAACAGCACTAGCCACAATCTAACCCTAACAGCGCTAGCCACAATCTAACCCTAACCGTAACAGCACTAGCCACAATCTAACCCTAACAACGCTAGCCACAATCTAACCCTAACAGCACTAGCCACAATCTAACCCTAACAGCGCTAGCCACAATCTAATCCTAACAGCGCTAGCCACAATCTAACCCTGACCGTAACAGCACTAGCCACAATCTAACCCTAACAGCGCTAGCCACAATCTAATCCTAACAGCGCTAGCCACAATCTAACCCTAACAGCGCTAGCCACAATCTAACCCTAACCGTAACAGCACTAGCCACAATCTAACCCTAACAACGCTAGCCACAATCTAATCCTAACAGCGCTAGCCACAATCTAATCCTAACAGCACTAGCCACAATCTAACCCTAACAGCACAAGCCACAATCTAACCCTAACAGCTCTAACCACAATCTAACCCTAACAGCGCTAGCCACAATCTAACCCTAACAGCACTAGCCACAATCTAACCCTAACAGCGCTAGCCAGAATCTAACCCTAACAGCGCTAGCCACAATCTACCCCTAACAGCACTAGCCACAATCTAACCCTAACAGCGCTAGCCACAATCTAACCCTAACAGCACTAGCCACAATCTAACCCTAACAGCGCTAGCCAGAATCTAACCCTAACAGCGCTAGCCACAATCTACCCCTAACAGCGCTAGCCACAATCTAACCCTAACAGCGCTAGCCACAATCTAACCCTAACAGCACAAGCCACAATCTAACCCTACCCCTAACAGCACTAGCCACAATCTAACCCTAACAGCGCTAGCCACAATCTAACCCTAACAGCACTAGCCACAATCTAACCCTAACAGCACTAGCCACAATCTAACCCTAAAAGCGCTAGCCACGATCTAATCCTAACAGCGCTAGCCACAATCTAACCCTAACAGCTCTAACCACAATCTAACCCTAACAGCACTAGCCACAATCTAACCCTAACAGCGCTAGCCACAATCTAACCCTAACAGCGCTAGCCACAATCTAACCCTAACAGCGCTAGCCACAATCTAACCCTAACAGCGCTAGCCACAATCTAACCCTAACAGCGCTAGCCACAATCTAACCCTAACAGCGCTAGCCACAATCTAACCCTAACAGCGCTAGCCACAATCTAACCCTAACAGCGCTAGCCACAATCTAACCCTAACAGCGCTAGCCACAATCTAACCCTAACAGCGCTAGCCACAATCTAACCCTAACAGCGCTAGTCACAATCTAACCCTAACAGCACTAGCCACAATCTAACCCTAACAGCACTAGTCACAATCTAACCCTAACAGCACTAGCCACAATCTTACCCTAACAGCGCTAGCCACAATCTAACCCTAACAGCGCTAGCCACAATCTAACCCTAACAGCGCTAGCCACAATCTAATCCTAACAGCGCTAGCCACAATCTACCCCTAACAGCACTAGCCACAATCTACCCCTAACAGCGCTAGCCACAATCTAACCCTAACAGCGCTAGCCACAATCTAACCCTAACAGCACTAGCCACAATCTAACCCTAACAGCATTAGCAACAATCTAACCCTAACAGCACTAGCCACAATCTAACCCAAACAGCGCTAGCCAAAATCTAACCCTAACCCTAATAGCACTAGCCAAAATCTAACCCTAAGCCTAACAGCAATAACCACAATCTAACCCAAACAGCGCTAGCCACAATCTAACCCTAACAGCGCTAGCCAAAATCTAACCCTAACCCTAATCTAACCCTAACAGCGCTAGCCATAATCTAACCCTAACCCTAATCTAACCCTAACAGCACTAGCCACAATCTAACCCTAACAGCACTAGCCACAATCTAACCCTAATAGCGCTAGCCACAATCTAACCCTAACATTGCTAGCAACAATCTAACCGTAACAGAACTAGCCACAATCTAACCCTAACAGCGCTAACCACAATCTAACCCTAACACCGCTAGCCACAATCTAACCCTAACAGCAATAGCCACAATCTAACCCTAACAGCACTAGCCACAATCTAACCCTAACAACGCTAGCCACAATCTAACCCAAACAGCACTAGCCACAATCTAACCCTAATAGCGCTAGCCACAATCTAACCCTAACAACGCTAGCCACAATCTAACCCTAACAGCACTAGCCACAATCTAACCCTAACAGCACTAGCCACAATCTAACCCTAATAGCGCTAGCCACAATCTAACCCTAACAACGCTAGCCACAATCTAACCCTAACAGCACTAGCCACAATCTAACCCTAACAGCACTAGCCACAATCTAACCCTAACAGCACTAGCCACAATCTAACCCTAACAACGCTAGCCACAATCTAACCCTAACAGCACAAGCCACAATCTAACCCTAACAGCACTAGCCACAATCTAACCCTAACAGCACTAGCCACAATCTAACCCTAACAGCGCTAGCCACAATCTAATCCTAACAGCACTAGCCACAATCTAATCCTAACAGCACTAGCCACAATCTAACCCTAACAGCGCTAGCCACAATCTAACCCTAATAGCACTAGCCACAATCTAACCCTAACAGCACTAGCCACAATCTAACCCTAACAGCACTAGCCACAATCTAACCCTAACAGCACAAGCCACAATCTAACCCTAACAGCAGTAGCCACAATCTAACCCTAACAACGCTAGCCACAATCTAACCCTAACAGCACTAGCCACAATCTTACCATAATAGCACTAGCCACAATCTAACCCTAACAGCGCTAGCCACAATCTAACCCAAACAGCACTAGCCACAATCTAACCCTAACAGCGCTATCTACAATCTAACCCTAACAGCACTAGCCACAATCTAATCCTAACAGCACTAGCCACAATCTAACCCTAACAGCACTAGCCACAATCTAACCCTAACAGCACTAGCCACAATCTAACCCAAACAGCACTAGCCACAATCTAACCCTAACAGCGCTATCTACAATCTAACCCTAACAGCACTAGCCACAATCTAATCCTAACAGCACTAGCCACAATCTAACCCTAACAGCACTAGCCACAATCTAACCCTAACAGCACTAGCCACAATCTAACCCTAACAGCACTAGCCACAATCTAACCCTAACAGCACTAGCCACAATCTAACCCTAACAGCGCTAGCCACAAACTAATCCTACCAGCGCTAGCCACAATCTAACCCTGACCGTAACAGCACTAGCCACAATCTAACCCTAACAGCACTAGCCACAATCTAACCCTAACAGCGCTAGCCACAATCTAACCCTAACTGTAACAGCACTAGCCACAATCTAACCCTAACAGCACTAGCCACAATCTAACCCTAACAGCGCTAGCCACAATCTAATCCTAACAGCGCTAGCCACAATCTAACCCTGACCGTAACAGCGCTAGCCACAATCTAATCCTAACAGCGCTAGCCACAATCTAACCCTAACAGCGCTAGCCACAATCTCACCCTAACAGCGCTAGCCACAATCTAACCCTAACCGTAACAGCACTAGCCACAATCTAACCCTAACAACGCTAGCCACAATCTAACCCTAACAGCGCTAGCCACAATCTAACCCTAACAGCGCTAGCCACAATCTAACCCTAACAGCACTAGCCACAATTTAACCCTAACAGCGCTAGCCACAATCGAATCCTAACAGCACTAGCCACAATCTTATCCTAACAGCGCTAGCCACAATCTAATCCTAACAGCACTAGCCACAATCTAACCCTAACAGCGCTAGCCACAATCTAACCCTAACAGCGCTAGCCACAATCTACCCCTAACAGTAATAGGCAAAATCTAACCCTAACAGCGCTAGCCACAATCTAATCCTAACAGCAATAACCACAATATAATCCTAATAGCACTAGCCAAAATCTAACCCTAACAGCACTAGCCACAATCAAACCCTACCCCTAACAGCACTAGCCACAATCTAACCCTAACAGCTCTAGCCACAATCTAACCCTAACAGCACTAGCCACAATCTAACCCTAACAACGCTAGCCACAATCTAACCCTAACAGCACAAGCCACAATCTAACCCTAACAGCACTAGCCACAATCTAACCCTAACAGCACTAGCCACAATCTAACCCTAACAGCGCTAGCCACAATCTAATCCTAACAGCACTAGCCACAATCTAATCCTAACAGCACTAGCCACAATCTAACCCTAACAGCGCTAGCCACAATCTAACCCTAATAGCACTAGCCACAATCTAACCCTAACAGCACTAGCCACAATCTAACCCTAACAGCACTAGCCACAATCTAACCCTAACAGCACAAGCCACAATCTAACCATAACAGCAGTAGCCACAATCTAACCCTAACAACGCTAGCCACAATCTAACCCTAACAGCACTAGCCACAATCTTACCATAATAGCACTAGCCACAATCTAACCCTAACAGCGCTAGCCACAATCTAACCCAAACAGCACTAGCCACAATCTAACCCTAACAGCGCTATCTACAATCTAACCCTAACAGCACTAGCCACAATCTAATCCTAACAGCACTAGCCACAATCTAACCCTAACAGCACTAGCCACAATCTAACCCTAACAGCACTAGCCACAATCTAACCCAAACAGCACTAGCCACAATCTAACCCTAACAGCGCTATCTACAATCTAACCCTAACAGCACTAGCCACAATCTAATCCTAACAGCACTAGCCACAATCTAACCCTAACAGCACTAGCCACAATCTAACCCTAACAGCACTAGCCACAATCTAACCCTAACAGCACTAGCCACAATCTAACCCTAACAGCACTAGCCACAATCTAACCCTAACAGCGCTAGCCACAAACTAATCCTACCAGCGCTAGCCACAATCTAACCCTGACCGTAACAGCACTAGCCACAATCTAACCCTAACAGCACTAGCCACAATCTAACCCTAACAGCGCTAGCCACAATCTAACCCTAACTGTAACAGCACTAGCCACAATCTAACCCTAACAGCACTAGCCACAATCTAACCCTAACAGCGCTAGCCACAATCTAATCCTAACAGCGCTAGCCACAATCTAACCCTGACCGTAACAGCGCTAGCCACAATCTAATCCTAACAGCGCTAGCCACAATCTAACCCTAACAGCGCTAGCCACAATCTCACCCTAACAGCGCTAGCCACAATCTAACCCTAACCGTAACAGCACTAGCCACAATCTAACCCTAACAACGCTAGCCACAATCTAACCCTAACAGCGCTAGCCACAATCTAACCCTAACAGCGCTAGCCACAATCTAACCCTAACAGCACTAGCCACAATTTAACCCTAACAGCGCTAGCCACAATCGAATCCTAACAGCACTAGCCACAATCTTATCCTAACAGCGCTAGCCACAATCTAATCCTAACAGCACTAGCCACAATCTAACCCTAACAGCGCTAGCCACAATCTAACCCTAACAGCGCTAGCCACAATCTACCCCTAACAGTAATAGGCAAAATCTAACCCTAACAGCGCTAGCCACAATCTAATCCTAACAGCAATAACCACAATATAATCCTAATAGCACTAGCCAAAATCTAACCCTAACAGCACTAGCCACAATCAAACCCTACCCCTAACAGCACTAGCCACAATCTAACCCTAACAGCTCTAGCCACAATCTAATCCTAACAGCACTAGCCACAATCTAACCCTAACAGCGCTAGCCACAATCTAACCCTAACAGCGCTAGCCACAATCTATCCCTAACAGCACTAGCCACAATCTAACCCTAACAGCTCTAACCACAATCTAACCCTAACAGCACTAGCCACAATCTAACCCTACCCCTAACAGCGCTAGCCACAATCTAACCCTAACAGCACTTGCCACAATCTAATCCTAACAGCGCTAGCCACAATCTAATCCTAACAGCACTAGCCACAATCTAATCCTAACAGCGCTAGCCACAATCTAATCCTAACAGCGCTAGCCACAATCTAATCCTAACAGCGCTAGCCACAATCTAACCCTAACAGCACTTGCCACAATCTAATCCTAACAGCGCTATCCACAATCTAACCCTAACAGCGCTAGCCACAATCTAACCCTAACAGCACTAGCCACAATCTAACCCTAACAGCGCTAGCCACAATCTAATCCTAACAGCGCTAGCCACAATCTAATCCTAACAGCACTAGCCACAATCTAATCCTAACAGCGCTAGCCACAATCTAACCCTAACAGCACTTGCCACAATCTAATCCTAACAGCGCTATCCACAATCTAACCCTAACAGCGCTAGCCACAATCTAACCCTAACAGCACTAGCCACAATCTAACCCTAACAGCGCTAGCCACAATCTAATCCTAACAGCGCTAGCCACAATCTAACCCTAACAGCTCTAACCACAATATAACCATAACAGCACTAGCCACAATCTAACCCTAACAGCACTAGCACAATCTAACCATAACAGCGCTAACCACAATCTAACCCTAACAGCGCTAGCCACAATCTAACCATAACAGCACTAGCCACAATCTAAACCTAACAGCACTTGCCAAAATCTAACCCTAACAGCACTTGCCACAATCTAACCCTAACAGCACTTGCCACAATCTAACCCTAGCCACAATCTAACCCTAACAGCACTAGCCACAATCTAACCCTAATAGCGCTAGCCACAATCTAACCCTAACAGCACTAGCCACAATCTAACCCTAACAGCACTAGCCACAATCTAACTCTAACAGCACTAGCCACAATCTAATCCTAACAGCGCTAGCCACAATCTAACCCTAACAGCACTAGCCACAATCTAACCCTAACAGCGCTAGCCACAATCTAATCCTAACAGCGCTAGCCACAATCTAACCCTAACAGCGCTAGCCACAATCTCACCCTAACAGCGCTAGCCACAATCTAACCCTAACCGAAACAGCACTAGCCACAATCTAACCCTAACAATGCTAGCCACAATCTAACCCTAACAGCGCTAGCCACAATCTAACCCTAACAGCGCTATCCACAATCTAACCCTAACAGCGCTAGCCACAATCTAACCCTAACAGCGCTATCCACAATCTAACCCTAACAGCGCTAGCCACAATCGAATCCTAACAGCACTAGCCACAATCTTATCCTAACAGCGCTAGCCACAATCTAATCCTAACAGCACTAGCCACAATCTAACCCTAACAGCGCTAGCCACAATCTAACCCTAACAGCGCTAGCCACAATCTACCCCTAACAGTACTAGGCAAAATCTAGCCCTAACAGCACTAGCCACAATCTAACCCTAAAAGCGCTAGCCACGATCTAATCCTAACAGCGCTAGCCACAATCTAACCCTAACAGCACTAGCCACAATCTAACCCTAACAGCGCTAGCCACAATCTAACCCTAACAGCGCTAGCCACAATCTAACCCTAACAGCGCTAGCCACAATCTAACCCTAACAGCGCTAGCCACAATCTAACCCTAACAGCGCTAGCCACAATCTAACCCTAACAGCGCTAGCCACAATCTAACCCTAACAGCGCTAGCCACAATCTAACCCTAACAGCGCTAGCCACAATCTAACCCTAACAGCGCTAGCCACAATCTAACCCTAACAGCGCTAGTCACAATCTAACCCTAACAGCACTAGCCACAATCTAACCCTAACAGCACTAGTCACAATCTAACCCTAACAGCACTAGCCACAATCTTACCCTAACAGCGCTAGCCACAATCTAACCCTAACAGCGCTAGCCACAATCTAACCCTAACAGCGCTAGCCACAATCTAATCCTAACAGCGCTAGCCACAATCTACCCCTAACAGCACTAGCCACAATCTACCCCTAACAGCGCTAGCCACAATCTAACCCTAACAGCGCTAGCCACAATCTAACCCTAACAGCACTAGCCACAATCTAACCCTAGCAGCATTAGCAACAATCTAACCCTAACAGCACTAGCCACAATCTAACCCAAACAGCGCTAGCCAAAATCTAACCCTAACCCTAATAGCACTAGCCAAAATCTAACCCTAAGCCTAACAGCAATAACCACAATCTAACCCAAACAGCGCTAGCCACAATCTAACCCTAACAGCGCTAGCCAAAATCTAACCCTAACCCTAATCTAACCCTAACAGCGCTAGCCACAATCTAACCCTAACCCTAATCTAACCCTAACAGCACTAGCCACAATCTAACCCTAACAGCACTAGCCACAATCTAACCCTAATAGCGCTAGCCACAATCTAACCCTAACATTGCTAGCAACAATCTAACCGTAACAGAACTAGCCACAATCTAACCCTAACAGCGCTAACCACAATCTAACCCTAACACCGCTAGCCACAATCTAACCCTAACAGCAATAGCCACAATCTAACCCTAACAGCACTAGCCACAATCTAACCCTAACAACGCTAGCCACAATCTAACCCAAACAGCACTAGCCACAATCTAACCCTAATAGCGCTAGCCACAATCTAACCCTAACAACGCTAGCCACAATCTAACCCTAACAGCACTAGCCACAATCTAACCCTAACAGCACTAGCCACAATCTAACCCTAATAGCGCTAGCCACAATCTAACCCTAACAACGCTAGCCACAATCTAACCCTAACAGCACTAGCCACAATCTAACCCTAACAGCACTAGCCACAATCTAACCCTAACAGCACTAGCCACAATCTAACCCTAACAACGCTAGCCACAATCTAACCCTAACAGCACAAGCCACAATCTAACCATAACAGCACTAGCCACAATCTAACCCTAACAGCACTAGCCACAATCTAACCCTAACAGCGCTAGCCACAATCTAATCCTAACAGCACTAGCCACAATCTAATCCTAACAGCACTAGCCACAATCTAACCCTAACAGCGCTAGCCACAATCTAACCCTAATAGCACTAGCCACAATCTAACCCTAACAGCACAAGCCACAATCTAACCCTAACAGCAGTAGCCACAATCTAACCCTAACAACGCTAGCCACAATCTAACCCTAACAGCACTAGCCACAATCTTACCATAATAGCACTAGCCACAATCTAACCCTAACAGCGCTAGCCACAATCTAACCCAAACAGCACTAGCCACAATCTAACCCTAACAGCGCTATCTACAATCTAACCCTAACAGCACTAGCCACAATCTAATCCTAACAGCACTAGCCACAATCTAACCCTAACAGCACTAGCCACAATCTAACCCTAACAGCACTAGCCACAATCTAACCCAAACAGCACTAGCCACAATCTAACCCTAACAGCGCTATCTACAATCTAACCCTAACAGCACTAGCCACAATCTAATCCTAACAGCACTAGCCACAATCTAACCCTAACAGCACTAGCCACAATCTAACCCTAACAGCACTAGCCACAATCTAACCCTAACAGCACTAGCCACAATCTAACCCTAACAGCACTAGGCACAATCTAACCCTAACAGCGCTAGCCACAATCTAATACTACCAGCGCTAGCCACAATCTAACCCTGACCGTAACAGCACTAGCCACAATCTAACCCTAACAGCACTAGCCACAATCTAACCCTAACAGCGCTAGCCACAATCTAACCCTAACTGTAACAGCACTAGCCACAATCTAACCCTAACAACGCTAGCCACAATCTAACCCTAACAGCACTAGCCACAATCTAACCCTAACAGCGCTAGCCACAATCTAATCCTAACAGCGCTAGCCACAATCTAACCCTAACAGCACTAGTCACAATCTCACCCTAACAGCGCTAGCCACAATCTAACCCTAACCGTAACAGCACTAGCCACAATCTAACCCTAACAACGCTAGCCACAATCTAACCCTAACAGCGCTAGCCACAATCTAACCCTAACAGCGCTAGCCACAATCTAACCCTAACAGCACTAGCCACAATCTAACCCTAACAGCGCTAGCCACAATCTAACCCTAACAGCGCTATCCACAATCTAACCCTAACAGCGCTAGCCACAATCGAATCCTAACAGCACTAGCCACAATCTTATCCTAACAGCGCTAGCCACAATCTAATCCTAACAGCACTAGCCACAATCTAACCCTAACAGCGCTAGCCACAATCTAACCCTAACAGCGCTAGCCACAATCTACCCCTAACAGTAATAGGCAAAATCTAACCCTAACAGCGCTAGCCACAATCTAATCCTAACAGCAATAACCACAATATAATCCTAATAGCACTAGCCAAAATCTAACCCTAACAGCACTAGCCACAATCTAACCCTAACAGCACTAGCCACAATCTAACCCTAACAGCACTAGCCACAATCTAACCCTAACAGCTCTAACCACAATCTAACCCTAACAGCACTAGCCACAATCTAACCCTACCCCTAACAGCGCTAGCCACAATCTAACCCTAACAGCACTTGCCACAATCTAATCCTAACAGCGCTAGCCACAATCTAATCCTAACAGCACTAGCCACAATCTAATCCTAACAGCGCTAGCCACAATCTAATCCTAACAGCACTAGCCACAATCTAACCCTACCCCTAACAGCGCTAGCCACAATCTAACCCTAACAGCACTTGCCACAATCTAATCCTAACAGCGCTATCCACAATCTAACCCTAACAGCGCTAGCCACAATCTAACCCTAACAGCACTAGCCACAATCTAACCCTAACAGCGCTAGCCACAATCTAACCCTAACAGCGCTAGCCACAATCTAATCCTAACAGCGCTAGCCACAATCTAATCCTAACAGCACTAGCCACAATCTAACCCTAACAGCTCTAACCACAATATAACCATAACAGCACTAGCCACAATCTAACCCTAACAGCACTAGCACAATCTAACCATAACAGCGCTAACCACAATCTAACCCTAACAGCGCTAGCCACAATCTAACCATAACAGCACTAGCCACAATCTAACCCTAACAGCACTTGCCAAAATCTAACCCTAACAGCACTTGCCACAATCTAACCCTAACAGCACTTGCCACAATCTAACCCTAGCCACAATCTAACCCTAACAGCACTAGCCACAATCTAACCCTAATAGCGCTAGCCACAATCTAACCCTAACAGCACTAGCCACAATCTAACCCTAACAGCACTAGCCACAATCTAACCCTAACAGCACTAGCCACAATCTAATCCTAACAGCGCTAGCCACAATCTAACCCTAACAGCACTAGCCACAATCTAACCCTAACAGCGCTAGCCACAATCTAATCCTAACAGCGCTAGCCACAATCTAACCCTAACAGCGCTAGCCACAATCTCACCCTAACAGCGCTAGCCACAATCTAACCCTAACCGTAACAGCACTAGCCACAATCTAACCCTAACAACGCTAGCCACAATCTAATCCTAACAGCGCTAGCCACAATCTAACCCTAACAGCGCTAGCCACAATCTAACCCTAACAGCGCTAGCCACAATCTAACCCTAACAGCGCTAGCCACAATCTAACCCTAACAGCGCTATCCACAATCTAACCCTAACAGCGCTAGCCACAATCGAATCCTAACAGCACTAGCCACAATCTTATCCTAACAGCGCTAGCCACAATCTAATCCTAACAGCACTAGCCACAATCTAACCCTAACAGCGCTAGCCACAATCTAACCCTAACAGCGCTAGCCACAATCTACCCCTAACAGTACTAGGCAAAATCTAACCCTAACAGCGCTAGCCGCAATCTAATCCTAACAGCACTAGCCACAATCTAATCCTAACAGCACTAGCCACAATCTAACCCTAACAGCTCTAGCCACAATCTAACCCTAACAGCTCTAGCCACAATCTAATCCTAACAGCACTAGCCACAATCTAACCCTAACAGCGCTAGCCACAATCTAACCCTAACAGCGCTAGCCACAATCTAACCCTAACAGCACTAGCCACAATCTAACCCTAACAGCTCTAACCACAATCTAACCCTAACAGCACTAGCCACAATCTAACCCTACCCCTAACAGCGCTAGCCACAATCTAACCCTAACAGCACTTGCCACAATCTAATCCTAACAGCGCTAGCCACAATCTAATCCTAACAGCACTAGCCACAATCTAATCCTAACAGCGCTAGCCACAATCTAATCCTAACAGCACTAGCCACAATCTAACCCTACCCCTAACAGCGCTAGCCACAATCTAACCCTAACAGCACTTGCCACAATCTAATCCTAACAGCGCTAGCCACAATCTAACCCTAACAGCGCTAGCCACAATCTAATCCTAACAGCGCTAGCCACAATCTAATCCTAACAGCACTAGCCACAATCTAACCCTAACAGCACTAGCCACAATCTAACCATAACAGCTCTAGCCACAATCTAATCCTAACAGCACTAGCACAATCTAACCATAACAGCGCTAGCCACAATCTAACCCTAACAGCACTAGCCACAATCTAACCCTAACAGCACTAGCCACAATCTAACCCTAACAGCGCTAGCCACAATCTAACCCTAACAGCGCTAGCCACAATCTAACCCTAACAGCACTAGCCACAATCTAACCATAACAGCTCTAGCCACAATCTAATCCTAACAGCACTAGCCACAATCTAACCCTAACAGCGCTATCCACAATCTAACCCTAACAGCGCTAGCCACAATCGAATCCTAACAGCACTAGCCACAATCTTATCCTAACAGCGCTAGCCACAATCTAATCCTAACAGCACTAGCCACAATCTAACCCTAACAGCGCTAGCCACAATCTAACCCTAACAGCGCTAGCCACAATCTACCCCTAACAGTACTAGGCAAAATCTAACCCTAACAGCGCTAGCCACAATCTAACCCTAACAGCACTAGCCACAATCTAATCCTAATAGCACTAGCCAAAATCTAACCCTAACAGCACTAGCCACAATCAAACCCTACCCCTAACAGCACTAGCCACAATCTAACCCTAACAGCTCTAGCCACAATCTAATCCTAACAGCACTAGCCACAATCTAACCCTAACAGCGCTAGCCACAATCTAACCCTAACAGCGCTAGCCACAATCTAACCCTAACAGCACTAGCCACAATCTAATCCTAATAGCACTAGCCAAAATCTAACCCTAACAGCACTAGCCACAATCAAACCCTACCCCTAACAGCACTAGCCACAATCTAACCCTAACAGCTCTAGCCACAATCTAATCCTAACAGCGCTAGCCACAATCTAACCCTAACAGCGCTAGCCACAATCTAACCCTAACAGCGCTAGCCACAATCTAATCCTAACAGCACTAGCCACAATCTAACCCTAACAGCACTAGCACAATCTAACCATAACAGCGCTAACCACAATCTAACCCTAACAGCGCTAGCCACAATCTAACCCTAACAGCACTTGCCACAATCTAACCCTAACAGCACTTGCCACAATCTAACCCTAACAGCACTTGCCACAATCTAACCCTAACAGCACTTGCCACAATCTAACCCTAACAGCACTAGCCACAATCTAACCCTAACAACGCTAGCCACAATCTAACCCTAATAGCGCTAGCCACAATCTAACCCTAACAGCACTAGCCACAATCTAACCCTAACAGCACTAGCCACAATCTAATCCTAATAGCGCTAGCCACAATCTAACCCTAACAGCACAAGCCACAATCTAACCCTAACCGTAACAGCGCTAGCCACAATCTAACCCTAACAGCACTTGCCACAATCTAATCCTAACAGCGCTATCCACAATCTAACCCTAACAGCGCTAGCCACAATCTAACCCTAACAGCACTAGCCACAATCTAACCCTAACAGCGCTAGCCACAATCTAATCCTAACAGCGCTAGCCACAATCTAATCCTAACAGCACTAGCCACAATCTAACCCTAACAGCTCTAACCACAATATAACCATAACAGCACTAGCCACAATCTAACCCTAACAGCACTAGCACAATCTAACCATAACAGCGCTAACCACAATCTAACCATAACAGCGCTAACCACAATCTAACCATAACAGCACTAGCCACAATCTAACCCTAACAGCACTTGCCAAAATCTAACCCTAACAGCACTTGCCACAATCTAACCCTAACAGCACTTGCCACAATCTAACCCTAGCCACAATCTAACCCTAACAGCACTAGCCACAATCTAACCCTAATAGCGCTAGCCACAATCTAACCCTAACAGCACTAGCCACAATCTAACCCTAACAGCACTAGCCACAATCTAACCCTAACAGCACTAGCCACAATCTAATCCTAACAGCGCTAGCCACAATCTAACCCTAACAGCACTAGCCACAATCTAACCCTAACAGCGCTAGCCACAATCTAACCCTAATAGCGCTAGCCACAATCTAACCCTAACCGTAACAGCACTAGCCACAATCTAACCCTAACAACGCTAGCCACAATCTAACCCTAACAGCGCTAGCCACAATCTAACCCTAACAGCGCTAGCCACAATCTAACCCTAACAGCGCTAGCCACAATCTAATCCTAACAGCGCTAGCCACAATCTAACCCTAACAGCGCTAGCCACAATCTCACCCTAACAGCGCTAGCCACATTCTAACCCTAACCGTAACAGCACTAGCCACAATCTAACCCTAACAACGCTAGCCACAATCTAACCCTAACAGCGCTAGCCACAATCTAACCCTAACAGCGCTAGCCACAATCTAACCCTAACAGCGCTAGCCACAATCTAACCCTAACAGCGCTAGCCACAATCTAACCCTAACAGCGCTATCCACAATCTAACCCTAACAGCGCTAGCCACAATCTAACCCTAACAGCACTAGCCACAATCTTATCCTAACAGCGCTAGCCACAATCTAATCCTAACAGCACTAGCCACAATCTAACCCTAACAGCGCTAGCCACAATCTAACCCTAACAGCGCTAGCCACAATCTACCACTAACAGTACTAGGCAAAATCTAACCCTAACAGCGCTAGCCGCAATCTAATCCTAACAGCACTAGCCACAATCTAATCCTAACAGCACTAGCCACAATCTAACCCTAACAGCTCTAGCCACAATCTAACCCTAACAGCTCTAGCCACAATCTTATCCTAACAGCGCTAGCCACAATCTAATCCTAACAGCACTAGCCACAATCTAACCCTAACAGCGCTAGCCACAATCTAACCCTAACAGCGCTAGCCACAATCTACCCCTAACAGCGCTAGCCACAATCTAACCCTAACAGCACTAGCCACAATCTAATCCTAATAGCACTAGCCAAAATCTAACCCTAACAGCACTAGCCACAATCAAACCCTACCCCTAACAGCACTAGCCACAATCTAACCCTAACAGCTCTAGCCACAATCTAATCCTAACAGCACTAGCCACAATCTAACCCTAACAGCGCTAGCCACAATCTAACCCTAACAGCGCTAGCCACAATCTAACCCTAACAGCACTAGCCACAATCTAATCCTAATAGCACTAGCCAAAATCTAACCCTAACAGCACTAGCCACAATCAAACCCTACCCCTAACAGCACTAGCCACAATCTAACCCTAACAGCTCTAGCCACAATCTAATCCTAACAGCACTAGCCACAATCTAACCCTAACAGCGCTAGCCACAATCTAACCCTAACAGCGCTAGCCACAATCTAACCCTAACAGCACTAGCCACAATCTAATCCTAATAGCACTAGCCAAAATCTAACCCTAACAGCACTAGCCACAATCAAACCCTACCCCTAACAGCACTAGCCACAATCTAACCCTAACAGCTCTAGCCACAATCTAATCCTAACAGCGCTAGCCACAATCTAACCCTAACAGCGCTAGCCACAATCTAACCCTAACAGCGCTAGCCACAATCTAATCCTAACAGCACTAGCCACAATCTAACCCTAACAGCACTAGCACAATCTAACCATAACAGCGCTAACCACAATCTAACCCTAACAGCGCTAGCCACAATCTAACCCTAACAGCGCTAGCCACAATCTAACCCTAACAGCGCTAGCCACAATCTAATCCTAACAGCACTAGCCACAATCTAACCCTAACAGCACTAGCACAATCTAACCATAACAGCGCTAACCACAATCTAACCCTAACAGCACTTGCCACAATCTAACCCTAACAGCACTTGCCACAATCTAACCCTAACAGCACTAGCCACAATCTAACCCTAACAACGCTAGCCACAATCTAACCCTAATAGCGCTAGCCACAATCTAACCCTAACAGCACTAGCCACAATCTAACCCTAACAGCACTAGCCACAATCTAATCCTAATAGCGCTAGCCACAATCTAACCCTAACAGCACAAGCCACAATCTAACCCTAACCGTAACAGCACTAGCCACAATCTAACCCTAACAGCACTAGCCACAATCTAACCCTAACAGCACTAGCCACAATCGAATCCTAAGAGCGCTAGCCACAATCTAACCCTAACAGCACTACCCACAATCTAACCCTAACAGCGCTAGCCACAATCTAATCCTAACAGCGCTAGCCACAATCTAACCCTAACAGCGCTAGCCACAATCTCACCCTAACAGCGCTAGCCACAATCTAACCCTAACCGTAACAGCACTAGCCAAAATCTAACCCTAACAACGCTAGCCACAATCTAACCCTAACAGCGCTAGCCACAATCTAACCCTAACAGCGCTAGCCACAATCTAACCCTAACAGCGCTAGCCACAATCTAACCGTAACAGCTCTAACCACAATATAACCATAACAGCACTAGCCACAATCTAACCCTAATAGCGCTAGCCACAATCTAACCCTAACAGCACTAGCAAAATCTAACCATAACAGCGCTAACCACAATCTAACCCTAACAGCGCTAGCCACAATCTAACCATAACAGCACTAGCCACAATCTAACCCTAACAGCACTTGCCACAATCTAACCCTAGCCACAATCTAACCCTAACAGCACTAGCCACAATCTAACCCTAATAGCGCTAGCCACAATCTAACCCTAACAGCACTAGCCACAATCTAACCCTAACAGCACTAGCCACAATCTAACCCTAACAGCACTAGCCACAATCTAATCCTAACAGCGCTAGCCACAATCTAACCCTAACAGCACTAGCCACAATCTAACCCTAACAGCGCTAGCCACAATCTAATCCTAACAGCGCTAGCCACAATCTCACCCTAACAGCGCTAGCCACAATCTCACCCTAACAGCGCTAGCCACAATCTAACCCTAACCGTAACAGCACTAGCCACAATCTAACCCTAACAACGCTAGCCACAATCTAACCCTAACAGCGCTAGCCACAATCTAACCCTAACAGCGCTAGCCACAATCTAACCCTAACAGCGCTAGCCACAATCTAACCCTAACAGCGCTAGCCACAATCTAACCCTAACAGCGCTATCCACAATCTAACCCTAACAGCACTAGCCACAATCGAATCCTAACAGCACTAGCCACAATCTTATCCTAACAGCGCTAGCCACAATCTAATCCTAACAGCACTAGCCACAATCTAACCCTAACAGCGCTAGCCACAATCTAACCCTAACAGCGCTAGCCACAATCTACCCCTAACAGTACTAGGCAAAATCTAACCCTAACAGCGCTAGCCGCAATCTAATCCTAACACCACTAGCCACAATCTAATCCTAATAGCACTAGCCAAAATCTAACCCTAACAGCACTAGCCACAATCAAACCCTACCCCTAACAGCTCTTGCCACAATCTAACCCTAACAGCTCTAGCCACAATCTAATCCTAACAGCACTAGCCACAATCTAACCCTAACAGCGCTATCCACAATCTAACCCTAACAGCGCTAGCCACAATCTAACCCTAACAGCACTAGCCACAATCTTATCCTAACAGCGCTAGCCACAATCTAATCCTAACAGCACTAGCCACAATCTAACCCTAACAGCGCTAGCCACAATCTACCCCTAACAGTACTAGGCAAAATCTAACCCTAACAGCGCTAGCCACAATCTAATCCTAACAGCACTAGCCACAATCTAATCCTAATAGCACTAGCCAAAATCTAACCCTAACAGCACTAGCCACAATCAAACCCTACCCCTAACAGCACTAGCCACAATCTAACCCTAACAGCTCTAGCCACAATCTAATCCTAACAGCACTAGCCACAATCTAACCCTAACAGCGCTATCCACAATCTAACCCTAACAGCGCTAGCCACAATCTAACCCTAACAGCACTAGCCACAATCTAACCCTAACAGCTCTAACCACAATCTAACCCTAACAGCACTAGCCACAATCTAACCCTACCCCAATCAGCGCTAGCCACAATCTAACCCTAACAGCACTTGCCACAATCTAATCCTAACAGCGCTAGCCACAATCTAATCCTAACAGCACTAGCCACAATCTAATCCTAACAGCGCTAGCCACAATCTAACCCTAACAGCGCTAGCCACAATCTAACCCTAACAGCACTTGCCACAATCTAATCCTAACAGCGCTAGCAACAATCTAACCGTAACAGCGCTAGCCACAATCTAATCCTAACAGCGCTAGCCACAATCTAATCCTAACAGCACTAGCACAATCTAACCATAACAGCGCTAACCACAATCTATCCCTAACAGCACTAGCCACAATCTAACCCTAACAGCACTAGCCACAATCTAAACGTAACAGCGCTAGCCACAATCTAACCCTAACAGCGCTAGCCACAATCTAATCCTAACAGCGCTAGCCACAATCTAATCCTAACAGCACTAGCCACAATCTAACCCTAACAGCACTAGCACAATCTAACCATAACAGCGCTAACCACAATCTATCCCTAACAGCACTAGCCACAATCTAACCCTAACAGCTCTAGCCACAATCTAATCCTAACAGCACTAGCCACAATCTAACCCTAACAGCGCTATCCACAATCTAACCCTAACAGCGCTAGCCACAATCGAATCCTAACAGCACTAGCCACAATCTTATCCTAACAGCGCTAGCCACAATCTAATCCTAACAGCACTAGCCACAATCTAACCCTAACAGTGCTAGCCACAATCTAACCCTAACAGCGCTAGCCACAATCTAACCCTAACAGCACTAGCCACAATCTAATCCTAACAGCACTAGCCACAATCTAACCCTAACAGCACTAGCACAATCTAACCATAACAGCGCTAACCACAATCTAACCCTAACAGCGCTAGCCACAATCTAACCATAACAGCACTAGCCACAATCTAACCCTAACAGCACTTGCCACAATCTAACCCTAACAGCACTAGCCACAATCTAACCCTAACAACGCTAGCCACAATCTAACCCTAATAGCGCTAGCCACAATCTAACCCTAACAGCACTAGCCACAATCTAACCCTAACAGCACTAGCCACAATCTAATCCTAATAGCGCTAGCCACAATCTAACCCTAACAGCACAAGCCACAATCTAACCCTAACCGTAACAGCACTAGCCACAATCTAACCCTAACAGCACTAGCCACAATCTAACCCTAACAGCACTAGCCACAATCGAATCCTAAGAGCGCTAGCCACAATCTAACCCTAACAGCACTACCCACAATCTAACCCTAACAGCGCTAGCCACAATCTAATCCTAACAGCGCTAGCCACAATCTAACCCTAACAGCGCTAGCCACAATCTCACCCTAACAGCGCTAGCCACAATCTAACCCTAACCGTAACAGCACTAGCCACAATCTAACCCTAACAACGCTAGCCACAATCTAACCCTAACAGCGCTAGCCACAATCTAACCCTAACAGCGCTAGCCACAATCTAACCCTAACAGCTCTAACCACAATATAACCATAACAGCACTAGCCACAATCTAACCCTAATAGCGCTAGCCACAATCTAACCCTAACAGCTCTAACCACAATATAACCATAACAGCACTAGCCACAATCTAACCCTAATAGCGCTAGCCACAATCTAACCATAACAGCGCTAACCACAATCTAACCCTAACAGCGCTAGCCACAATCTAACCATAACAGCACTAGCCACAATCTAACCCTAACAGCACTTGCCACAATCTAACCCTAGCCACAATCTAACCCTAACAGCACTAGCCACAATCTAACCCTAATAGCGCTAGCCACAATCTAACCCTAACAGCACTAGCCACAATCTAACCCTAACAGCACTAGCCACAATCTAACCCTAACAGCACTAGCCACAATCTAATCCTAACAGCGCTAGCCACAATCTAACCCTAACAGCACTAGCCACAATCTAACCCTAACAGCGCTAGCCACAATCTAATCCTAACAGCGCTAGCCACAATCTCACCCTAACAGCGCTAGCCACAATCTCACCCTAACAGCGCTAGCCACAATCTAACCCTAACCGTAACAGCACTAGCCACAATCTAACCCTAACAACGCTAGCCACAATCTAACCCTAACAGCGCTAGCCACAATCTAACCCTAACAGCGCTAGCCACAATCTAACCCTAACAGCGCTAGCCACAATCTAACCCTAACAGCGCTAGCCACAATCTAACCCTAACAGCGCTATCCACAATCTAACCCTAACAGCACTAGCCACAATCGAATCCTAACAGCACTAGCCACAATCTTATCCTAACAGCGCTAGCCACAATCTAATCCTAACAGCACTAGCCACAATCTAACCCTAACAGCGCTAGCCACAATCTAACCCTAACAGCGCTAGCCACAATCTACCCCTAACAGTACTAGGCAAAATCTAACCCTAACAGCGCTAGCCGCAATCTAATCCTAACACCACTAGCCACAATCTAATCCTAATAGCACTAGCCAAAATCTAACCCTAACAGCACTAGCCACAATCAAACCCTACCCCTAACAGCTCTAGCCACAATCTAACCCTAACAGCTCTAGCCACAATCTAATGCTAACAGCACTAGCCACAATCTAACCCTAACAGCGCTATCCACAATCTAACCCTAACAGCGCTAGCCACAATCTAACCCTAACAGCACTAGCCACAATCTTATCCTAACAGCGCTAGCCACAATCTAATCCTAACAGCACTAGCCACAATCTAACCCTAACAGCGCTAGCCACAATCTACCCCTAACAGTACTAGGCAAAATCTAACCCTAACAGCGCTAGCCACAATCTAATCCTAACAGCACTAGCCACAATCTAATCCTAATAGCACTAGCCAAAATCTAATCCTAACAGCACTAGCCACAATCAAACCCTACCCCTAACAGCACTAGCCACAATCTAACCCTAACAGCTCTAGCCACAATCTAATCCTAACAGCACTAGCCACAATCTAACCCTAACAGCGCTAGCCACAATCTAACCCTAACAGCGCTAGCCACAATCTAACCCTAACAGCACTAGCCACAATCTAACCCTAACAGCTCTAACCACAATCTAACCTTAACAGCACTAGCCACAATCTAACCCTACCCCTAACAGCGCTAGCCACAATCTAACCCTAACAGCACTTGCAACAATCTAATCCTAACAGCGCTAGCCACAATCTAATCCTAACAGCACTAGCCACAATCTAATCCTAACAGCGCTAGCCACAATCTAACCCTAACAGCGCTAGCCACAATCTAACCCTAACAGCGCTAGCAACAATCTAACCGTAACAGCGCTAGCCACAATCTAACCCTAACAGCGCTAGCCACAATCTAATCCTAACAGCGCTAGCCACAATCTAATCCTAACAGCACTAGCACAATCTAACCATAACAGCGCTAACCACAATCTATCCCTAACAGCACTAGCCACAATCTAACCCTAACAGCACTAGCCACAATCTAAACGTAACAGCGCTAGCCACAATCTAACCCTAACAGCGCTAGCCACAATCTAATCCTAACAGCGCTAGCCACAATCTAATCCTAACAGCACTAGCCACAATCTAACCCTAACAGCACTAGCACAATCTAACCATAACAGCGCTAACCACAATCTATCCCTAACAGCACTAGCCACAATCTAACCCTAACAGCTCTAGCCACAATCTAATCCTAACAGCGCTAGCCACAATCTAATCCTAACAGCACTAGCCACAATCTAACCCTAACAGCACTAGCACAATCTAACCATAACAGCGCTAACCACAATCTATCCCTAACAGCACTAGCCACAATCTAACCCTAACAGCTCTAGCCACAATCTAATCCTAACAGCACTAGCCACAATCTAACCCTAACAGCGCTATCCACAATCTAACCCTAACAGCGCTAGCCACAATCGAATCCTAACAGCACTAGCCACAATCTTATCCTAACAGCGCTAGCCACAATCTAATAATAACAGCACTAGCCACAATCTAACCCTAACAGCGCTAGCCACAATCTACCCCTAACAGTACTAGGCAAAATCTAACCCTAACAGCGCTAGCCACAATCTAATCCTAACAGCACTAGCCACAATCTAACCCTAACAGCACTAGCACAATCTAACCATAACAGCGCTAACCACAATCTAACCCTAACAGCGCTAGCCACAATCTAACCATAACAGCACTAGCCACAATCTAACCCTAACAGCACTTGCCACAATCTAACCCTAACAGCACTAGCCACAATCTAACCCTAACAACGCTAGCCACAATCTAACCCTAATAGCGCTAGCCACAATCTAACCCTAACAGCACTAGCCACAATCTAACCCTAACAGCACTAGCCACAATCTAATCCTAATAGCGCTAGCCACAATCTAACCCTAACAGCACAAGCCACAATCTAACCCTAACCGTAACAGCACTAGCCACAATCTAACCCTAACAGCACTAGCCACAATCTAACCCTAACAGCACTAGCCACAATCGAATCCTAAGAGCGCTAGCCACAATCTAACCCTAACAGCACTACCCACAATCTAACCCTAACAGCGCTAGCCACAATCTAATCCTAACAGCGCTAGCCACAATCTAACCCTAACAGCGCTAGCCACAATCTCACCCTAACAGCGCTAGCCACAATCTAACCCTAACCGTAACAGCACTAGCCACAATCTAACCCTAACAGCGCTAGCCACAATCTAACCCTAACAGCGCTAGCCACAATCTAACCCTAACAGCTCTAACCACAATATAACCATAACAGCACTAGCCACAATCTAACCCTAATAGCGCTAGCCACAATCTAACCCTAACAGCTCTAACCACAATATAACCATAACAGCACTAGCCACAATCTAACCCTAATAGCGCTAGCCACAATCTAACCATAACAGCGCTAACCACAATCTAACCCTAACAACGCTAGCCACAATCTAACCATAACAGCACTAGCCACAATCTAACCCTAACAGCACTTGCCACAATCTAACCCTAGCCACAATCTAACCCTAACAGCACTAGCCATAATCTAACCCTAATAGCGCTAGCCACAATCTAACCCTAACAGCACTAGCCACAATCTAACCATAACAGCACTAGCCACAATCTAACCCTAACAGCACTAGCCACAATCTAATCCTAACAGCGCTAGCCACAATCTAACCCTAACAGCACTAGCCACAATCTAACCCTAACAGCGCTAGCCACAATCTAATCCTAACAGCGCTAGCCACAATCTCACCCTAACAGCGCTAGCCACAATCTCACCCTAACAGCGCTAGCCACAATCTAACCCTAACCGTAACAGCACTAGCCACAATCTAACCCTAACAACGCTAGCCACAATCTAACCCTAACAGCGCTAGCCACAATCTAACCCTAACAGCGCTAGCCACAATCTAACCCTAACAGCGCTAGCCACAATCTAACCCTAACAGCGCTAGCCACAATCTAACCCTAACAGCGCTATCCACAATCTAACCCTAACAGCACTAGCCACAATCGAATCCTAACAGCACTAGCCACAATCTTATCCTAACAGCGCTAGCCACAATCTAATCCTAACAGCACTAGCCACAATCTAACCCTAACAGCGCTAGCCACAATCTAACCCTAACAGCGCTAGCCACAATCTACCCCTAACAGTACTAGGCAAAATCTAACCCTAACAGCGCTAGCCGCAATCTAATCCTAACACCACTAGCCACAATCTAATCCTAATAGCACTAGCCAAAATCTAACCCTAACAGCACTAGCCACAATCAAACCCTACCCCTAACAGCTCTAGCCACAATCTAACCCTAACAGCTCTAGCCACAATCTAATCCTAACAGCACTAGCCACAATCTAACCCTAACAGCGCTATCCACAATCTAACCCTAACAGCGCTAGCCACAATCTAACCCTAACAGCACTAGCCACAATCTTATCCTAACAGCGCTAGCCACAATCTAATCCTAACAGCACTAGCCACAATCTAACCCTAACAGCGCTAGCCACAATCTACCCCTAACAGTACTAGGCAAAATCTAACCCTAACAGCGCTAGCCACAATCTAATCCTAACAGCACTAGCCACAATCTAATCCTAATAGCACTAGCCAAAATCTAATCCTAACAGCACTAGCCACAATCAAACCCTACCCCTAACAGCACTAGCCACAATCTAACCCTAACAGCTCTAGCCACAATCTAATCCTAACAGCACTAGCCACAATCTAACCCTAACAGCGCTAGCCACAATCTAACCCTAACAGCGCTAGCCACAATCTAACCCTAACAGCACTAGCCACAATCTAACCCTAACAGCTCTAACCACAATCTAACCCTAACAGCACTAGCCACAATCTAACCCTACCCCTAACAGCGCTAGCCACAATCTAACCCTAACAGCACTTGCCACAATCTAATCCTAACAGCGCTAGCCACAATCTAATCCTAACAGCACTAGCCACAATCTAATCCTAACAGCGCTAGCCACAATCTAACCCTAACAGCGCTAGCCACAATCTAACCCTAACAGCACTTGCCACAATCTAATCCTAACAGCGCTAGCAACAATCTAACCGTAACAGCGCTAGCCACAATCTAACCCTAACAGCGCTAGCCACAATCTAATCCTAACAGCGCTAGCCACAATCTAATCCTAACAGCACTAGCACAATCTAACCATAACAGCGCTAACCACAATCTATCCCTAACAGCACTAGCCACAATCTAACCCTAACAGCACTAGCCACAATCTAAACGTAACAGCGCTAGCCACAATCTAACCCTAACAGCGCTAGCCACAATCTAATCCTAACAGCGCTAGCCACAATCTAATCCTAACAGCACTAGCCACAATCTAACCCTAACAGCACTAGCACAATCTAACCATAACAGCGCTAACCACAATCTATCCCTAACAGCGCTAACCACAATCTATCCCTAACAGCACTAGCCACAATCTAATCCTAACAGCACTAGCCACAATCTAACCCTAACAGCGCTATCCACAATCTAACCCTAACAGCGCTAGCCACAATCGAATCCTAACAGCACTAGCCACAATCTTATCCTAACAGCGCTAGCCACAATCTAATCCTAACAGCACTAGCCACAATCTAACCCTACCCCTAACAGCTCTAGCCACAATCTAACCCTAACAGCTCTAGCCACAATCTAATCCTAACAGCACTAGCCACAATCTAACCCTAACAGCGCTATCCACAATCTAACCCTAACAGCGCTAGCCACAATCTAACCCTAACAGCACTAGCCACAATCTTATCCTAACAGCGCTAGCCACAATCTAATCCTAACAGCACTAGCCACAATCTAACCCTAACAGCGCTAGCCACAATCTACCCCTAACAGTACTAGGCAAAATCTAACCCTAACAGCACTAGCCACAATCTAACCCTAACAGCACTAGCCACAATCTAATCCTAATAGCACTAGCCAAAATCTAATCCTAACAGCACTAGCCAAAATCTAACCCTAACAGCGCTAGCCACAATCTAACCCTAACAGCTCTAGCCACAATCTAATCCTAACAGCACTAGCCACAATCTAACCCTAACAGCGCTAGCCACAATCTAACCCTAACAGCGCTAGCCACAATCTAACCCTAACAGCACTAGCCACAATCTAACCCTAACAGCTCTAACCACAATCTAACCCTAACAGCACTAGCCACAATCTAACCCTACCCCTAACAGCGCTAGCCACAATCTAACCCTAACAGCACTTGCAACAATCTAATCCTAACAGCGCTAGCCACAATCTAATCCTAACAGCACTAGCCACAATCTAATCCTAACAGCGCTAGCCACAATCTAACCCTAACAGCGCTAGCCACAATCTAACCCTAACAGCACTTGCCACAATCTAATCCTAACAGCGCTAGCAACAATCTAACCGTAACAGCGCTAGCCACAATCTAACCCTAACAGCGCTAGCCACAATCTAATCCTAACAGCGCTAGCCACAATCTAATCCTAACAGCACTAGCACAATCTAACCATAACAGCGCTAACCACAATCTATCCCTAACAGCACTAGCCACAATCTAACCCTAACAGCACTAGCCACAATCTAAACGTAACAGCGCTAGCCACAATCTAACCCTAACAGCGCTAGCCACAATCTAATCCTAACAGCGCTAGCCACAATCTAATCCTAACAGCACTAGCCACAATCTAACCCTAACAGCACTAGCACAATCTAACCATAACAGCGCTAACCACAATCTATCCCTAACAGCACTAGCCACAATCTAATCCTAACAGCGCTAGCCACAATCTAATCCTAACAGCACTAGCCACAATCTAACCCTAACAGCACTAGCACAATCTAACCATAACAGCGCTAACCACAATCTAACCCTAACAGCTCTAGCCACAATCTAATCCTAACAGCGCTAGCCACAATCTAATCCTAACAGCACTAGCCACAATCTAACCCTAACAGCACTAGCACAATCTAACCATAACAGCGCTAACCACAATCTATCCCTAACAGCACTAGCCACAATCTAACCCTAACAGCTCTAGCCACAATCTAATCGTAACAGCACTAGCCACAATCTAACCCTAACAGCGCTATCCACAATCTAACCCTAACAGCGCTAGCCACAATCGAATCCTAACAGCACTAGCCACAATCTTATCCTAACAGCGCTAGCCACAATCTAATCCTAACAGCACTAGCCACAATCTAACCCTAACAGTGCTAGCCACAATCTACCCCTAACAGTACTAGGCAAAATCTAACCCTAACAGCGCTAGCCACAATCTAACCCTAACAGCACTAGCCACAATCTAACCCTAACAGCACTAGCACAATCTAACCATAACAGCGCTAACCACAATCTAACCCTAACAGCGCTAGCCACAATCTAACCATAACAGCACTAGCCACAATCTAACCCTAACAGCACTTGCCACAATCTAACCCTAACAGCACTAGCCACAATCTAACCCTAACAACGCTAGCCACAATCTAACCCTAATAGCGCTAGCCACAATCTAACCCTAACAGCACTAGCCACAATCTAACCCTAACAGCACTAGCCACAATCTAATCCTAATAGCGCTAGCCACAATCTAACCCTAACAGCACAAGCCACAATCTAACCCTAACCGTAACAGCACTAGCCACAATCTAACCCTAACAGCACTAGCCACAATCTAACCCTAACAGCACTAGCCACAATCGAATCCTAAGAGCGCTAGCCACAATCTAACCCTAACAGCACTACCCACAATCTAACCCTAACAGCGCTAGCCACAATCTAATCCTAACAGCGCTAGCCACAATCTAACCCTAACAGCGCTAGCCACAATCTCACCCTAACAGCGCTAGCCACAATCTAACCCTAACCGTAACAGCACTAGCCACAATCTAACCCTAACAGCGCTAGCCACAATCTAACCCTAACAGCGCTAGCCACAATCTAACCCTAACAGCTCTAACCACAATATAACCATAACAGCACTAGCCACAATCTAACCCTAATAGCGCTAGCCACAATCTAACCCTAACAGCTCTAACCACAATATAACCATAACAGCACTAGCCACAATCTAACCCTAATAGCGCTAGCCACAATCTAACCATAACAGCGCTAACCACAATCTAACCCTAACAGCGCTAGCCACAATCTAACCATAACAGCACTAGCCACAATCTAACCCTAACAGCACTTGCCACAATCTAACCCTAGCCACAATCTAACCCTAACAGCACTAGCCACAATCTAACCCTAATAGCGCTAGCCACAATCTAACCCTAACAGCACTAGCCACAATCTAACCATAACAGCACTAGCCACAATCTAACCCTAACAGCACTAGCCACAATCTAATCCTAACAGCGCTAGCCACAATCTAACCCTAACAGCACTAGCCACAATCTAACCCTAACAGCGCTAGCCACAATCTAATCCTAACAGCGCTAGCCACAATCTCACCCTAACAGCGCTAGCCACAATCTCACCCTAACAGCGCTAGCCACAATCTAACCCTAACCGTAACAGCACTAGCCACAATCTAACCCTAACAACGCTAGCCACAATCTAACCCTAACAGCGCTAGCCACAATCTAACCCTAACAGCGCTAGCCACAATCTAACCCTAACAGCGCTAGCCACAATCTAACCCTAACAGCGCTAGCCACAATCTAACCCTAACAGCGCTATCCACAATCTAACCCTAACAGCACTAGCCACAATCGAATCCTAACAGCACTAGCCACAATCTTATCCTAACAGCGCTAGCCACAATCTAATCCTAACAGCACTAGCCACAATCTAACCCTAACAGCGCTAGCCACAATCTAACCCTAACAGCGCTAGCCACAATCTACCCCTAACAGTACTAGGCAAAATCTAACCCTAACAGCGCTAGCCGCAATCTAATCCTAACACCACTAGCCACAATCTAATCCTAATAGCACTAGCCAAAATCTAACCCTAACAGCACTAGCCACAATCAAACCCTACCCCTAACAGCTCTAGCCACAATCTAACCCTAACAGCTCTAGCCACAATCTAATCCTAACAGCACTAGCCACAATCTAACCCTAACAGCGCTATCCACAATCTAACCCTAACAGCGCTAGCCACAATCTAACCCTAACAGCACTAGCCACAATCTTATCCTAACAGCGCTAGCCACAATCTAATCCTAACAGCACTAGCCACAATCTAACCCTAACAGCGCTAGCCACAATCTACCCCTAACAGTACTAGGCAAAATCTAACCCTAACAGCGCTAGCCACAATCTAATCCTAACAGCACTAGCCACAATCTAATCCTAATAGCACTAGCCAAAATCTAATCCTAACAGCACTAGCCACAATCAAACCCTACCCCTAACAGCACTAGCCACAATCTAACCCTAACAGCTCTAGCCACAATCTAATCCTAACAGCACTAGCCACAATCTAACCCTAACAGCGCTAGCCACAATCTAACCCTAACAGCGCTAGCCACAATCTAACCCTAACAGCACTAGCCACAATCTAACCCTAACAGCTCTAACCACAATCTAACCCTAACAGCACTAGCCACAATCTAACCCTACCCCTAACAGCGCTAGCCACAATCTAACCCTAACAGCACTTGCCACAATCTAATCCTAACAGCGCTAGCCACAATCTAATCCTAACAGCACTAGCCACAATCTAATCCTAACAGCGCTAGCCACAATCTAACCCTAACAGCGCTAGCCACAATCTAACCCTAACAGCACTTGCCACAATCTAATCCTAACAGCGCTAGCAACAATCTAACCGTAACAGCGCTAGCCACAATCTAACCCTAACAGCGCTAGCCACAATCTAATCCTAACAGCGCTAGCCACAATCTAATCCTAACAGCACTAGCACAATCTAACCATAACAGCGCTAACCACAATCTATCCCTAACAGCACTAGCCACAATCTAACCCTAACAGCACTAGCCACAATCTAAACGTAACAGCGCTAGCCACAATCTAACCCTAACAGCGCTAGCCACAATCTAATCCTAACAGCGCTAGCCACAATCTAATCCTAACAGCACTAGCCACAATCTAACCCTAACAGCACTAGCACAATCTAACCATAACAGCGCTAACCACAATCTATCCCTAACAGCACTAGCCACAATCTAACCCTAACAGCTCTAGCCACAATCTAATCCTAACAGCACTAGCCACAATCTAACCCTAACAGCGCTATCCACAATCTAACCCTAACAGCGCTAGCCACAATCGAATCCTAACAGCACTAGCCACAATCTTATCCTAACAGCGCTAGCCACAATCTAATCCTAACAGCGCTAGCCACAATCTAACCCTAACAGTGCTAGCCACAATCTAACCCTTACAGCGCTAGCCACAATCTACCCCTAACAGTACTAGGCAAAATCTAACCCTAACAGCGCTAGCCACAATCTAATCCTAACAGCACTAGCCACAATCTAATCCTAATAGCACTAGCCAAAATCTAACCCTAACAGCACTAGCCACAATCAAACCCTACCCCTAACAGCACTAGCCACAATCTAACCCTAACAGCTCTAGCCACAATCTAATCCTAACAGCACTAGCCACAATCTAACCCTAACAGCGCTAGCCACAATCTAACCCTAACAGCGCTAGCCACAATCTAACCCTAACAGCACTAGCCACAATCTAACCCTAACAGCTCTAACCACAATCTAACCCTAACAGCACTAGCCACAATCTAACCCTACCCCTAACAGCGCTAGCCACAATCTAACCCTAACAGCACTTGCCACAATCTAATCCTAACAGCGCTAGCCACAATCTAATCCTAACAGCGCTAGCCACAATCTAATCCTAACAGCACTAGCCACAATCTAACCCTACCCCTAACAGCGCTAGCCACAATCTAACCCTAACAGCACTTGCCACAATCTAACCCTAACAGCGCTAGCCACAATCTAACCCTAACAGCACTAGCCACAATCTAACCCTAACAGCGCTAGCCACAATCTAATCCTAACAGCGCTTGCCACAATCTAATCCTAACAGCACTAGCCACAATCTAACCCTAACAGCACTAGCACAATCTAACCCTAACAGCGCTAACCACAATCTAACCCTAACAGCACTAGCCACAATCTAACCATAACAGCACTAGCCACAATCTAACCCTAACAGTACTAGCCGCAATCTAACACTAACAGCACTTGCCACAATCGAACCCTAACAGCACTTGCCACAATCTAACCCTAACAGCGCTAGCCACAATCTAACCCTAACAGCGCTAGCCACAATCTAACCGTAACAGCACTAGCCACAATCTAATCCTAACAGCGCTAGCCACAATCTAATCCTAACAGCGCTAGCCACAATCTAATCCTAACAGCGCTAGCCACAATCTAACCCTAACAGCACAAGCCACAATCTAACCCTAACAGCTCTAACCACAATCTAACCCTAACAGCGCTAGCCACAATCTAACCATAATAGCGCTAGCCACAATCTAACCCTAACAGCACTAGCCACAATCTAACCCTAACAGCACTAGCCACAATCTAACCCTAACAGCACTAGCCACAATCTAATCCTAACAGCGCTAGCCACAATCTAACCCTAACAGCGCTAGCCACAATCTAACCCTAACAGCGCTAGCCACAATCTAATCCTAACAGCGCTAGCCACAATCTCACCCTAACAGCGCTAGCCACAATCTAACCCTAACCGTAACAGCACTAGCCACAATCTAACCCTAACAAAGCTAGCCACAATCTAACCCTAACAGCGCTAGCCACAATCTAACCCTAACAGCACTAGCCACAATCTAACCCTAACAGCACTAGCCACAATCTAACCCTAACAGCACTAGCCACAATCTAACCCTAACAGCGCTATCCACAATCTAACCCTAACAGCGCTAGCCACAATCGAATCCTAACAGCACTAGCCACAATCTTATCCTAACAGCACTAGCCAAAATCTAACCCTAACAGCACTAGCCACAATCAAACCCTAACAGCACTAGCCACAATCTAACCCTAACAGCTCTAGCCACAATCTAATCCTAAAAGCACTAGCCACAATCTAACCCTAACAGCGCTAGCCACAATCTAACCCTAACAGCGCTAGCCACAATCTAACCTTACAGCACTAGCCACAATCTAACCCTAACAGCTCTAACCACAATCTAACCCTAACAGCACTAGCCACAATCTAACCCTACCCCTAACAGCGCTAGCCACAATCTAACCCTAACAGCACTTGCCACAATCTAATCCTAACAGCGCTAGCCACAATCTAATCCTAACAGCACTAGCCACAATCTAATCCTAACAGCGCTAGCCACAATCTAATCCTAACAGCACTAGCCACAATTTAACCCTACCCCTAACAGCGCTAGCCACAATCTAACCCTAACAGCACTTGCCACAATCTAATCCTAACAGCGCTATCCACAATCTAACCCTAACAGCGCTAGCCACAATCTAACCCTAACAGCACTAGACACAATCTAACCGTAACAGCGCTAGCCACAATCTAACCCTAACAGCGCTAGCCACAATCTAATCCTAACAGCGCTAGCCACAATCTAATCCTAACAGCGCTAGCCACAATCTAACCCTAACAGCACTAGACACAATCTAACCCTAACAGCACTAGCACAATCTAACCATAACAGTGCTAACCACAATCTAACCCTAACAGCACTAGCCACAATCTAACCATAACAGCACTAGCCACAATCTAACCCTAACAGTACTAGCCGCAATCTAACACTAACAGCACTTGCCACAATCTAACCCTAACAGCACTTGCCACAATCTAACCCTAACAGCGCTAGCCACAATCTAACCCTAACAGCGCTAGCCACAATCTAACCGTAACAGCGCTAGCCACAATCTAACCCTAACAGCGCTAGCCACAATCTAATCCTAACAGCGCTAGCCACAATCTAATCCTAACAGCGCTAGCCACAATCTAACCCTAACAGCACAAGCCACAATCTAACCCTAACAGCTCTAACCACAATCTAACCCTAACAGCGCTAGCCACAATCTAACCCTAACAGCACTAGCCACAATCTAACCCTAATAGCGCTAGCCACAATCTAACCCTAACAGCACTAGCCACAATCTAACCCTAACAGCACTAGCCACAATCTAACCCTAACAGCACTAGCCACAATCTAACCCTAACAGCGCTAGCCAGAATCTAACCCTAACAGCGCTAGCCACAATCTACCCCTAACAGCGCTAGCCACAATCTAACTGTAACAGCGCTAGCCACAATCTAACCCTAACAGCGCTAACCACAATCTAACCCTAACAGCGCTAGCCACAATCTAACCCTAACAGCACTAGACACAATCTAACCCTAATAGCGCTAGCCACAATCTAACCCTAACAGCACTAGCCACAATCTAACCCTAACAGCACTAGCCACAATCTAACCCTAACAGCGCTAGCCAGAATCGAACCCTAACAGCGCTAGCCACAATCTACCCCTAACAGCGCTAGCCACAATCTAACCCTAACAGCGCTAGCCACAATCTAACCCTAACAGCACAAGCCACAATCTAACCCTACCCCTAACAGCACTAGCCACAATCTAACCCTAACAGCGCTAGCCACAATCTAACCCTAACAGCACTAGCCACAATCTAACCCTAACAGCACTAGCCACAATCTAACCCTAACTGCGCTAGCCACAATCTAACCCTAACAGCGCTAGCCACAATCTAACCCTAACAGCGCTAGCCACAATCTAACCCTAACAGCGCTAGCCACAATCTAACCCTAACAGCGCTAGTCACAATCTAACCCTAACAGCACTAGCCACAATCTAACCCTAACAGCACTAGTCACAATCTAACCCTAACAGCGCTAGTCACAATCTAACCCTAACAGCACTAGCCACAATCTAACCCTAACAGCACTAGTCACAATCTAACCCTAACAGCACTAGCCACAATCTTACCCTAACAGCGCTAGCCACAATCTAACCCTAACAGCACTAGCCACAATCTAACCCTAACAGCGCTAGCCACAATCTAACCCTAACAGCACTAGCCACAATCTACCCCTAACAGCACTAGCCACAATCTACCCCTAACAGCGCTAGCCACAATCTAACCCTAACAGCACAAGCCACAATCTAACCCTACCCCTAACAGCACTCGCCACAATCTAATCCTAACAGCACTAGCCACAATCTAACCCTAACAGCGTTAGCCACAATCTAACCCTTACAGCGCTAGCCACAATCTAACCCTAACAACACTAGCCACAATCTAACACTAACAGCACTAGCCACAATCTAACCCTAACAATAATCTAACCCTAACAGCACTAGCCACAATCTAACCCTAAGCCTAACAGCAATAACCACAATCTAACCCTAACAGCGCTAGCCACAATCTAACCCTAACAGCACTAGCCACAATCTAACCCTAACAGCACTAGCCACAATCTAACACTAACAGCACTAGCCACAATCTAACACTAGTAGCACTAGCCACAATCTAACCCTAAGCCTAACAGCAATAACCACAATCTAACCCTAACAGCACTTGCCACAATCTAACACTAACAGCACTAGCCACAATCTAACCCTAACAGCACTAGCCACAATCTAACCCTAAGCCTAACAGCAATAACCACAATCTGACCCTAACAGCACTAGTCACAATATAACCCTAACAGCGCGAGCCACAATCTAACCCTAACAGCGCTAGCCACAATCTAACACTAACAGCACTAGCCACAATCTAACACTAACAGCACTAGCCACAATCTAACCCTAAGCCTAACAGCAATAACCACAATCTAACCCTAACAGCACGAGCCACAATCTAACCCTAACAGCACTAGCCACAATCTAACCCTAACAGCGCTAGCCACAATCTAACCCTAATATCGCTAGCCACAATCTAACCCTAACAGCACTAGCCACAATCTAACCCTAACAGCGCTAGCCACAATCTAACCCTAACAGCACTAGCCACAATCTAACTCTAACAGCGCTAGCCACAATCTAACCCTAACAGCACTAGCCACAATCTATCCCTAACAGCACTTGCAACAATCTAACCCTAACAGCACTAGCCACAATCTAATCCTAACAGCGCTAGCCACAATCTAACCCAAACAGCGCTAGCCAAAATCTAACCCTAACCCTAATAGCACTAGCCACAATCTAACCCTAAGCCTAACAGCAATAGCCACAATCTAACCCAAACAGCGCTAGCCAAAATCTAACCCTAACCCTAATAGCACTAGCCACAATCTAACCCTAAGCCTAACAGCAATAACCACAATCTAACCCTAACAGCGCTAGCCAAAATCTAACCCTAACCCTAATCTAACCCTAACAGCGCTAGCCACAATCTAACCCTAACAGCACTAGCCACAATCTAACCCTAACAGCACTAGCCACAATCTAACCCTAATAGCGCTAGCCACAATCTAACCCTAACAACGCTAGCAAAAATCTAACTGTAACAGCGCTAGCCACAATCTAACCCTAACAGCGCTAACCACAATCTAACCCTAACAGCGCTAGCCACAATCTAACCCTAACAGCAATAGCCACAATCTAACCCTAACAGCACTAGCCACAATCTAACCCTAACAACGCTAGCCACAATCTAACCCTAACAGCGCTAACCACAATCTAACCCTAACAGCGCTAACCACAATCTAACCCTAACAGCGCTAGCCACAATCTAACCCTAACAGCAATAGCCACAATCTAACCCTAACAGCACTAGCCACAATCTAACCCTAACAGCGCTAGCCACAATCTAACCCTAACAGCAAAAGCCACAATCTAACCCTAACAGCACTAGCCACAATCTAACCCTAACAACGCTAGCCACAATCTAACCCTAACAGCGCTAACCACAATCTAACCCTAACAGCACTAGCCACAATCTAACCCTAACAGCACTAGCCACAATCTAACCCTAACAGCACTAGCCACAATCTAACCCTAACAGCGCTAGCCACAATCTAACCCTAACAGCGCTAGCCACAATCTAACCCTAACAGCACTAGCCACAATCTAACCCTAACAACGCTAGCCACAATCTAACCCTAACAGCACTAGCCACAATCTAACCCTAACAGCGCTAGCCACAATCTAACCCTAACAGCGCAAGCCACAATCTAATCCTAACAGCGCTAGCCACAATCTAACCCTAACAGCACTAGCCACAATCTAACCCTAACAGCACTAGCCACAATCTAACCCTAACAGCGCTAGCCACAATCTAACCCTAACAGCGCTAGCCACAATCTAATCCTAACAGCGCTAGCCACAATCTAACCCTAACAGCACTAGCCACAATCTAACCCTAACAGCACTAGCCACAATCTAATCTTAACAGCACTAGCCACAATCTAACCCTAACAGCGCTAGCCACAATCTAACCCTAACAGCGCAAGCCACAATCTAACCCTAACAGCGCTAGCCACAATCTAACCCTAACAGCGCTAGCCACAATCTAACCCTAACAGCGCTAGCCACAATCTAACCCTAACAGCGCTAGCCACAATCTAACCCTAACAGAGCTAGCCACAATCTAACCCGAACAGCACTAGCCACAATCTAACCATAACAGCACTAGCCACAATCTAACCCTAACAGCACTAGCCACAATCTAACCCTAACAACGCTAGCCACAATCTAACCCTAACAGCACTAGCCACAATCTAACCCTAACAGCGCTAGCCACAATCTAACCCTAACAGCACTAGCCACAATCTAACCCTAACAACGCTAGCCACAATCTAACCCTAACAGCGCTAGCCACAATCTAATCCTAACAGCGCTAGCCACAATCTAACCCTAACAGCGCTAGCCACAATCTCACCCTAACAGCGCTAGCCACAATCTAACCCTAACCGTAACAGCACTAGCCACAATCTAACCCTAACAGCGCTAGCCACAATCTAACCCTAACAGCGCTAGCCACAATCTAACCCTAACAGCTCTAACCACAATATAACCATAACAGCACTAGCCACAATCTAACCCTAATAGCGCTAGCCACAATCTAACCCTAACAGCTCTAACCACAATATAACCATAACAGCACTAGCCACAATCTAACCCTAATAGCGCTAGCCACAATCTAACCATAACAGCGCTAACCACAATCTAACCCTAACAGCGCTAGCCACAATCTAACCATAACAGCACTAGCCACAATCTAACCCTAACAGCACTTGCCACAATCTAACCCTAGCCACAATCTAACCCTAACAGCACTAGCCACAATCTAACCCTAATAGCGCTAGCCACAATCTAACCCTAACAGCACTAGCCACAATCTAACCATAACAGCACTAGCCACAATCTAACCCTAACAGCACTAGCCACAATCTAATCCTAACAGCGCTAGCCACAATCTAACCCTAACAGCACTAGCCACAATCTAACCCTAACAGCGCTAGCCACAATCTAATCCTAACAGCGCTAGCCACAATCTCACCCTAACAGCGCTAGCCACAATCTCACCCTAACAGCGCTAGCCACAATCTAACCCTAACCGTAACAGCACTAGCCACAATCTAACCCTAACAACGCTAGCCACAATCTAACCCTAACAGCGCTAGCCACAATCTAACCCTAACAGCGCTAGCCACAATCTAACCCTAACAGCGCTAGCCACAATCTAACCCTAACAGCGCTAGCCACAATCTAACCCTAACAGCGCTATCCACAATCTAACCCTAACAGCACTAGCCACAATCGAATCCTAACAGCACTAGCCACAATCTTATCCTAACAGCGCTAGCCACAATCTAATCCTAACAGCACTAGCCACAATCTAACCCTAACAGCGCTAGCCACAATCTAACCCTAACAGCGCTAGCCACAATCTACCCCTAACAGTACTAGGCAAAATCTAACCCTAACAGCGCTAGCCGCAATCTAATCCTAACACCACTAGCCACAATCTAATCCTAATAGCACTAGCCAAAATCTAACCCTAACAGCACTAGCCACAATCAAACCCTACCCCTAACAGCTCTAGCCACAATCTAACCCTAACAGCTCTAGCCACAATCTAATCCTAACAGCACTAGCCACAATCTAACCCTAACAGCGCTATCCACAATCTAACCCTAACAGCGCTAGCCACAATCTAACCCTAACAGCACTAGCCACAATCTTATGCTAACAGCGCTAGCCACAATCTAATCCTAACAGCACTAGCCACAATCTAACCCTAACAGCGCTAGCCACAATCTACCCCTAACAGTACTAGGCAAAATCTAACCCTAACAGCGCTAGCCACAATCTAATCCTAACAGCACTAGCCACAATCTAATCCTAATAGCACTAGCCAAAATCTAATCCTAACAGCACTAGCCACAATCAAACCCTACCCCTAACAGCACTAGCCACAATCTAACCCTAACAGCTCTAGCCACAATCTAATCCTAACAGCACTAGCCACAATCTAACCCTAACAGCGCTAGCCACAATCTAACCCTAACAGCGCTAGCCACAATCTAACCCTAACAGCACTAGCCACAATCTAACCCTAACAGCTCTAACCACAATCTAACCCTAACAGCACTAGCCACAATCTAACCCTACCCCTAACAGCGCTAGCCACAATCTAACCCTAACAGCACTTGCCACAATCTAATCCTAACAGCGCTAGCCACAATCTAATCCTAACAGCACTAGCCACAATCTAATCCTAACAGCGCTAGCCACAATCTAACCCTAACAGCGCTAGCCACAATCTAACCCTAACAGCACTTGCCACAATCTAATCCTAACAGCGCTAGCAACAATCTAACCGTAACAGCGCTAGCCACAATCTAACCCTAACAGCGCTAGCCACAATCTAATCCTAACAGCGCTAGCCACAATCTAATCCTAACAGCACTAGCACAATCTAACCATAACAGCGCTAACCACAATCTATCCCTAACAGCACTAGCCACAATCTAACCCTAACAGCACTAGCCACAATCTAAACGTAACAGCGCTAGCCACAATCTAACCCTAACAGCGCTAGCCACAATCTAATCCTAACAGCGCTAGCCACAATCTAATCCTAACAGCACTAGCCACAATCTAACCCTAACAGCACTAGCACAATCTAACCATAACAGCGCTAACCACAATCTATCCCTAACAGCACTAGCCACAATCTAACCCTAACAGCTCTAGCCACAATCTAATCCTAACAGCACTAGCCACAATCTAACCCTAACAGCGCTATCCACAATCTAACCCTAACAGCGCTAGCCACAATCGAATCCTAACAGCACTAGCCACAATCTTATCCTAACAGCGCTAGCCACAATCTAATCCTAACAGCACTAGCCACAATCTAACCCTAACAGTGCTAGCCACAATCTAACCCTTACAGCGCTAGCCACAATCTACCCCTAACAGTACTAGGCAAAATCTAACCCTAACAGCGCTAGCCACAATCTAATCCTAACAGCACTAGCCACAATCTAATCCTAATAGCACTAGCCAAAATCTAACCCTAACAGCACTAGCCACAATCAAACCCTACCCCTAACAGCACTAGCCACAATCTAACCCTAACAGCTCTAGCCACAATCTAATCCTAACAGCACTAGCCACAATCTAACCCTAACAGCGCTAGCCACAATCTAACCCTAACAGCGCTAGCCACAATCTAACCCTAACAGCACTAGCCACAATCTAACCCTAACAGCTCTAACCACAATCTAACCCTAACAGCACTAGCCACAATCTAACCCTACCCCTAACAGCGCTAGCCACAATCTAACCCTAACAGCACTTGCCACAATCTAATCCTAACAGCGCTAGCCACAATCTAATCCTAACAGCACTAGCCACAATCTAAT
Organism: Taudactylus pleione; assembly: GCA_031769625.1. Taxonomy (NCBI): domain Eukaryota; kingdom Metazoa; phylum Chordata; class Amphibia; order Anura; family Myobatrachidae; genus Taudactylus; species Taudactylus pleione. The sequence continues at coordinate 3,428,523 of JAUIMM010000829.1, read as the reverse complement.
CCTAACAGCGCTAGCCACAATCTAATCCTAACAGCACTAGCCACAATCTAACCCTACCCCTAACAGCGCTAGCCACAATCTAACCCTAACAGCACTTGCCACAATCTAACCCTAACAGCGCTAGCCACAATCTAACCCTAACAGCACTAGCCACAATCTAACCCTAACAGCGCTAGCCACAATCTAATCCTAACAGCGCTTGCCACAATCTAATCCTAACAGCACTAGCCACAATCTAACCCTAACAGCACTAGCACAATCTAACCCTAACAGCGCTAACCACAATCTAACCCTAACAGCACTAGCCACAATCTAACCATAACAGCACTAGCCACAATCTAACCCTAACAGTACTAGCCGCAATCTAACACTAACAGCACTTGCCACAATCGAACCCTAACAGCACTTGCCACAATCTAACCCTAACAGCGCTAGCCACAATCTAACCCTAACAGCGCTAGCCACAATCTAACCGTAACAGCACTAGCCACAATCTAATCCTAACAGCGCTAGCCACAATCTAATCCTAACAGCGCTAGCCACAATCTAATCCTAACAGCGCTAGCCACAATCTAACCCTAACAGCACAAGCCACAATCTAACCCTAACAGCTCTAACCACAATCTAACCCTAACAGCGCTAGCCACAATCTAACCATAATAGCGCTAGCCACAATCTAACCCTAACAGCACTAGCCACAATCTAACCCTAACAGCACTAGCCACAATCTAACCCTAACAGCACTAGCCACAATCTAATCCTAACAGCGCTAGCCACAATCTAACCCTAACAGCGCTAGCCACAATCTAACCCTAACAGCGCTAGCCACAATCTAATCCTAACAGCGCTAGCCACAATCTCACCCTAACAGCGCTAGCCACAATCTAACCCTAACCGTAACAGCACTAGCCACAATCTAACCCTAACAACGCTAGCCACAATCTAACCCTAACAGCGCTAGCCACAATCTAACCCTAACAGCACTAGCCACAATCTAACCCTAACAGCACTAGCCACAATCTAACCCTAACAGCACTAGCCACAATCTAACCCTAACAGCGCTATCCACAATCTAACCCTAACAGCGCTAGCCACAATCTTATCCTAACAGCACTAGCCAAAATCTAACCCTAACAGCACTAGCCACAATCAAACCCTAACAGCACTAGCCACAATCTAACCCTAACAGCTCTAGCCACAATCTAATCCTAAAAGCACTAGCCACAATCTAACCCTAACAGCGCTAGCCACAATCTAACCCTAACAGCGCTAGCCACAATCTAACCTTACAGCACTAGCCACAATCTAACCCTAACAGCTCTAACCACAATCTAACCCTAACAGCACTAGCCACAATCTAACCCTACCCCTAACAGCGCTAGCCACAATCTAACCCTAACAGCACTTGCCACAATCTAATCCTAACAGCGCTAGCCACAATCTAATCCTAACAGCACTAGCCACAATCTAATCCTAACAGCGCTAGCCACAATCTAATCCTAACAGCACTAGCCACAATCTAACCCTACCCCTAACAGCGCTAGCCACAATCTAACCCTAACAGCACTTGCCACAATCTAATCCTAACAGCGCTATCCACAATCTAACCCTAACAGCGCTAGCCACAATCTAACCCTAACAGCACTAGACACAATCTAACCGTAACAGCGCTAGCCACAATCTAACCCTAACAGCGCTAGCCACAATCTAATCCTAACAGCGCTAGCCACAATCTAATCCTAACAGCGCTAGCCACAATCTAACCCTAACAGCACTAGACACAATCTAACCCTAACAGCACTAGCACAATCTAACCATAACAGTGCTAACCACAATCTAACCCTAACAGCACTAGCCACAATCTAACCATAACAGCACTAGCCACAATCTAACCCTAACAGTACTAGCCGCAATCTAACACTAACAGCACTTGCCACAATCTAACCCTAACAGCACTTGCCACAATCTAACCCTAACAGCGCTAGCCACAATCTAACCCTAACAGCGCTAGCCACAATCTAACCGTAACAGCGCTAGCCACAATCTAACCCTAACAGCGCTAGCCACAATCTAATCCTAACAGCGCTAGCCACAATCTAATCCTAACAGCGCTAGCCACAATCTAACCCTAACAGCACAAGCCACAATCTAACCCTAACAGCTCTAACCACAATCTAACCCTAACAGCGCTAGCCACAATCTAACCCTAACAGCACTAGCCACAATCTAACCCTAATAGCGCTAGCCACAATCTAACCCTAACAGCACTAGGCACAATCTAACCCTAACAGCACTAGCCACAATCTAACCCTAACAGCACTAGCCACAATCTAACCCTAACAGCGCTAGCCAGAATCTAACCCTAACAGCGCTAGCCACAATCTACCCCTAACAGCGCTAGCCACAATCTAACTGTAACAGCGCTAGCCACAATCTAACCCTAACAGCGCTAACCACAATCTAACCCTAACAGCGCTAGCCACAATCTAACCCTAACAGCACTAGACACAATCTAACCCTAATAGCGCTAGCCACAATCTAACCCTAACAGCACTAGCCACAATCTAACCCTAACAGCACTAGCCACAATCTAACCCTAACAGCGCTAGCCAGAATCGAACCCTAACAGCGCTAGCCACAATCTACCCCTAACAGCGCTAGCCACAATCTAACCCTAACAGCGCTAGCCACAATCTAACCCTAACAGCACAAGCCACAATCTAACCCTACCCCTAACAGCACTAGCCACAATCTAACCCTAACAGCGCTAGCCACAATCTAACCCTAACAGCACTAGCCACAATCTAACCCTAACAGCACTAGCCACAATCTAACCCTAACTGCGCTAGCCACAATCTAACCCTAACAGCGCTAGCCACAATCTAACCCTAACAGCGCTAGCCACAATCTAACCCTAACAGCGCTAGCCACAATCTAACCCTAACAGCGCTAGTCACAATCTAACCCTAACAGCACTAGCCACAATCTAACCCTAACAGCACTAGTCACAATCTAACCCTAACAGCACTAGCCACAATCTTACCCTAACAGCGCTAGCCACAATCTAACCCTAACAGCACTAGCCACAATCTAACCCTAACAGCGCTAGCCACAATCTAATCCTAACAGCGCTAGCCACAATCTAACCCTAACAGCACTAGCCACAATCTACCCCTAACAGCACTAGCCACAATCTACCCCTAACAGCGCTAGCCACAATCTAACCCTAACAGCGCTAGCCACAATCTAACCCTAACAGCACAAGCCACAATCTAACCCTACCCCTAACAGCACTCGCCACAATCTAATCCTAACAGCACTAGCCACAATCTAACCCTAACAGCGTTAGCCACAATCTAACCCTTACAGCGCTAGCCACAATCTAACCCTAACAACACTAGCCACAATCTAACACTAACAGCACTAGCCACAATCTAACCCTAACAATAATCTAACCCTAACAGCACTAGCCACAATCTAACCCTAAGCCTAACAGCAATAACCACAATCTAACCCTAACAGCGCTAGCCACAATCTAACCCTAACAGCACTAGCCACAATCTAACCCTAACAGCACTAGCCACAATCTAACACTAACAGCACTAGCCACAATCTAACACTAGTAGCACTAGCCACAATCTAACCCTAAGCCTAACAGCAATAACCACAATCTAACCCTAACAGCACTTGCCACAATCTAACACTAACAGCACTAGCCACAATCTAACCCTAACAGCACTAGCCACAATCTAACCCTAAGCCTAACAGCAATAACCACAATCTGACCCTAACAGCACTAGTCACAATATAACCCTAACAGCGCGAGCCACAATCTAACCCTAACAGCGCTAGCCACAATCTAACACTAACAGCACTAGCCACAATCTAACACTAACAGCACTAGCCACAATCTAACCCTAAGCCTAACAGCAATAACCACAATCTAACCCTAACAGCACGAGCCACAATCTAACCCTAACAGCACTAGCCACAATCTAACCCTAACAGCGCTAGCCACAATCTAACCCTAATATCGCTAGCCACAATCTAACCCTAACAGCACTAGCCACAATCTAACCCTAACAGCGCTAGCCACAATCTAACCCTAACAGCACTAGCCACAATCTAACTCTAACAGCGCTAGCCACAATCTAACCCTAACAGCACTAGCCACAATCTATCCCTAACAGCACTTGCAACAATCTAACCCTAACAGCACTAGCCACAATCTAATCCTAACAGCGCTAGCCACAATCTAACCCAAACAGCGCTAGCCAAAATCTAACCCTAACCCTAATAGCACTAGCCACAATCTAACCCTAAGCCTAACAGCAATAGCCACAATCTAACCCAAACAGCGCTAGCCAAAATCTAACCCTAACCCTAATAGCACTAGCCACAATCTAACCCTAAGCCTAACAGCAATAACCACAATCTAACCCTAACAGCGCTAGCCAAAATCTAACCCTAACCCTAATCTAACCCTAACAGCGCTAGCCACAATCTAACCCTAACAGCACTAGCCACAATCTAACCCTAACAGCACTAGCCACAATCTAACCCTAATAGCGCTAGCCACAATCTAACCCTAACAACGCTAGCAAAAATCTAACTGTAACAGCGCTAGCCACAATCTAACCCTAACAGCGCTAACCACAATCTAACCCTAACAGCGCTAGCCACAATCTAACCCTAACAGCAATAGCCACAATCTAACCCTAACAGCACTAGCCACAATCTAACCCTAACAACGCTAGCCACAATCTAACCCTAACAGCGCTAACCACAATCTAACCCTAACAGCGCTAGCCACAATCTAACCCTAACAGCAATAGCCACAATCTAACCCTAACAGCACTAGCCACAATCTAACCCTAACAGCACTAGCCACAATCTAACCCTAACAGCAAAAGCCACAATCTAACCCTAACAGCACTAGCCACAATCTAACCCTAACAACGCTAGCCACAATCTAACCCTAACAGCGCTAACCACAATCTAACCCTAACAGCACTAGCCACAATCTAACCCTAACAGCACTAGCCACAATCTAACCCTAACAGCACTAGCCACAATCTAACCCTAACAGCGCTAGCCACAATCTAACCCTAACAGCGCTAGCCACAATCTAACCCTAACAGCACTAGCCACAATCTAACCCTAACAACGCTAGCCACAATCTAACCCTAACAGCACTAGCCACAATCTAACCCTAACAGCGCTAGCCACAATCTAACCCTAACAGCGCTAGCCACAATCTAACCCTAACAGCACTAGCCACAATCTAACCCTAACAGCGCTAGCCACAATCTAACCCTAACAGCGCTAGCCACAATCTAATCCTAACAGCGCTAGCCACAATCTAACCCTAACAGCACTAGCCACAATCTAACCCTAACAGCACTAGCCACAATCTAATCTTAACAGCACTAGCCACAATCTAACCCTAACAGCGCTAGCCACAATCTAACCCTAACAGCGCAAGCCACAATCTAACCCTAACAGCGCTAGCCACAATCTAACCCTAACAGCGCTAGCCACAATCTAACCCTAACAGCGCTAGCCACAATCTAACCCTAACAGCGCTAGCCACAATCTAACCCTAACAGAGCTAGCCACAATCTAACCCGAACAGCACTAGCCACAATCTAACCATAACAGCACTAGCCACAATCTAACCCTAACAGCACTAGCCACAATCTAACCCTAACAACGCTAGCCACAATCTAACCCTAACAGCACTAGCCACAATCTAACCCTAACAGCGCTAGCCACAATCTAACCCTAACAGCGCTAGCCACAATCTAACCCTAACAGCGCTAGCCACAATCTAACCCTAACAACGCTAGCCACAATCTAACCCTAACAGGGCTAGCCACAATCTAACCCTAACAGCACTAGCCACAATCTAACACTAACAGCACTAACCACAATCTAATCCTAACAGCGCTAGCCACAATCTAACCCTAACAACGCTAGCCACAATCTAACCCTAACAGCGCTAGCCACAATCTAACCCTAACAGCACTAGACACAATCTAACCCTAACAGCACTAGCCACAATCTAACACTAACAACGCTAGCCACAATCTAACCCTAACAGCGCTAGCCACAATCTAACCCTAACGTAACAGCACTAGCCACAATCTAACCCTAACCGTCACAGCGCTAGCCACAATCTAACCCTAACCGTAACAGCACTAGCCACAATCTAACCCTAACAGCACTAGCCACAATCTAACCCTAACAGCACTAGCCACAATCTAACCCTAACAGCACTATCCACAATCTAACCCTAACAGCGCTATCCACAATCTAACCCTAACAGCACTAGCCACAATCTAACCCTAACAGCACAAGCCACAATCTAACCCTACCCCTAACAGCACTAGCCACAATCTAATCCTAACAGCACTAGCCACAATCTAACCCTAACAGCGCTAGCCACAATCTAACCCTTACAGCGCTAGCCACAATCTAACCCTAACAACACTAGCCACAATCTAACACTAACAGCACTAGTCACAACCTAACCCTAACAGCGCTAGCCACAATCTAACCCTAACAGCACTAGCCACAATCTAACCCTAACAGCACTAGCCACAATCTAAGCTTAACCCTAATCTAACCCTAACAGCACAAGTCACAATCTAACCCTAAGCCTAACAGCAATAACCACAATCTAACCCTAACAGCGAATAGCCACAATCTAACCCTAACAGCACTAGCCACAATCTAACCCTAACAGCGCTAGCAACAATCTAACACTAACAGCACTAGCCACAATCTAACACTAACAGCACTAGCCACAATCTAACCCTAAGCCTAACAGCAATAACCACAATCTAACCCTAACAGCACTAGTCACAATCTAACCCTAACAGCGCTAGCCACAATCTAACACTAACAGCACTAGCCACAATCTAACACTAACAGCACTAGCCACAATCTAACCCTAACAGCGCGAGCCACAATCTAACCCTAACAGCGCTAGCCACAATCTAACACTAACAGCACTAGCCACAATCTAACACTAACAGCACTAGCGACAATCTAACCCTAAGCCTAACAGCAATAACCACAATCTAACCCTAACAGCACGAGCCACAATCTAACCCTAACAGCACTAGCCACAATCTAACCCTAACAGCGCTAGCCACAATCTAACCCTAATAGCGCTAGCCACAATCTAACCCTAACAGCACTAGCCACAATCTAACCCTAACAGCACTAGCCACAATCTAACCCTAATAGCGCTAGCCACAATCTAACCCTAACAGCACTAGCCACAATCTAACCCTAACATCACTAGCAACAATCTAACCCTAACAGCACTAGCCACAATCTAATCCTAACAGCGCTAGCCACAATCTAACCCTAACAGCGCTAGCCACAATCTAACCCAAACAGCGCTAGCCAAAATCTAACCCTAACCCTAATAGCAATAACCACAATCTAACCCAAACAGCACTAGCCACAATCTAACCCTAACAGCGCTAGCCACAATCTAACCCTAATAGCGCTAGCCACAATCTAACCCTAACAGTACTAGCCACAATCTAACCCTAACAGCGCTAGCCACAATCTAACCCTAACAGCGCTAGCCACAATCTAATCCTAACAGCGCTAGCCACAATCTAACCCAAACAGCGCTAGCCAAAATCTAACCCTAACCCTAATAGCACTAGCCACAATCTAACCCTAAGCCTAACAGCAATAGCCACAATCTAACCCAAACAGCGCTAGCCAAAATCTAACCCTAACCCTAATAGCACTAGCCACAATCTAACCCTAAGCCTAACAGCAATAACCACAATCTAACCCTAACAGCGCTAGCCAAAATCTAACCCTAACCCTAATCTAACCCTAACAGCGCTAGCCACAATCTAACCCTAACAGCACTAGCCACAATCTAACCCTAACAGCACTAGCCACAATCTAACCCTAATAGCGCTAGCCACAATCTAACCCTAACAACGCTAGCAAAAATCTAACTGTAACAGCGCTAGCCACAATCTAACCCTAACAGCGCTAACCACAATCTAACCCTAACAGCGCTAGCCACAATCTAACCCTAACAGCAATAGCCACAATCTAACCCTAACAGCACTAGCCACAATCTAACCCTAACAACGCTAGCCACAATCTAACCCTAACAGCGCTAACCACAATCTAACCCTAACAGCGCTAACCACAATCTAACCCTAACAGCGCTAGCCACAATCTAACCCTAACAGCAATAGCCACAATCTAACCCTAACAGCACTAGCCACAATCTAACCCTAACAGCGCTAGCCACAATCTAACCCTAACAGCAAAAGCCACAATCTAACCCTAACAGCACTAGCCACAATCTAACCCTAACAACGCTAGCCACAATCTAACCCTAACAGCGCTAACCACAATCTAACCCTAACAGCACTAGCCACAATCTAACCCTAACAGCACTAGCCACAATCTAACCCTAACAGCACTAGCCACAATCTAACCCTAACAGAGCTAGCCACAATCTAACCCTAACAGCGCTAGCCACAATCTAACCCTAACAGCACTAGCCACAATCTAACCCTAACAACGCTAGCCACAATCTAACCCTAACAGCACTAGCCACAATCTAACCCTAACAGCGCTAGCCACAATCTAACCCTAACAGCGCAAGCCACAATCTAATCCTAACAGCGCTAGCCACAATCTAACCCTAACAGCGCTAGCCACAATCTAACCCTAACAGCACTAGCCACAATCTAACCCTAACAGCGCTAGCCACAATCTAACCCTAACAGCGCTAGCCACAATCTAATCCTAACAGCGCTAGCCACAATCTAACCCTAACAGCACTAGCCACAATCTAACCCTAACAGCACTAGCCACAATCTAATCTTAACAGCACTAGCCACAATCTAACCCTAACAGCGCTAGCCACAATCTAACCCTAACAGCGCAAGCCACAATCTAACCCTAACAGCGCTAGCCACAATCTAACCCTAACAGCGCTAGCCACAATCTAACCCTAACAGCGCTAGCCACAATCTAACCCTAACAGCGCTAGCCACAATCTAACCCTAACAGAGCTAGCCACAATCTAACCCGAACAGCACTAGCCACAATCTAACCATAACAGCACTAGCCACAATCTAACCCTAACAGCACTAGCCACAATCTAACCCTAACAACGCTAGCCACAATCTAACCCTAACAGCACTAGCCACAATCTAACCCTAACAGCGCTAGCCACAATCTAACCCTAACAGCGCTAGCCACAATCTAACCCTAACAGCGCTAGCCACAATCTAACCCTAACAACGCTAGCCACAATCTAACCCTAACAGGGCTAGCCACAATCTAACCCTAACAGCACTAGCCACAATCTAACACTAACAGCACTAACCACAATCTAATCCTAACAGCGCTAGCCACAATCTAACCCTAACAACGCTAGCCACAATCTAACCCTAACAGCGCTAGCCACAATCTAACCCTAACAGCACTAGACACAATCTAACCCTAACAGCACTAGCCACAATCTAACACTAACAACGCTAGCCACAATCTAACCCTAACAGCGCTAGCCACAATCTAACCCTAACGTAACAGCACTAGCCACAATCTAACCCTAACCGTCACAGCGCTAGCCACAATCTAACCCTAACCGTAACAGCACTAGCCACAATCTAACCCTAACAGCACTAGCCACAATCTAACCCTAACAGCACTAGCCACAATCTAACCCTAACAGCACTATCCACAATCTAACCCTAACAGCGCTATCCACAATCTAACCCTAACAGCACTAGCCACAATCTAACCCTAACAGCACAAGCCACAATCTAACCCTACCCCTAACAGCACTAGCCACAATCTAATCCTAACAGCACTAGCCACAATCTAACCCTAACAGCGCTAGCCACAATCTAACCCTTACAGCGCTAGCCACAATCTAACCCTAACAACACTAGCCACAATCTAACACTAACAGCACTAGTCACAACCTAACCCTAACAGCGCTAGCCACAATCTAACCCTAACAGCACTAGCCACAATCTAACCCTAACAGCACTAGCCACAATCTAAGCTTAACCCTAATCTAACCCTAACAGCACAAGTCACAATCTAACCCTAAGCCTAACAGCAATAACCACAATCTAACCCTAACAGCGAATAGCCACAATCTAACCCTAACAGCACTAGCCACAATCTAACCCTAACAGCGCTAGCAACAATCTAACACTAACAGCACTAGCCACAATCTAACACTAACAGCACTAGCCACAATCTAACCCTAAGCCTAACAGCAATAACCACAATCTAACCCTAACAGCACTAGTCACAATCTAACCCTAACAGCGCTAGCCACAATCTAACACTAACAGCACTAGCCACAATCTAACACTAACAGCACTAGCCACAATCTAACCCTAACAGCGCGAGCCACAATCTAACCCTAACAGCGCTAGCCACAATCTAACACTAACAGCACTAGCCACAATCTAACACTAACAGCACTAGCGACAATCTAACCCTAAGCCTAACAGCAATAACCACAATCTAACCCTAACAGCACGAGCCACAATCTAACCCTAACAGCACTAGCCACAATCTAACCCTAACAGCGCTAGCCACAATCTAACCCTAATAGCGCTAGCCACAATCTAACCCTAACAGCACTAGCCACAATCTAACCCTAACAGCACTAGCCACAATCTAACCCTAATAGCGCTAGCCACAATCTAACCCTAACAGCACTAGCCACAATCTAACCCTAACATCACTAGCAACAATCTAACCCTAACAGCACTAGCCACAATCTAATCCTAACAGCGCTAGCCACAATCTAACCCTAACAGCGCTAGCCACAATCTAACCCAAACAGCGCTAGCCAAAATCTAACCCTAACCCTAATAGCAATAACCACAATCTAACCCAAACAGCACTAGCCACAATCTAACCCTAACAGCGCTAGCCACAATCTAACCCTAATAGCGCTAGCCACAATCTAACCCTAACAGTACTAGCCACAATCTAACCCTAACAGCGCTAGCCACAATCTAACCCTAACAGCGCTAGCCACAATCTAACCCTAACAGCGCTAGCCACAATCTAACCCTAACTGCGCTAGCCACAATCTAACACTAACAGCACTAGCCACAATCTAACCCTAACAGCGCTAGCCACAATCTAACCCTAATAGCGCTAGCCACAATCTAACCCTAACAGCGCTAGCCACAATCTAACCCTAACAGCGCTAGCCACAATCTAACCCTAACACCGCTAGCCACAATCTAACCCTAACAGCACTAGCCACAATCTAACCCTAACAGCACTAGCCACAATCTAACCCTAACAGCACTAGCCACAATCTAACCCTAACAGCACTAGCCACAATCTAATCCTAACAGCGCTAGCCACAATCTAACCCAAACAGCGCTAGCCACAATCTAACCCTAAGCCTAACAGCAATAACCACAATCTAACCCAAACAGCGCTAGCCACAATCTAACCCTAACAGCGCTAGCCACAATCTAACCCTAACAACGCTAGCAACAATCTAACCATAACAGCACTAGCCACAATCTAACCCTAACAGCGCTAGCCACAATCTAACCATAACAGCAATAGCCACAATCTAACCCTAACGGCACTAGCCACAATCTAACCCTAACAACGCTAGCCACAATCTAACCCTAATAGCACTAGCCACAATCTAACCCTAACAACGCTAGCCACAATCTAACCCTAACAGCACTAGCCACAATCTAACCCTAACAGCGCTAGCCACAATCTAACCCTAACAGCGCTAGCCACAATCTAACCCTAACAGCGCTAGCCACAATCTAACCCTAACAGCGCTAGCCACAATCTAACCCTAACACTGCTAGCCACAATCTAACCCTAACAGCACTAGCCACAATCTAACCCTAACAGCGCTAGCCACAATCTAACCCTAATAGCGCTAGCCACAATCTAACCCTAACAGCACTAGCCACAATCTAACCCTAACAGCACTAGCCACAATCTAACCCTAACAGCACTAGCCACAATCTAATCCTAACAGCGCTAGCCACAATCTAACCCAAACAGCGCTAGCCACAATCTAACCCTAAGCCTAACAGCAATAACCACAATCTAACCCAAACAGCGCTAGCCACAATCTAACCGTAACAGCGCTAGCCACAATCTAACCCTAACAGCGCTAGCCACAATCTAATCCTAACAGCGCTAGCCACAATCTAACCCTAACAGCACTAGCCACAATCTAACCCTAACAGCACTAGCCACAATCTAACCCTAACAGCGCTAGCCACAATCTAACCCTAACAGCGCTATCCACAATCTAATCCTAACAGCGCTAGCCACAATCTAACCCTAACAGCACTAGCCACAATCTAACCCTAACAGCACTAGCCACAGTCTAATCTTAACAGCACTAGCCACAATCTAACCCTAACAGCGCTAGCCACAATCTAACCCTAACAGCGCTAGCCACAATCTAACCCTAACAGCGCTAGCCACAATCTAACCCTAACAGCGCTAGCCACAATCTAACCCTAACAGCGCTAGCCACAATCTAACCCTAACAGCGCTAGCCACAATCTAACCATAACAGCACTAGCCACAATCTAACCCTAACAGCGCTAGCCACAATCTAACCCTAACAGCGCTAGCCACAATCTAACCATAACAGCACTAGCCACAATCTAACCCTAACAGCACTAGCCACAATCTAACCCTAACAACGCTAGCCACAATCTAACCCTAACAGCACTAGCCACAATCTAACCCTAACAGCGCTAGCCACAATCTAACCCTAACAGCGCTAGCCACAATCTAACCCTAACAGCGCTAGCCACAATCTAACCCTAACAACGCTAGCCACAATCTAACCCTAACAGCGCTAGCCACAATCTAACCCTAACAGCACTAGCCACAATCTAACCCTAACAGCGCTAGCCACAATCTAACCCTAACAGCACTAGCCACAATCTAACACTAACAGCACTAACCACAATCTAATCCTAACAGCGCTAGCCACAATCTAACCCTAACAGCACTAGACACAATCTAACCCTAACAGCACTAGCCACAATCTAACACTAACAACGCTAGCCACAATCTAACCCTAACAGCGCTAGCCACAATCTAACCCTAACCGTAACAGCACTAGCCACAATCTAACCCTAACCGTAACAGCGCTAGCCACAATCTAACCCTAACCGTAACAGCACTAGCCACAATCTAACCCTAACAGCACTAGCCACAATCTAACCCTAACAGCGCTAGCCACAATCTAACCCTAACAGCACTAGCCACAATCTAACCCTAACAGCACTATCCACAATCTAACCCTAACAGCGCTATCCACAATCTTACCCTAACAGCGCTAGCCACAATCTAACCCTAACAGCACAAGCCACAATCTAACCCTACCCCTAACAGCACTAGCCACAATCTAATCCTAACAGCACTAGCCACAATCTAACCCTAACAGCGCTAGCCACAATCTAACCCTTACAGCGCTAGCCACAATCTAACCCTAACAACACTAGCCACAATCTAACCCTAACAGCACAAGCCACAATCTAACCCTACCCCTAACAGCACTAGCCACAATCTAATCCTAACAGCACTAGCCACAATCTAACCCTAACAGCGCTAGCCACAATCTAACCCTAACAGCACTAGCCACAATCTAACCCTAACAGCACTAGCCACTATCTAAGCTTAACCCTAATCTAACCCTAACAGCACAAGCCACAATCTAACCCTAAGCCTAACAGCAATAACCACAATCTAACCCTACAGCGAATAGCCACAATCTAACCCTAACAGCACTAGCCACAATCTAACCCTAACAGCGCTAGCAACAATCTAACACTAACAGCACTAGCCACAATCTAACACTAACAGCACTAGCCACAATCTACCCCTAAGCCTAACAGCAATAACCACAATCTAACCCTAACAGCACTAGTCACAATCTAACCCTAACAGCGCTAGCCACAATCTAACACTAACAGCACTAGCCACAATCTAACACTAACAGCACTAGCCACAATCTAACCCTAACAGCGCGAGCCACAATCTAACCCTAACAGCACTAGCCACAATCTAACCCTAACAGCACTAGCCACAATCTAATCTTAACAGCACTAGCCACAATCTAACCCTAACAGCGCTAGCCACAATCTAACCCTAACAGCGCTAGCCACAATCTAACCCTAACAGCGCTAGCCACAATCTAACCCTAACAGCACTAGCCTCAATCTAACCCTAACAGCGCTAGCCACAATCTAACCCTAACAGCGCTAGCCACAATCTAACCCTAACAGCGCTAGCCACAATCTAACCCTAACAGCACTAGCCACAATCTAACCATAACAGCACTAGCCACAATCTAACCCTAACAGCACTAGCCACAATCTAACCCTAACAACGCTAGCCACAATCTAACCCTAACAGCACTAGCCACAATCTAACCCTAACAGCGCTAGCCACAATCTAACCCTAACAGCGCTAGCCACAATCTAACCCTAACAGCGCTAGCCACAATCTAACCCTAACAACGCTAGCCACAATCTAACCCTAACAGCGCTAGCCACAATCTAACCCTAACAGCACTAGCCACAATCTAACCCTAACAGCGCTAGCCACAATCTAACCCTAACAGCACTAGCCACAATCTAACACTAACAGCACTAACCACAATCTAATCCTAACAGCGCTAGCCACAATCTAACCCTAACAGCACTAGACACAATCTAACCCTAACAGCACTAGCCACAATCTAACACTAACAACGCTAGCCACAATCTAACCCTAACAGCGCTAGCCACAATCTAACCCTAACCGTAACAGCACTAGCCACAATCTAACCCTAACCGTAACAGCACTAGCCACAATCTAACCCTAACAGCACTAGCCACAATCTAACCCTAACAGCACTAGCCACAATCTAACCCTAACAGCGCTAGCCACAATCTAACCCTAACAGCACTAGCCACAATCTAACCCTAACAGCACTATCCACAATCTAACCCTAACAGCGCTATCCACAATCTTACCCTAACAGCGCTAGCCACAATCTAACCCTAACAGCACAAGCCACAATCTAACCCTACCCCTAACAGCACTAGCCACAATCTAATCCTAACAGCACTAGCCACAATCTAACCCTAACAGCGCTAGCCACAATCTAACACTAACAGCACTAGTCACAACCTAACCCTAACAGCGCTAGCCACAATCTAACCCTAACAGCACTAGCCACAATCTAACCCTAACAGCACTAGCCACAATCTAAGCTTAACCCTAATCTAACCCTAACAGCACAAGCCACAATCTAACCCTAAGCCTAACAGCAATAACCACAATCTAACCCTAACAGCGAATAGCCACAATCTAACCCTAACAGCACTAGCCACAATCTAACCCTAACAGCGCTAGCAACAATCTAACACTAACAGCACTAGCCACAATCTAACACTAACAGCACTAGCCACAATCTAACCCTAAGCCTAATAGCAATAACCACAATCTAACCCAAACAGCACTAGCCACAATCTAACCCTAACAGCGCTACCCACAATCTAACCCTAATAGCGCTAACCACAATCTAACCCTAACAGTACTAGCCACAATCTAACCCTAACAGCGCTAGCCACAATCTAACCCTAACAGCGCTAGCCACAATCTAACCCTAACAGCGCTAGCCACAATCTAACCCTAACTGCGCTAGCCACAATCTAACACTAACAGCACTAGCCACAATCTAACCCTAACAGCGCTAGCCACAATCTAACCCTAATAGCGCTAGCCACAATCTAACCCTAACAGCGCTAGCCACAATCTAACCCTAACAGCGCTAGCCACAATCTAACCCTAACACCGCTAGCCACAATCTAACCCTAACAGCACTAGCCACAATCTAACCCTAACAGCGCTAGCCACAATCTAACCCTAATAGCGCTAGCCACAATCTAACCCTAACAGCACTAGCCACAATCTAACCCTAACAGCACTAGCCACAATCTAACCCTAACAGCACTAGCCACAATCTAACCCTAACAGCACTAGCCACAATCTAATCCTAACAGCGCTAGCCACAATCTAACCCAAACAGCGCTAGCCACAATCTAACCCTAAGCCTAACAGCAATAACCACAATCTAACCCAAACAGCGCTAGCCACAATCTAACCCTAACAGCGCTAGCCACAATCTAACCCTAACAACGCTAGCAACAATCTAACCATAACAGCACTAGCCACAATCTAACCCTAACAGCGCTAGCCACAATCTAACCATAACAGCAATAGCCACAATCTAACCCTAACGGCACTAGCCACAATCTAACCCTAACAACGCTAGCCACAATCTAACCCTAATAGCGCTAGCCACAATCTAACCCTAACAACGCTAGCCACAATCTAACCCTAACAGCACTAGCCACAATCTAACCCTAACAGCGCTAGCCACAATCTAACCCTAACAGCACTAGCCACAATCTAACCCTAACAGCGCTAGCCACAATCTAACCCTAACAGCGCTAGCCACAATCTAAACCTAACAGCGCTAGCCACAATCTAACCCTAACACCGCTAGCCACAATCTAACCCTAACAGCACTAGCCACAATCTAACCCTAACAGCGCTAGCCACAATCTAACCCTAATAGCGCTAGCCACAATCTAACCCTAACAGCACTAGCCACAATCTAACCCTAACAGCACTAGCCACAATCTAACCCTAACAGCACTAGCCACAATCTAATCCTAACAGCGCTAGCCACAATCTAATCCAAACAGCGCTAGCCACAATCTAACCCTAAGCCTAACAGCAATAACCACAATCTAACCCAAACAGCGCTAGCCACAATCTAACCCTAACAGCGCTAGCCACAATCTAACCCTAACAACGCTAGCAACAATCTAACCATAACAGCACTAGCCACAATCTAACCCTAACAGCGCTAGCCACAATCTAACCATAACAGCAATAGCCACAATCTAACCCTAACGGCACTAGCCACAATCTAACCCTAACAACGCTAGCCACAATCTAACCCTAATAGTGCTAGCCACAATCTAACCCTAACAACGCTAGCCACAATCTAACCCTAACAGCACTAGCCACAATCTAACCCTAACAGCGCTAGCCACAATCTAACCCTAACAGCACTAGCCACAATCTAACCCTAACAGCGCTAGCCACAATCTAACCCTAACAGCGCTAGCCACAATCTAAACCTAACAGCGCTAGCCACAATCTAACCCTAACACCGCTTGCCACAATCTAACCCTAACAGCACTAGCCACAATCTAACCCTAACAGCGCTAGCCACAATCTAACCCTAATAGCGCTAGCCACAATCTAACCCTAACAGCACTAGCCACAATCTAACCCTAACAGCACTAGCCACAATCTAATCCTAACAGCGCTAGCCACAATCTAACCCAAACAGCGCTAGCCACAATCTAACCCTAAGCCTAACAGCAATAACCACAATCTAACCCAAACAGCGCTAGCCACAATCTAACCCTAACAGCGCTAGCCACAATCTAACCCTAACAACGCTAGCAACAATCTAACCATAACAGCACTAGCCACAATCTAACCCTAACAGCGCTAGCCACAATCTAACCATAACAGCAATAGCCACAATCTAACCCTAACGGCACTAGCCACAATCTAACCCTAACAACGCTAGCCACAATCTAACCCTAATAGCGCTAGCCACAATCTAACCCTAACAACGCTAGCCACAATCTAACCCTAACAGCACTAGCCACAATCTAACCCTAACAGCGCTAGCCACAATCTAACCCTAACAGCGCTAGCCACAATCTAACCCTAACAGAACTAGCCACAATCTAACCCTAACAGCGCTAGCCACAATCTAACCCTAACAGCACTAGCCACAATCTAACCCTAACAGCGCTAGCCACAATCTAATCCTAACAGCGCTAGCCACAATCTAATCCTAACAGCGCTAGCCACAATCTAACCCTAACAGCGCTAGCCACAATCTAATCCTAACAGCGCTAGCCACAATCTAACCCTAGCAGCGCTAGCCACAATCTAACCCTAACAGCGCTAGCCACAATCTAATCCTAACAGCGCTAGCCACAATCTAATCCTAACAGCGCTAGCCACAATCTAACCCTAACAGCGCTAGCCACAATCTAACCCTAACAGCGCTAGCCACAATCTAACCCTAACAGCGGTAGCCACAATCTAACCCTAACAGCGCTAGCCACAATCTAACCCTAACAGCGCTAGCCACAATCTAATCCTAACAGCGCTAGCCACAATCTAACCCTAACAGCGCTAGCCACAATCTAACCCTAACAGCGCTAGCCACAATCTAACCCTAACAGCGCTAGCCACAATCTAACCCTAACAGCGCTAGCCACAATCTAACCCTAACAGCGCTAGCCACAATCTAACCCTAACAGCGCTAGCCACAATCTAACCCTAACAGCGCTAGCCACAATCTAACCCTAACAGCGCTAGCCACAATCTAACCCTAACAGCGCTAGACACAATCTAACCCTAACAGCGCTAGCCACAATCTAACCCTAACAGCGCTAGCCACAATCTAACCCTAACAGCGCTAGCCACAATCTAACCCTAACAGCGCTAGCCACAATCTAACCATAATAGCGCTAGCCACAATCTAACCCTAACAGCGCTAGCCACAATCTAACCCTAACAGCGCTAGCCACAATCTAACCCTAATAGCGCTAGCCACAATCTAACCCTAAGCCTAACAGCAATAACCACAATCTAACCCAAACAGCGCTAGCCACAATCTAACCCTAACAGCACTAGCCACAATCTAACCCTAACAGCGCTAGCCACAATCTAACCCTAACAGCACTAGCCACAATCTAACCCTAACAGCACTAGCCACAATTTACCCCTAACAGCGCTATCCACAATCTAACCCTAACAGCACTAGCCACAATCTAACCCTAACACCACTAGCCACAATCTAACCCTAACAGCGCTAGCCACAATCTAACCCTAACAGCACTAGCCACAATCTAACCCTACCCCTAACAGCACAAGCCACAATCTAACCCTAACAGCGCTAGCCACAATCTAACCCTAACAACGCTAGCCACAATCTAACCCTAATAGCGCTAGCCACAATCTAACCCTAACAACGCTAGCCACAATCTAACCCTAACAGCACTAGCCACAATCTAACCCTAACAGCACTAGCCACAATCTAACCCTAACAGCGCTAGCCACAATCTAACCCTAATAGCGCTAGCCACAATCTAACCCTAACAGCGCTAGCCACAATCTAACCCTAACAGCGCTAGCCACAATCTAACCCTAACAGCGCTAGCCACAATCTAACCCTAACAGCACTAGCCACAATCTAACCCTAACAGCGCTAGCCACAATCTAACCCTAATAGCGCTAGACACAATCTAACCCTAACAGCGCTAGCCACAATCTAACCCTAACAGCGCTAGCCACAATCTAACCCTAACAGCACTAGCCACAATCTAACCCTACCCCTAACAGCACTAGCCACAATCTAACCCTAACTGCACTAGCCACAATCTAACCCTAACAGCGCTAGCCACAATCTAACCCTAACAGCACTAGCCACAATCTAACCCTACCCCTAACAGCACAAGCCACAATCTAACCCTAACAGCGCTAGCCACAATCTAACCCTAACAACGCTAGCCACAATCTAACCCTAATAGCGCTAGCCACAATCTAACCCTAACAGCGCTAGCCACAATCTAACCCTAACAGCGCTAGCCACAATCTAACCCTAACAGCGCTAGCCACAATCTAACCCTAACAGCGCTAGCCACAATCTAACCCTAACAGCGCTAGCCACAATCTAACCCTAATAGCGCTAGACACAATCTAACCCTAACAGCGCTAGCCACAATCTAACCCTAACAGCGCTAGCCACAATCTAACCCTAACAGCGCTAGCCACAATCTAACCCTAACAGCGCTAGCCACAATCTAACCCTAACAGCGCTAGCCACAATCTAACCCTAACAGCGCTAGCCACAATCTAACCCTAACAGCGCTAGCCCCAATCTAACCCTAATAGCGCTAGCCACAATCTAACCCTAAGCCTAACAGCAATAACCACAATCTAACCCAAACAGCGCTAGCCACAATCTAACCCTAACAGCACTAGCCACAATCTAACCCTAACAGCGCTAGCCACAATCTAACCCTAACAGCACTAGCCACAATCTAACCCTACCCCTAACAGCACTAGCCACAATCTAACCCTAACAGCACTAGCCACAATCTAACCCTAACAGCGCTAGCCACAATCTAACCCTAACAGCACTAGCCACAATCTAACCCTAACAGCACTAACCACAATCTAACCCTACCCCTAACAGCACAAGCCACAATCTAACCCTAACAGCGCTAGCCACAATCTAACCCTAATAGCGCTAGCCACAATCTAACCCTAACAACGCTAGCCACAATCTAACCCTAACAGCACTAGCCACAATCTAACCCTAACAGCACTAGCCACAATCTAACCCTAACAGCACTAGCCACAATCTAACCCTAACAGCGCTAGCCACAATCTAACCCTAATAGCGCTAGCCACAATCTAACCCTAACAGCGCTAGCCACAATCTAACCCTAACAGCGCTAGCCACAATCTAACCCTAACAGCACTAGCCACAATCTAACCCTAACAGCGCTAGCCACAATCTAACCCTAACAGCGCTAGCCACAATCTATCCCTAACAGCGCTAGCCACAATCTAACCCTAACAGCACTAGCCACAATCTAACCCTAACAGCACTAGCCACAATCTAACCCTAACAGCACTAGCCACAATCTAATCCTAACAGCGCTAGCCACAATCTAACCCAAACAGCGCTAGCCACAATCTAACCCTAAGCCTAACAGCAATAACCACAATCTAACCCAAACAGCGCTAGCCACAATCTAACCCTAACAGCGCTAGCCACAATCTAACCCTAACAGCGCTAGCCACAATCTA
Source organism: Taudactylus pleione (assembly GCA_031769625.1). Classification (NCBI taxonomy): domain Eukaryota; kingdom Metazoa; phylum Chordata; class Amphibia; order Anura; family Myobatrachidae; genus Taudactylus; species Taudactylus pleione. The sequence goes on along the minus strand of JAUIMM010000829.1, from coordinate 3,407,514 downwards.
ACCCTAACAGCAATAGCCACAATCTAACCCTAACAGCACTAGCCACAATCTAACCCTAACAACGCTAGCCACAATCTAACCCTAACAGCGCTAGCAACAATCTAACCCTAACAACGCTAGCCACAATCTAACCCTAACAGCACTAGCCACAATCTAACCCCAACAGCGCTAGCCACAATCTAACCCTAACAGCGCTAGCCACAATCTAACCCTAACAGCGCTAGCCACAATCTAACCCTAACAGCGCTAGCCACAATCTAATCCTAACAGCGCTAGCCACAATCTAACCCTAACAGCGCTAGCCACAATCTAACCCTAACAGCGCTAGCCACAATCTAACCATAACAGCGCTAGCCACAATCTAACCCTAACAGCACTAGCCACAATCTAACCCTAACAGCACTAGCCACAATCTAACCCTAACAGCGCTAGCCACAATCTAACCCTAAAAGCGCTAGTCACAATCTAACCCTAACAGCGCTAGCCACAATCTAACCCTAACAGCGCTAGCCACAATCTAACCCTAACAGCACAAGCCACAATCTAACCCTAACAGCACTAGCCACAATCTAACCCTAACAGCACTAGCCACAATCTAACCCTAACAGCGCTAGCCACAATCTAACCCTAACAGCGCTAGCCACAATCTAACCCTAACAGCGCTAGCCACAATCTAACCCTAACAGCGCTAGCCACAATCTAACCCTAACAGCGCTAGCCACAATCTAACCCTAACAGCACTAGCCACAATCTAATCCTAACAGCGCTAGCCACAATCTAACCCTAACAGCGCTAGCCACAATCTAACCCTAACAGCGCTAGCCACAATCTAACCCTATCAGCTCTAACCACAATCTAACCCTAACTGCACTAGCCACAATCTTACCCTAACAGCACTAGCCACAATCTAACCCTAACAGCACTAGCCACAATCTAACCCTACCCCTAACAGCGCTAGCCACAATCTAACCCTAACAGCACTAACCACAATCTACCCCTAACAGCGCTATCCACAATCTAACCCTAACAGCACTAGCCACAATCTAACCCTAACAGCACTAGCCACAATCTAACCCTAACAGCACTAACCACAATCTAACCCTAACAGCGCTAGCCACAATCTAACCCTAACCGTAACAGCACTAGCCACAATCTAACCCTAACAGCGCTAGCCACAATCTAACCCTAACAGCGCTAGCCACAATCTAACCCTAACAGCGCTAGTCACAATCTAACCCTAACAGTGCTAGCCACAACCTAACCCTAACAGCACTAGCCACAATCTACCCATAACAGTACTAGTCACAATCTACCCCTAACAGCACTAGCCACAATCTAACCCTAACAGTGCTAGCCACAATCTTACCCTAACAGCGCTAGCCACAATCTAACCCTAATAGCGCTAGCCACAATCTAACCCTAACAACGCTAGCCACAATCTAACCCTAACAGCACTAGCCACAATCTAACCCTAACAGCACTAGCCACAATCTAACCCTAACAACACTAGCCACAATCTAACCCTAACAGCGCTAGCCACAATCTAACCCTAACAGCACTAGCCACAATCTAACCCTAACAGCGCTAGCCACAATCTAACCCTAACAGCGCTAGCCACAATCTATCCCTAACAGCGCTAGCCACAATCTAACCCTAACAGCACTAGCCACAATCTAACCCTAACAGCACTAGCCACAATCTAACCCTAACAGCACTAGCCACAATCTAATCCTAACAGCGCTAGCCACAATCTAACCCAAACAGCGCTAGCCACAATCTAACCCTAAGCCTAACAGCAATAACCACAATCTAACCCAAACAGCGCTAGCCACAATCTAACCCTAACAGCGCTAGCCACAATCTAACCCTAACAGCGCTAGCCACAATCTAACCCTAACAGCAATAGCCACAATCTAACCCTAACAGCACTAGCCACAATCTAACCCTAACAACGCTAGCCACAATCTAACCCTAACAGCGCTAGCCACAATCTAACCCTAACAACGCTAGCCACAATCTAACCCTAACAGCACTAGCCACAATCTAACCCTAACAGCGCTAGCCACAATCTAACCCTAACAGCACTAGCCACAATCTAACCCTAACAGCGCTAGCCACAATCTAACCCTAACAGCGCTAGCCACAATCTAATCCTAACAGCGCTAGCCACAATCTAACCCTAACAGCGCTAGCCACAATCTAACCCTAACAGCGCTAGCCACAATCTAACCATAACAGCGCTAGCCACAATCTAACCCTAACAGCACTAGCCACAATCTAACCCTAACAGCACTAGCCACAATCTAACCCTAACAGCGCTAGCCACAATCTAACCCTAAAAGCGCTAGTCACAATCTAACCCTAACAGCGCTAGCCACAATCTAACCCTAACAGCGCTAGCCACAATCTAACCCTAACAGCACAAGCCACAATCTAACCCTAACAGCACTAGCCACAATCTAACCCTAACAGCACTAGCCACAATCTAACCCTAACAGCGCTAGCCACAATCTAACCCTAACAGCGCTAGCCACAATCTAACCCTAACAGCGCTAGCCACAATCTAACCCTAACAGCGCTAGCCACAATCTAACCCTAACAGCGCTAGCCACAATCTAACCCTAACAGCACTAGCCACAATCTAATCCTAACAGCGCTAGCCACAATCTAACCCTAACAGCGCTAGCCACAATCTAACCCTAACAGCGCTAGCCACAATCTAACCCTAACAGCTCTAACCACAATCTAACCCTAACTGCACTAGCCACAATCTTACCCTAACAGCACTAGCCACAATCTAACCCTAACAGCACTAGCCACAATCTAACCCTACCCCTAACAGCGCTAGCCACAATCTAACCCTAACAGCACTAACCACAATCTACCCCTAACAGCGCTATCCACAATCTTACCCTAACAGCACTAGCCACAATCTAACCCTAACAGCACTAGCCACAATCTAACCCTAACAGCACTAACCACAATCTAACCCTAACAGCGCTAGCCACAATCTAACCCTAACCGTAACAGCACTAGCCACAATCTAACCCTAACAACACTAGCCACAATCTAACCCTAACAGCACTAGCCACAATCTAACCCTAACAGCGCTAGCCACAATCTAACCCTAACAGCGCTAGCCACAATCTAACCCTAACAGCACTAGGCAAAATCTAACCCTAACAGCGCTAGTCACAATCTAACCCTAACAGTGCTAGCCACAACCTAACCCTAACAGCACTAGCCACAATCTACCCATAACAGTACTAGTCACAATCTACCCCTAACAGCACTAGCCACAATCTAACCCTAACAGTGCTAGCCACAATCTTACCCTAACAGCGCTAGCCACAATCTAACCCTAATAGCGCTAGCCACAATCTAACCCTAACAACGCTAGCCACAATCTAACCCTAACAGCACTAGCCACAATCTAACCCTAACAGCACTAGCCACAATCTAACCCTAACAGCGCTAGCCACAATCTAACCCTAATAGCGCTAGCCACAATCTAACCCTAACAGCGCTAGCCACAATCTAACCCTAACAGCGCTAGCCACAATCTAACCCTAACAGCACTAGCCACAATCTAACCCTAACAGCGCTAGCCACAATCTAACCCTAACAGCGCTAGCCACAATCTATCCCTAACAGCGCTAGCCACAATCTAACCCTAACAGCACTAGCCACAATCTAACCCTAACAGCACTAGCCACAATCTAACCCTAACAGCACTAGCCACAATCTAATCCTAACAGCGCTAGCCACAATCTAACCCAAACAGCGCTAGCCACAATCTAACCCTAACCCAAACAGCAATAACCACAATCTAACCCAAACAGCGCTAGCCACAATCTAACCCTAACAGCGCTAGCCACAATCTAACCCTAACAGCGCTAGCCACAATCTAACCCTAACAGCAATAGCCACAATCTAACCCTAACAGCACTAGCCACAATCTAACCCTAACAACGCTAGCCACAATCTAATCCTAACAGCGCTAGCCACAATCTAACCCTAACAACGCTAGCCACAATCTAACCCTAACAGCACTAGCCACAATCTAACCCTAACAGCGCTAGCCACAATCTAACCCTAACAGCACTAGCCACAATCTAACCCTAACAGCGCTAGCCACAATCTAACCCTAACAGCGCTAGCCACAATCTAATCCTAACAGCGCTAGCCACAATCTAACCCTAACAGCGCTAGCCACAATCTAACCCTATCAGCTCTAACCACAATCTAACCCTAACTGCACTAGCCACAATCTAACCCTAACAGCACTAGCCACAATCTAACCCTACCCCTAACAGCGCTAGCCACAATCTAACCCTAACAGCACTAACCACAATCTACCCCTAACAGCGCTATCCACAATCTAACCCTAACAGCACTAGCCACAATCTAACCCTAACAGCACTAGCCACAATCTAACCCTAACAGCACTAACCACAATCTAACCCTAACAGCGCTAGCCACAATCTAACCCTAACCGTAACAGCACTAGCCACAATCTAACCCTAACAGCGCTAGCCACAATCTAACCCTAACAGCGCTAGCCACAATCTAACCCTAACAGCGCTAGTCACAATCTAACCCTAACAGTGCTAGCCACAACCTAACCCTAACAGCACTAGCCACAATCTACCCATAACAGTACTAGTCACAATCTACCCCTAACAGCACTAGCCACAATCTAACCCTAACAGTGCTAGCCACAATCTTACCCTAACAGCGCTAGCCACAATCTAACCCTAATAGCGCTAGCCACAATCTAACCCTAACAACGCTAGCCACAATCTAACCCTAACAGCACTAGCCACAATCTAACCCTAACAGCACTAGCCACAATCTAACCCTAACAGCACTAGCCACAATCTAACCCTAACAGCGCTAGCCACAATCTAACCCTAATAGCGCTAGCCACAATCTAACCCTAACAGCGCTAGCCACAATCTAACCCTAACAGCGCTAGCCACAATCTAACCCTAACAGCACTAGCCACAATCTAACCCTAACAGCGCTAGCCACAATCTAACCCTAACAGCGCTAGCCACAATCTATCCCTAACAGCGCTAGCCACAATCTAACCCTAACAGCACTAGCCACAATCTAACCCTAACAGCACTAGCCACAATCTAACCCTAACAGCACTAGCCACAATCTAATCCTAACAGCGCTAGCCACAATCTAACCCAAACAGCGCTAGCCACAATCTAACCCTAAGCCTAACAGCAATAACCACAATCTAACCCAAACAGCGCTAGCCACAATCTAACCCTAACAGCGCTAGCCACAATCTAACCCTAACAGCGCTAGCCACAATCTAACCCTAACAGCAATAGCCACAATCTAACCCTAACAGCACTAGCCACAATCTAACCCTAACAACGCTAGCCACAATCTAACCCTAACAGCGCTAGCCACAATCTAACCCTAACAACGCTAGCCACAATCTAACCCTAACAGCGCTAGCCACAATCTAACCCTAACAGCGCTAGCCACAATCTAACCCTAACAGCACTAGCCACAATCTAACCCTAACAGCGCTAGCCACAATCTAACCCTAACAGCGCTAGCCACAATCTAATCCTAACAGCGCTAGCCACAATCTAACCCTAACAGCGCTAGCCACAATCTAACCCTAACAGCGCTAGCCACAATCTAACCATAACAGCGCTAGCCACAATCTAACCCTAACAGCACTAGCCACAATCTAACCCTAACAGCACTAGCCACAATCTAACCCTAACAGCGCTAGCCACAATCTAACCCTAAAAGCGCTAGTCACAATCTAACCCTAACAGCGCTAGCCACAATCTAACCCTAACAGCGCTAGCCACAATCTAACCCTAACAGCACAAGCCACAATCTAACCCTAACAGCACTAGCCACAATCTAACCCTAACAGCACTAGCCACAATCTAACCCTAACAGCGCTAGCCACAATCTAACCCTAACAGCGCTAGCCACAATCTAACCCTAACAGCGCTAGCCACAATCTAACCCTAACAGCGCTAGCCACAATCTAACCCTAACAGCGCTAGCCACAATCTAACCCTAACAGCACTAGCCACAATCTAATCCTAACAGCGCTAGCCACAATCTAACCCTAACAGCGCTAGCCACAATCTAACCCTAACAGCGCTAGCCACAATCTAACCCTAACAGCTCTAACCACAATCTAACCCTAACTGCACTAGCCACAATCTTACCCTAACAGCACTAGCCACAATCTAACCCTAACAGCACTAGCCACAATCTAACCCTACCCCTAACAGCGCTAGCCACAATCTAACCCTAACAGCACTAACCACAATCTACCCCTAACAGCGCTATCCACAATCTTACCCTAACAGCACTAGCCACAATCTAACCCTAACAGCACTAACCACAATCTAACCCTAACAGCGCTAGCCACAATCTAACCCTAACCGTAACAGCACTAGCCACAATCTAACCCTAACAACACTAGCCACAATCTAACCCTAACAGCACTAGCCACAATCTAACCCTAACAGCGCTAGCCACAATCTAACCCTAACAGCGCTAGCCACAATCTAACCCTAACAGCACTAGGCAAAATCTAACCCTAACAGCGCTAGTCACAATCTAACCCTAACAGCACTAGCCACAATCTAATCCTAACAGCGCTAGCCACAATCTAACCCTAACAGCGCTAGCCACAATCTAACCCTAACAGCGCTAGCCACAATCTAACCCTAACAGCTCTAACCACAATCTAACCCTAACTGCACTAGCCACAATCTTACCCTAACAGCACTAGCCACAATCTAACCCTAACAGCACTAGCCACAATCTACCCATAACAGTACTAGTCACAATCTACCCCTAACAGCACTAGCCACAATCTAACCCTAACAGCGCTAGCCACAATCTTACCCTAACAGCGCTAGCCACAATCTAACCCTAATAGCGCTAGCCACAATCTAACCCTAACAACGCTAGCCACAATCTAACCCTAACAGCACTAGCCACAATCTAACCCTAACAGCACTAGCCACAATCTAACCCTAACAGCGCTAGCCACAATCTAACCCTAATAGCGCTAGCCACAATCTAACCCTAACAGCGCTAGCCACAATCTAACCCTAACAGCGCTAGCCACAATCTAACCCTAACAGCACTAGCCACAATCTAACCCTAACAGCGCTAGCCACAATCTAACCCTAACAGCGCTAGCCACAATCTATCCCTAACAGCGCTAGCCACAATCTAACCCTAACAGCACTAGCCACAATCTAACCCTAACAGCACTAGCCACAATCTAACCCTAACAGCACTAGCCACAATCTAATCCTAACAGCGCTAGCCACAATCTAACCCAAACAGCGCTAGCCACAATCTAACCCTAAGCCTAACAGCAATAACCACAATCTAACCCAAACAGCGCTAGCCACAATCTAACCCTAACAGCGCTAGCCACAATCTAACCCTAACAGCGCTAGCCACAATCTAACCCTAACAGCAATAGCCACAATCTAACCCTAACAGCACTAGCCACAATCTAACCCTAACAACGCTAGCCACAATCTAATCCTAACAGCGCTAGCCACAATCTAACCCTAACAACGCTAGCCACAATCTAACCCTAACAGCACTAGCCACAATCTAACCCTAACAGCGCTAGCCACAATCTAACCCTAACAGCACTAGCCACAATCTAACCCTAACAGCGCTAGCCACAATCTAACCCTAACAGCGCTAGCCACAATCTAATCCTAACAGCGCTAGCCACAATCTAACCCTAACAGCGCTAGCCACAATCTAACCCTAACAGCGCTAGCCACAATCTAACCATAACAGCGCTAGCCACAATCTAACCCTAACAGCACTAGCCACAATCTAACCCTAACAGCACTAGCCACAATCTAACCCTAACAGCGCTAGCCACAATCTAACCCTAAAAGCGCTAGTCACAATCTAACCCTAACAGCGCTAGCCACAATCTAACCCTAACAGCGCTAGCCACAATCTAACCCTAACAGCACAAGCCACAATCTAACCCTAACAGCACTAGCCACAATCTAACCCTAACAGCACTAGCCACAATCTAACCCTAACAGCGCTAGCCACAATCTAACCCTAACAGCGCTAGCCACAATCTAACCCTAACAGCGCTAGCCACAATCTAACCCTAACAGCGCTAGCCACAATCTAACCCTAACAGCACTAGCCACAATCTAATCCTAACAGCGCTAGCCACAATCTAACCCTAACAGCGCTAGCCACAATCTAACCCTAACAGCGCTAGCCACAATCTAACCCTAACAGCTCTAACCACAATCTAACCCTAACTGCACTAGCCACAATCTTACCCTAACAGCACTAGCCACAATCTAACCCTAACAGCACTAGCCACAATCTAACCCTACCCCTAACAGCGCTAGCCACAATCTAACCCTAACAGCACTAACCACAATCTACCCCTAACAGCGCTATCCACAATCTTACCCTAACAGCACTAGCCACAATCTAACCCTAACAACACTAGCCACAATCTAACCCTAACAGCACTAGCCACAATCTAACCCTAACAGCGCTAGCCACAATCTAACCCTAACAGCGCTAGCCACAATCTAACCCTAACAGCACTAGGCAAAATCTAACCCTAACAGCGCTAGTCACAATCTAACCCTAACAGTGCTAGCCACAACCTAACCCTAACAGCACTAGCCACAATCTACCCATAACAGTACTAGTCACAATCTACCCCTAACAGCACTAGCCACAATCTAACCCTAACAGTGCTAGCCACAATCTTACCCTAACAGCGCTAGCCACAATCTAACCCTAACAGCGCTAACCACAATCTAACCCTAACAGCACTAGCCACAATCTAACCCTAACAGCGCTAGCCACAATCTAACCCTAACAGCACTAGCCACAATCTAACCCTAACAACACTAGCCACAATCTAACCCTAACAGCACTAGCCACAATCTAACCCTAACAGCACTAGCCACAATCTAACCCTAACAGCGCTAGCCACAATCTAACCCTAATAGCGCTAGCCACAATCTAACCCTAACAGCGCTAGCCACAATCTAACCCTAACAGCACTAGTCACAATATAACCCTAACAGCGCTAGCCACAATCTAATCCTAACAGCGCTAGCCACAATCTAACCCTAACAGCAATAACCACAATCTAACCCTAACAGCACTATCCACAATCTAACCCTAACAGCACTAGACACAATCTAACCCTAACAGCACTAGCCACAATATAACCCTAACAGCGCTAGCCACAATCTAATCCTAACAGCGCTAGCCACAATCTAACCCTAACAGCGATAACCACAATCTAACCCTAACAGCACTATCCACAATCTAACCCTAACAGCACTATCCACAATCTAACCCTAACAGCACTCGCCACAATCTAACCCTAACAGCTCTAACCACAATCTAACCCTAACAGCGCTAGCCACAATCTAACCCTAACAGCGCTAGCCACAATCTAACCCTAACAGCACTAGCCACAATCTAACCCTAACAGCACTAGCCACAATCTAACCCTAACAGCACTAGCCACAATCTAACCCTAACAGCACTAGCCACAATCTAACCCTAACAGCACTAGCCACAATCTAACCCTAACAGCGCTAGCCACAATCTAACCCTAACAGCGCTAGCCACAATCTAACCCTAACAGCGCTAGCCACAATCTAACCCTACCCCTAACAGCACTAGCCACAATCTAACCCTAACAGCGCTAGCCACAATCTAACCCTAACAGCGCTAGCCACAATCTAACCCTAACAGCACTATCCACAATCTAACCCTAATAGCGCTAGCCACAATCTAACCCTAACAGTACTAGCCACAATCTAACCCTAGCAGCGCTAGCCACAATCTAACACTAACAGCGCTAGCCACAATGTAACCCTAACAGCGCTAGCCACAATGTAACCCTAACAGCACTAGCCACAATCTAACCCTAACAGAGCTAACCACAATCTAACCCTAACAGCACTAGCCACAATCTAACCCTAACAGCGCTAGCCACAATCTAACCCTAACAGCGCTAGCCACAATCTAACCCTAACAGCACTAGCCACAATCTAACCCTAACAGCGCTAGCCACAATGTAACCCTAACAGCTCTAGCCAGAATCTAACCCTAACAGCACTAGCCACAATCTAACCCTAACAGAGCTAACCACAATCTAACCCTAACAGCACTAGCCACAATCTAACCCTAACAGCGCTAGCCACAATCTAACCCTAACAGCACTAGTCACAATCTAACCCTAACAGCACTAGTCACAATCTAACCCTAACAGCACTAGCCACAATCTAACCCTAACAGCGCTAGCCACAATCTAACCCTAACAGCACTAGCCACAATCTAACCCTACCCCTAACAGCACAAGCCACAATCTAACCCTAACAGCGCTAGCCACAATCTAACCCTAACAACGCTAGCCACAATCTAACCCTAATAGCGCTAGCCACAATCTAACCCTAACAACGCTAGCCACAATCTAACCCTAACAGCACTAGCCACAATCTAACCCTAACAGCACTAGCCACAATCTAACCCTAACAGCACTAGCCACAATCTAACCCTAACAGCGCTAGCCACAATCTAACCCTAATAGCGCTAGCCACAATCTAACCCTAACAGCGCTAGCCACAATCTAACCCTAACAGCGCTAGCCACAATCTAACCCTAACAGCACTAGCCACAATCTAACCCTAACAGCGCTAGCCACAATCTAACCCTAACAGCGCTAGCCACAATCTATCCCTAACAGCGCTAGCCACAATCTAACCCTAACAGCGCTAGCCACAATCTAACCCTAACAGCACTAGCCACAATCTAACCCTAACAGCACTAGCCACAATCTAACCCTAACAGCACTAGCCACAATCTAATCCTAACAGCGCTAGCCACAATCTAACCCAAACAGCGCTAGCCACAATCTAACCCTAAGCCTAACAGCAATAACCACAATCTAACCCAAACAGCGCTAGCCACAATCTAACCCTAACAGCGCTAGCCACAATCTAACCCTAACAACGCTAGCAGCAATCTAACCGTAACAGCACTAGCCACAATCTAACCCTAACAGCGCTAGCCACAATCTAACCATAACAGCGCTAGCAACAATCTAACCCTAACAACGCTAGCCACAATCTAACCCTAACAGCACTAGCCACAATCTAACCCTAACAGCGCTAGCCACAATCTAACCCTCACAGCACTAGCCACAATCTAACCCTAACAGCGCTAGCCACAATCTAACCCTAACAGCGCTAGCCACAATCTAATCCTAACAGCGCTAGCCACAATCTAACCCTAACAGCGCTAGCCACAATCTAACCCTAACAGCGCTAGCCACAATGTAACCATAACAGCGCTAGCCACAATCTAACCCTAACAGCACTAGCCACAATCTAACCCTAACAGCACTAGCCACAATCTAACCCTAAAAGCGCTAGCCACAATCTAACCCTAAAAGCGCTAGTCACAATCTAACCCTAACAGCGCTAGCCACAATCTAACCCTAACAGCGCTAGCCACAATCTAACCCTAACAGCACTAGCCACAATCTAACCCTAACAGCACTAGCCACAATCTAACCCTAACAGCACTAGCCACAATCTAACCCTAACAGCGCTAGCCACAATCTAACCCTAACAATGCTAGCCACAATCTAACCCTAACAGCGCTAGCCACAATCTAACCCTAACAGCGCTAGCCACAATCTAACCCTAACAGCGCTAGCCACAATCTAACCCTAACAGCGCTAGCCACAATCTAACCCTAACAGCGCTAGCCACAATCTAACCCTAACAGCGCTAGCCACAATCTAACCCTAACAGCGCTAGCCACAATCTAACCCTAACAGCACTAGCCACAATCTAATCCTAACAGCGCTAGCCACAATCTAACCCTAACAGCGCTAGCCACAATCTAACCATAACAGCGCTAGCCACAATCTAACCCTAACAGCTCTAACCACAATCTAACCCTAACTGCACTAGCCACAATCTTACCCTAACAGCACTAGCCACAATCTAACCCTAACAGCACTAGCCACAATCTAACCCTACCCCTAACAGCGCTAGCCACAATCTAACCCTAACAGCACTAACCACAATCTACCCCTAACAGCGCTATCCACAATCTTACCCTAACAGCACTAGCCACAATCTAACCCTAACAGCACTAGCCACAATCTAACCCTAACAGCACTAACCACAATCTAACCCAAACAGCGCTAGCCACAATCTAACCCTAAGCCTAACAGCAATAACCACAATCTAACCCAAACAGCGCTAGCCACAATCTAACCCTAACAGCGCTAGCCACAATCTAACCCTAACAACGCTAGCAGCAATCTAACCGTAACAGCACTAGCCACAATCTAACCCTAACAGCGCTAGCCACAATCTAACCCTAACAGCGCTAGCAACAATCTAACCCTAACAACGCTAGCCACAATCTAACCCTAACAGCACTAGCCACAATCTAACCCTAACAGCGCTAGCCACAATCTAACCCTAACAGCGCTAGCCACAATCTAATCCTAACAGCGCTAGCCACAATCTAACCCTAACAGCGCTAGCCACAATCTAACCCTAACAGCGCTAGCCACAATGTAACCATAACAGCGCTAGCCACAATCTAACCCTAACAGCACTAGCCACAATCTAACCCTAAAAGCGCTAGCCACAATCTAACCCTAAAAGCGCTAGTCACAATCTAACCCTAACAGCGCTAGCCACAATCTAACCCTAACAGCGCTAGCCACAATCTAACCCTAACAGCGCTAGCCACAATCTAACCCTAACAGCGCAAGCCACAATCTAACCCTAACAGCACTAGCCACAATCTAACCCTAACAGCACTAGCCACAATCTAACCCTAACAGCGCTAGCCACAATCTAACCCTAACAGCGCTAGCCACAATCTAACCCTAACAGCGCTAGCCACAATCTAACCCTAACAGCGCTAGCCACAATCTAACCCTAACAGCGCTAGCCACAATCTAACCCTAACAGCGCTAGCCACAATCTAACCCTAACAGCGCTAGCCACAATCTAACCCTAACAGCGCTAGCCACAATCTAACCCTAACAGCGCTAGCCACAATCTAACCCTAACAGCACTAGCCACAATCTAATCCTAACAGCGCTAGCCACAATCTAACCCTAACAGCGCTAGCCACAATCTAACCATAACAGCGCTAGCCACAATCTAACCCTAACAGCTCTAACCACAATCTAACCCTAACTGCACTAGCCACAATCTTACCCTAACAGCACTAGCCACAATCTAACCCTAACAACACTAGCCACAATCTAACCCTAACAGCACTAGCCACAATCTAACCCTAACAGCACTAGCCACAATCTAACCCTAACAGCGCTAGTCACAATCTAACCCTAACAGTGCTAGCCACAACCTAACCCTAACAGCACTAGCCACAATCTACCCCTAATAGTACTAGCCACAATCTACCCCTAACAGCACTAGCCACAATCTAACCCTAACAGCGCTAGCCACAATCTTACCCTAACAGCGCTAGCCACAATCTAACCCTAACAGCGCTAACCACAATCTAACCCTAACAGCACTAGCCACAATCTAACCCTAACAGCGCTAGCCACAATCTAACCCTAACAGCACTAGCCACAATCTAACCCTAACAGCACTAGCCACAATCTAACCCTAATAGCACTAGCCACAATCTAACCCTAACAGCGCTAGCCACAATCTAACCCTAACAGCACTAGTCACAATATAACCCTAACAGCGCTAGCCACAATCTAATCCTAACAGCGCTAGCCACAATCTAACCCTAACAGCGATAACCACAATCTAACCCTAACAGCACTATCCACAATCTAACCCTAACAGCGCTAGCCACAATCTAACCCTAACAGCACTAGACACAATCTAACCCTAACAGCACTAGCCACAATATAACCCTAACAGCGCTAGCCACAATCTAATCCTAACAGCGCTAGCCACAATCTAACCCTAACAGCGATAACCACAATCTAACCCTAACAGCACTATCCACAATCTAACCCTAACAGCACTATCCACAATCTAACCCTAACAGCACTAGCCACAATCTAACCCTAACAGCTCTAACCACAATCTAACCCTAACAGCGCTAGCCACAATCTAACCCTAACAGCGCTAGCCACAATCTAACCCTAACAGCGCTAGCCACAATCTAACCCTAACAGCACTAGCCACAATCTAACCCTAACAGCACTAGCCACAATCTAACCCTAACAGCACTAGCCACAATCTAACCCTAACAGCGCTAGCCACAATCTAACCCTAACAGCGCTAGCCACAATCTAACCCTAACAGCGCTAGCCACAATCTAACCCTACCCCTAACAGCACTAGCCACAATCTAACCCTAACAGCGCTAGCCACAATCTAACCCTAACAGCACTAGCCACAATCTAACCCTAACAGCGCTAGCCACAATCTAACCCTAACAGCACTAGCCACAATCTAACCCTACCCCTAACAGCACAAGCCACAATCTAACCCTAACAGCGCTAGCCACAATCTAACCCTAACAACGCTAGCCACAATCTAACCCTAATAGCGCTAGCCACAATCTAACCCTAACAACGCTAGCCACAATCTAACCCTAACAGCACTAGCCACAATCTAACCCTAACAGCACTAGCCACAATCTAACCCTAACAGCACTAGCCACAATCTAACCCTAACAGCGCTAGCCACAATCTAACCCTAATAGCGCTAGCCACAATCTAACCCTAACAGCGCTAGCCACAATCTAACCCTAACAGCGCTAGCCACAATCTAACCCTAACAGCACTAGCCACAATCTAACCCTAACAGCGCTAGCCACAATCTAACCCTAACAGCGCTAGCCACAATCTATCCCTAACAGCGCTAGCCACAATCTAACCCTAACAGCACTAGCCACAATCTAACCCTAACAGCACTAGCCACAATCTAACCCTAACAGCACTAGCCACAATCTAATCCTAACAGCGCTAGCCACAATCTAACCCAAACAGCGCTAGCCACAATCTAACCCTAAGCCTAACAGCAATAACCACAATCTAACCCAAACAGCGCTAGCCACAATCTAACCCTAACAGCGCTAGCCACAATCTAACCCTAACAACGCTAGCAGCAATCTAACCGTAACAGCACTAGCCACAATCTAACCCTAACAGCGCTAGCCACAATCTAACCCTAACAGCGCTAGCAACAATCTAACCCTAACAACGCTAGCCACAATCTAACCCTAACAGCACTAGCCACAATCTAACCCTAACAGCGCTAGCCACAATCTAACCCTAACAGCACTAGCCACAATCTAACCCTAACAGCGCTAGCCACAATCTAACCCTAACAGCGCTAGCCACAATCTAATCCTAACAGCGCTAGCCACAATCTAACCCTAACAGCGCTAGCCACAATCTAACCCTAACAGCGCTAGCCACAATGTAACCATAACAGCGCTAGCCACAATCTAACCCTAACAGCACTAGCCACAATCTAACCCTAACAGCACTAGCCACAATCTAACCCTAAAAGCGCTAGCCACAATCTAACCCTAAAAGCGCTAGTCACAATCTAACCCTAACAGCGCTAGCCACAATCTAACCCTAACAGCGCTAGCCACAATCTAACCCTAACAGCGCTAGCCACAATCTAACCCTAACAGCGCAAGCCACAATCTAACCCTAACAGCACTAGCCACAATCTAACCCTAACAGCACTAGCCACAATCTAACCCTAACAGCGCTAGCCACAATCTAACCCTAACAATGCTAGCCACAATCTAACCCTAACAGCGCTAGCCACAATCTAACCCTAACAGCGCTAGCCACAATCTAACCCTAACAGCGCTAGCCACAATCTAACCCTAACAGCGCTAGCCACAATCTAACCCTAACAGCGCTAGCCACAATCTAACCCTAACAGCGCTAGCCACAATCTAACCCTAACAGCGCTAGCCACAATCTAACCCTAACAGCACTAGCCACAATCTAATCCTAACAGCGCTAGCCACAATCTAACCCTAACAGCGCTAGCCACAATCTAACCATAACAGCGCTAGCCACAATCTAACCCTAACAGCTCTAACCACAATCTAACCCTAACTGCACTAGCCACAATCTTACCCTAACAGCACTAGCCACAATCTAACCCTAACAGCACTAGCCACAATCTAACCCTACCCCTAACAGCGCTAGCCACAATCTAACCCTAACAGCACTAACCAAAATCTACCCCTAACAGCGCTATCCACAATCTTACCCTAACAGCACTAGCCACATTCTAACCCTAACAGCACTAGCCACAATCTAACCCTAACAGCACTAACCACAATCTAACCCTAACAGCGCTAGCCACAATCTAACCCTAACCGTAACAGCACTAGCACAATCTAACCCTAACAACACTAGCCACAATCTAACCCTAACAGCACTAGCCACAATCTAACCCTAACAGCGCTAGCCACAATCTAACCCTAATAGCACTAGCCACAATCTAACCCTAACAGCGCTAGCCACAATCTAACCCTAACAGCACTAGTCACAATATAACCCTAACAGCGCTAGCCACAATCTAATCCTAACAGCGCTAGCCACAATCTAACCCTAACAGCGATAACCACAATCTAACCCTAACAGCACTATCCACAATCTACCCCTAACAGCGCTAGCCACAATCTAACCCTAACAGCACTAGACACAATCTAACCCTAACAGCACTAGCCACAATATAACCCTAACAGCGCTAGCCACAATCTAATCCTAACAGCGCTAGCCACAATCTAACCCTAACAGCGATAACCACAATCTAACCCTAACAGCACTATCCACAATCTAACCCTAACAGCACTATCCACAATCTAACCCTAACAGCACTAGCCACAATCTAACCCTAACAGCTCTAACCACAATCTAACCCTAACAGCGCTAGCCACAATCTAACCCTAACAGCGCTAGCCACAATCTAACCCTAACAGCGCTAGCCACAATCTAACCCTAACAGCACTAGCCACAATCTAACCCTAACAGCACTAGCCACAATCTAACCCTAACAGCGCTAGCCACAATCTAACCCTACCCCTAACAGCACTAGCCACAATCTAACCCTAACAGCGCTAGCCACAATCTAACCCTAACAGCGCTAGCCACAATCTAACCCTAACAGCACTATCCACAATCTAACCCTAATAGCGCTAGCCACAATCTAACCCTAACAGTACTAGCCACAATCTAACCCTAGCAGCGCTAGCCACAATCTAACACTAACAGCGCTAGCCACAATGTAACCCTAACAGCGCTAGCCACAATGTAACCCTAACAGCGCTAGCCACAATCTAACCCTAACAGAGCTAACCACAATCTAACCCTAACAGCACTAGCCACAATCTAACCCTAACAGCGCTAGCCACAATCTAACCCTAACAGCGCTAGCCACAATCTAACCCTAACAGCACTAGCCACAATCTAACCCTAACAGCGCTAGCCACAATGTAACCCTAACAGCGCTAGCCAGAATCTAACCCTAACAGCACTAGCCACAATCTAACCCTAACAGAGCTAACCACAATCTAACCCTAACAGCACTAGCCACAATCTAACCCTAACAGCGCTAGCCACAATCTAACCCTAACAGCACTAGTCACAATCTAACCCTAACAGCACTAGTCACAATCTAACCCTAACAGCACTAGCCACAATCTAACCCTAACAGCACTAGCCACAATCTAACCCTAACAGCACTAGCTACAATCTAACCCTAACAGCACTAGCCACAATCTAACCCTAACAGCACTAGCCACAATCTAACGCTACCCCTAACAGCGCTAGCCACAATCTAACCCTAACAGCACTAGCCACCATCTAACCCTAACAGCACTAGCCACAATCTAACCCTAACAGCACTAGCCACAATCTTACCCTAACAGCACTAGCCACAATCTAACCCTAACAGCACTAGCCACAATCTAACCCTAACAGCGCTAGCCACAATCTAACCATAACAGCGCTAGCCACAATCTAATCCTAACAGCGCTAGCCACAATCTAACCCTACCCCTAACAGCACTAGCCACAGTCTAACCCTAACAGCACTAGCCACAATCTAACCCTAACAGCACTAGCCACAATCTAACCCTAACAGCACTAACCACAATCTAACCCTAACAGCGCTAGCCACAATCTAATCCTAACAGCGCTAGCCACAATCTAACCCTACCCCTAACAGCACTAGCCACAGTCTAACCCTAACAGCACTAGCCACAATCTAACCCTAACAGCACTAGCCACAATCTAACCCTAACAGCACTAACCACAATCTAACCCTAACAGCGCTAGCCACAATCTATCCCTAACCGTAACAGCACTAGCCACAATCTAATCCTAACAGCACTAGCCACAATCTAACCCTAACAGCTCTAGCCACAATCTAACCCTAACAACACTAGCCACAATCTAACCCTAACAGCACTAGCCACAATCTAACCCTAACAGCACTAGCCACAATCTAACCCTAACAGCGCTAGCCACAATCTAACCCTAACAGCACTAGCCACAATCTAATCCTAACAGCACTAGCCACAATCTAATCCTAACAGCGCTAGCCACAATCTAACCCTAACAGCGCTAGCCACAATCTAACCCTAACATCGCTAGCCACAATGTAACTCTAACAGTACTAGCCACAATCTAATCCTAACAGCGCTATCCACAATCTAACCCTAACAGCACTAGCCACAATCTAACCCTAACAGCGCTAGCCACAATCTAACCCTAACAGCGCTAGCCACAATCTAACCCTAACAGCACTAGCCACAATCTAACCCTAACAGCACTAGCCACAATCTAACCCTAACAACACTAGCCACAATCTAACCCTAACAGCACTAGCCACAATCTAACCCTAACAGCACTAGCCACAATCTAACCCTAACAGCGCTAGCCACAATCTAACCCTAACAGCGCTAGCCACAATCTAACCCTAACAGCACAAGTCACAATCTAACCCTAACAGCGCTAGCCACAATCTAACCCTAACAGCGCTAGCCACAATCTAACCCTAACAGCGCTAGCCACAATCTAACCCTAACAGCTCTAACCACAATCTAACCCTAACAGCACTAGCCACAATCTAACCCTAACAGCGCTATTCACAATCTAACCCGAACAGCACAAGTCACAATCTAACCCTAACAGCGCTAGCCACAATCTAACCCTAACAGCGCTACCCACAATCTAACCCTAACAGCGCTAGCCACAATCTAACCCTAACAGCTCTAACCACAATCTAACCATAACAGCACTAGCCACAATCTAACCCTAACAGCACTAGCCACAATCTAACCTTAACAGCACTAGCCACAATCTAACCCTAACAGCACTAGCCACAATCTAACGCTACCCCTAACAGCGCTAGCCACAATCTAACCCTAACAGCACTAGCAACAATCTAACCCTAACAGCAGTAGCCACAATCTAACCCTAACAGCACTAGCCACAATCTTACCCTAACAGCACTAGCCACAATCTAACCCTAACAACACTAGCCACAATCTAACCCTAACAGCGCTAGCCACAATCTAACCATAACAGCGCTAGCCACAATCTAATCCTAACAGCGCTAGCCACAATCTAACCCTACCCCTAACAGCACTAGCCACAGTCTAACCCTAACAGCACTAGCCACAATCTAACCCTAACAGCACTAGCCACAATCTAACCCTAACAGCACTAACCACAATCTAACCCTAACAGCGCTAGCCACAATCTAATCCTAACAGCACTAGCCACAATCTAACCCTAACAGCTCTAGCCACAATCTAACCCTAACAACACTAGCCACAATCTAACCCTAACAGCACTAGCCACAATCTAACCCTAACAGCACTAGCCACAATCTAACCCTAACAGCGCTAGCCACAATCTAACCCTAACAGCACTAGCCACAATCTAATCCTAACAGCACTAGCCACAATCTAATCCTAACAGCGCTAGCCACAATCTAACCCTAACATCGCTAGCCACAATGTAACTCTAACAGTACTAGCCACAATCTAATCCTAACAGCGCTATCCACAATCTAACCCTAACAGCACTAGCCACAATCTAACCCTAACAGCGCTAGCCACAATCTAACCCTAACAGCGCTAGCCACAATCTAACCCTAACAGCACTAGCCACAATCTAACCCTAACAGCACTAGCCACAATCTAACCCTAACAACACTAGCCACAATCTAACCCTAACAGCACTAGCCACAATCTAACCCTAACAGCACTAGCCACAATCTAACCCTAACAGCGCTAGCCACAATCTAACCCTAACAGCGCTAGCCACAATCTACCCCTAACAGCACTAGCCACAATCTAACCCTAACAGCGCTAGCCACAATCTACCCCTAACAGCGCTAGCCACAATCTAACCCTAACAGCGCTAGCCACAATCTAACCCTAACAGCACAAGTCACAATCTAACCCTAACAGCGCTAGCCACAATCTAACCCTAACAGCGCTAGCCACAATCTAACCCTAACAGCGCTAGCCACAATCTAACCCTAACAGCTCTAACCACAATCTAACCCTAACAGCACTATCCACAATCTAACCCTAACAGCGCTAGCCACAATCTAACCCTAACAGCACTAGACACAATGTAACCCTAACAGCACTAGCCACAATATAACCCTAACAGCGCTAGCCACAATCTAATCCTAACAGCGCTAGCCACAATCTAACCCTAACAGCGATAACCACAATCTAACCCTAACAGCACTATCCACAATCTAACCCTAACAGCACTATCCACAATCTAACCCTAACAGCACTAGCCACAATCTAACCCTAACAGCTCTAACCACAATCTAACCCTAACAGCGCTAGCCACAATCTAACCCTAACAGCGCTAGCCACAATCTAACCCTAACAGCGCTAGCCACAATCTAACCCTAACAGCACTAGCCACAATCTAACCCTAACAGCACTAGCCACAATCTAACCCTAACAGCACTAGCCACAATCTAACCCTAACAGCGCTAGCCACAATCTAACCCTAACAGCGCTAGCCACAATCTAACCCTAACAGCGCTAGCCACAATCTAACCCTACCCCTAACAGCACTAGCCACAATCTAACCCTAACAGCGCTAGCCACAATCTAACCCTAACAGCGCTAGCCACAATCTAACCCTAACAGCACTATCCACAATCTAACCCTAATAGCGCTAGCCACAATCTAACCCTAACAGTACTAGCCACAATCTAACCCTAGCAGCGCTAGCCACAATCTAACACTAACAGCGCTAGCCACAATGTAACCCTAACAGCGCTAGCCACAATGTAACCCTAACAGCGCTAGCCACAATCTAACCCTAACAGAGCTAACCACAATCTAACCCTAACAGCACTAGCCACAATCTAACCCTAACAGCGCTAGCCACAATCTAACCCTAACAGCGCTAGCCACAATCTAACCCTAACAGCACTAGCCACAATCTAACCCTAACAGCGCTAGCCACAATGTAACCCTAACAGCGCTAGCCAGAATCTAACCCTAACAGCACTAGCCACAATCTAACCCTAACAGAGCTAACCACAATCTAACCCTAACAGCACTAGCCACAATCTAACCCTAACAGCGCTAGCCACAATCTAACCCTAACAGCACTAGTCACAATCTAACCCTAACAGCACTAGTCACAATCTAACCCTAACAGCACTAGCCACAATCTAACCCTAACAGCACTAGCCACAATCTAACCCTAACAGCACTAGCCACAATCTAACCCTAACAGCACTAGCCACAATCTAACCCTAACAGCACTAGCCACAATCTAACGCTACCCCTAACAGCGCTAGCCACAATCTAACCCTAACAGCACTAGCCACAATCTAACCCTAACAGCACTAGCCACAATCTAACCCTAACAGCACTAGCCACAATCTTACCCTAACAGCACTAGCCACAATCTAACCCTAACAGCACTAGCCACAATCTAACCCTAACAGCGCTAGCCACAATCTAACCATAACAGCGCTAGCCACAATCTAATCCTAACAGCGCTAGCCACAATCTAACCCTACCCCTAACAGCACTAGCCACAGTCTAACCCTAACAGCACTAGCCACAATCTAACCCTAACAGCACTAGCCACAATCTAACCCTAACAGCACTAACCACAATCTAACCCTAACAGCGCTAGCCACAATCTAATCCTAACAGCGCTAGCCACAATCTAACCCTACCCCTAACAGCACTAGCCACAGTCTAACCCTAACAGCACTAGCCACAATCTAACCCTAACAGCACTAGCCACAATCTAACCCTAACAGCACTAACCACAATCTAACCCTAACAGCGCTAGCCACAATCTATCCCTAACCGTAACAGCACTAGCCACAATCTAATCCTAACAGCACTAGCCACAATCTAACCCTAACAGCTCTAGCCACAATCTAACCCTAACAACACTAGCCACAATCTAACCCTAACAGCACTAGCCACAATCTAACCCTAACAGCACTAGCCACAATCTAACCCTAACAGCGCTAGCCACAATCTAACCCTAACAGCACTAGCCACAATCTAATCCTAACAGCACTAGCCACAATCTAATCCTAACAGCGCTAGCCACAATCTAACCCTAACAGCGCTAGCCACAATGTAACTCTAACAGTACTAGCCACAATCTAATCCTAACAGCGCTATCCACAATCTAACCCTAACAGCACTAGCCACAATCTAACCCTAACAGCGCTAGCCACAATCTAACCCTAACAGCGCTAGCCACAATCTAACCCTAACAGCACTAGCCACAATCTAACCCTAACAGCACTAGCCACAATCTAACCCTAACAACACTAGCCACAATCTAACCCTAACAGCACTAGCCACAATCTAACCCTAACAGCGCTAGCCACAATGTAACCCTAACAGCGCTAGCCAGAATCTAACCCTAACAGCACTAGCCACAATCTAACCCTAACAGAGCTAACCACAATCTAACCCTAACAGCACTAGCCACAATCTAACCCTAACAGCGCTAGCCACAATCTAACCCTAACAGCACTAGTCACAATCTAACCCTAACAGCACTAGTCACAATCTAACCCTAACAGCACTATCCACAATCTAACCCTAACAGCACTAGCCACAATCTAACCCTAACAGCACTAGCCACAATCTAACCCTAACAGCACTAGCCACAATCTAACCCTAACAGCACTAGCCACAATCTAACGCTACCCCTAACAGCGCTAGCCACAATCTAACCCTAACAGCACTAGCCACAATCTAACCCTAACAGCACTAGCCACAATCTAACCCTAACAGCACTAGCCACAATCTTACCCTAACAGCACTAGCCACAATCTAACCCTAACAGCACTAGCCACAATCTAACCCTAACAGCGCTAGCCACAATCTAACCATAACAGCGCTAGCCACAATCTAATCCTAACAGCGCTAGCCACAATCTAACCCTACCCCTAACAGCACTAGCCACAGTCTAACCCTAACAGCACTAGCCACAATCTAACCCTAACAGCACTAGCCACAATCTAACCCTAACAGCACTAACCACAATCTAACCCTAACAGCGCTAGCCACAATCTAATCCTAACAGCGCTAGCCACAATCTAACCCTACCCCTAACAGCACTAGCCACAGTCTAACCCTAACAGCACTAGCCACAATCTAACCCTAACAGCACTAGCCACAATCTAACCCTAACAGCACTAACCACAATCTAACCCTAACAGCGCTAGCCACAATCTATCCCTAACCGTAACAGCACTAGCCACAATCTAATCCTAACAGCACTAGCCACAATCTAACCCTAACAGCTCTAGCCACAATCTAACCCTAACAACACTAGCCACAATCTAACCCTAACAGCACTAGCCACAATCTAACCCTAACAGCACTAGCCACAATCTAACCCTAACAGCGCTAGCCACAATCTAACCCTAACAGCACTAGCCACAATCTAATCCTAACAGCACTAGCCACAATCTAATCCTAACAGCGCTAGCCACAATCTAACCCTAACAGCGCTAGCCACAATGTAACTCTAACAGTACTAGCCACAATCTAATCCTAACAGCGCTATCCACAATCTAACCCTAACAGCACTAGCCACAATCTAACCCTAACAGCGCTAGCCACAATCTAACCCTAACAGCGCTAGCCACAATCTAACCCTAACAGCACTAGCCACAATCTAACCCTAACAGCACTAGCCACAATCTAACCCTAACAACACTAGCCACAATCTAACCCTAACAGCACTAGCCACAATCTAACCCTAACAGCACTAGCCACAATCTAACCCTAACAGCGCTAGCCACAATCTAACCCTAACAGCGCTAGCCACAATCTAACCCTAACAGCACAAGTCACAATCTAACCCTAACAGCGCTAGCCACAATCTAACCCTAACAGCGCTAGCCACAATCTAACCCTAACAGCGCTAGCCACAATCTAACCCTAACAGCTCTAACCACAATCTAACCCTAACAGCACTAGCCACAATCTAACCCTAACAGCGCTAGTCACAATCTAACCCGAACAGCACAAGTCACAATCTAACCCTAACAGCGCTAGCCACAATCTAACCCTAACAGCGCTAGCCACAATCTAACCCTAACAGCGCTAGCCACAATCTAACCCTAACAGCTCTAACCACAATCTAACCCTAACAGCACTAGCCACAATCTAACCCTAACAGCACTAGCCACAATCTAACCTTAACAGCACTAGCCACAATCTAACCCTAACAGCACTAGCCACAATCTAACGCTACCCCTAACAGCGCTAGCCACAATCTAACCCTAACAGCACTAGCAACAATCTAACCCTAACAGCAGTAGCCACAATCTAACCCTAACAGCACTAGCCACAATCTTACCCTAACAGCACTAGCCACAATCTAACCCTAACAACACTAGCCACAATCTAACCCTAACAGCGCTAGCCACAATCTAACCATAACAGCGCTAGCCACAATCTAATCCTAACAGCGCTAGCCACAATCTAACCCTACCCCTAACAGCACTAGCCACAGTCTAACCCTAACAGCACTAGCCACAATCTAACCCTAACAGCACTAGCCACAATCTAACCCTAACAGAACTAACCACAATCTAACCCTAATAGCGCTAGCCACAATTTAATCCTAACAGCGCTAGCCACAATCTAACCCTACCCCTAACAGCACTAGCCACAGTCTAACCCTAACAGCACTAGCCACAATCTAACCCTAACAGCACTAGCCACAATCTAACCCTAACAGCACTAACCACAATCTAACCCTAACAGCGCTAGCCACAATCTATCCCTAACCGTAACAGCACTAGCCACAATCTAATCCTAACAGCACTAGCCACAATCTAACCCTAACAGCTCTAGCCACAATCTAACCCTAACAACACTAGCCACAATCTAACCCTAACAGCACTAGCCACAATCTAACCCTAACAGCACTAGCCACAATCTAATCCTAACAGCGCTAGCCACAATCTAACCCTAACAGCGCTAGCCACAATCTATCCCTAACCGTAACAGCACTAGCCACAATCTAATCCTAACAGCACTAGCCACAATCTAACCCTAACAGCTCTAGCCACAATCTAACCCTAACAACACTAGCCACAATCTAATCCTAACAGCACTAGCCACAATCTAATCCTAACAGCGCTAGCCACAATCTAACCCTAACATCGCTAGCCACAATGTAACTCTAACAGTACTAGCCACAATCTAATCCTAACAGCGCTATCCACAATCTAACCCTAACAGCACTAGCCACAATCTAACCCTAACAGCGCTAGCCACAATCTAACCCTAACAGCGCTAGCCACAATCTAACCCTAACAGCACTAGCCACAATCTAACCCTAACAGCACTAGCCACAATCTAACCCTAACAACACTAGCCACAATCTAACCCTAACAGCACTAGCCACAATCTAACCCTAACAGCACTAGCCACAATCTAACCCTAACAGCGCTAGCCACAATCTAACCCTAACAGCGCTAGCCACAATCTAACCCTAACAGCACAAGTCACAATCTAACCCTAACAGCGCTAGCCACAATCTAACCCTAACAGCGCTAGCCACAATCTAACCCTAACAGCGCTAGCCACAATCTAACCCTAACAGCTCTAACCACAATCTAACCCTAACAGCACTAGCCACAATCTAACCCTAACAGCGCTAGTCACAATCTAACCCGAACAGCGCTAGCCACAATATAACCCTAACAGCGCTAGCCACAATCTAACCCTAACAGCGCTAGCCACAATCTAACCCTAACAGCGCTAGCCACAATCTAACCCTAACAGCGCTAGCCACAATCTAACCCTAATAGCACTAGCCACAAACTAACCCTAACAGCGCTAGCCACAATCTAACCCTAACAGCGCTAGCCACAATCTAACCCTAACAGTGCTAGCCACAATCTAACCCTAAGAGCCCTAGCCACAATCTAACCCTAACAGCGCTAGCCACAATCTAACCCTAACAGCGCTAGCCACAATCTAACCCTAACAGCACTAGCCACAATCTAACCCTACCCCTAACAGCACTAGCCACAATCTAACCCTTACAGCACTAGCCACAATCTAACCCTACTCCTAACAGCGCTAGCCACAATTTAACCCTAACAGCACTAGCCACAATCTAACCCTAACAGCACTAGCCACAATCTATCCCTAACAGCGCTAGCCACAATCTAACCCTAACAGCACTAGCCACAATCTAACCCTAACAGCACTAGCCACAATCTAACCCTAACAGCACTAGCCACAATCTAATCCTAACAGCGCTAGACACAATCTAACCCAAACAGCGCTAGCCACAATCTAACCCTAAGCCTAACAGCAATAACCACAATCTAACCCAAACAGCGCTAGCCACAATCTAACCCTAACAGCGCTAGCCACAATCTAACCCTAACAACGCTAGCAGCAATCTAACCGTAACAGCACTAGCCACAATCTAACCCTAACAGCGCTAGCCACAATCTAACCCTAACAGCGCTAGCCACAATCTAACCCTAACAGCAATAGCCACAATCTAACCCTAACAGCACTAGCCACAATCTAACCCTAACAACGCTAGCCACAATCTAACCCTAACAGCGCTAGCCACAATCTAACCCTAACAACGCTAGCCACAATCTAACCCTAACAGCACTAGCCACAATCTAACCCTAACAGCGCTAGCCACAATCTAACCCTAACAGCACTAGCCACAATCTAACCCTAACAGCACTAGCCACAATCTAACCCTAACAGCGCTAGCCACAATCTAATCCTAACAGCGCTAGCCACAATCTAACCCTAACAGCGCTAGCCACAATCTAATCCTAACAGCGCTAGCCACAATCTAACCCTAACAGCGCTAGCCACAATCTAACCCTAACAGCGCTAGCCACAATCTAACCCTAACAGCGCTAGCCACATTCTAACCCTAACAGCACTAGCCACAATCTAACCCTAACAGCACTAGCCACAATCTAACCCTAACAGCGCTAGTCACAATCTAACCCTAACAACACTAGCCACAATCTAACCCTAACAGCACTAGCCACAATCTAACCCTAACAGCACTAGCCACAATCTAACCCTAACAGCGCTAGCCACAATCTAACCCTAACAGCGCTAGCCACAATCTAACCCTAACAGCACAAGTCACAATCTAACCCTAACAGCGCTAGCCACAATCTAACCCTAACAGCGCTAGCCACAATCTAACCCTAACAGCGCTAGCCACAATCTAACCCTAACAGCTCTAACCACAATCTAACCCTAACAGCACTAGCCACAATCTAACCCTAACAGCGCTAGTCACAATCTAACCCGTACAGCGCTAGCCACAATATAACCCTAACAGCGCTAGCCACAATCTAACCCTAACAGCACTAGCCACAATCTAACCCTAACAGCACTAGCCACAATCTAACCCTAACAGCACTAGCCACAATCTAACCCTAATAGCACTAGCCACAAACTAACCCTAACAGCGCTAGCCACAATCTAACCCTAACAGCGCTAGCCACAATCTAACCCTAAGAGCCCTAGCCACAATCTAACCCTAACAGCGCTAGCCACAATCTAACCCTAACAGCGCTAGCCACAATCTAACCCTAACAGCACTAGCCACAATCTAACCCTACCCCTAACAGCACTAGCCACAATCTAACCCTTACAGCACTAGCCACAATCTAACCCTACCCCTAACAGCGCTAGCCACAATTTAACCCTAACAGCACTAGCCACAATCTAACCCTAACAGCACTAGCCACAATCTAACCCTAAGCCTAACAGCAATAACCACAATCTAACCCAAACAGCGCTAGCCACAATCTAACCCTAACAGCACTAGCCACAATCTAACCCTAACAGCACTAGCCACAATCTAACCCTAACAGCACTAGCCACAATCTAATCCTAACAGCGCTAGCCACAATCTAACCCAAACAGCGCTAGCCACAATCTAACCCTAAGCCTAACAGCAATAACCACAATCTAACCCAAACAGCGCTAGCCACAATCTAACCCTAACAGCGCTAGCCACAATCTAACCCTAACAACGCTAGCAGCAATCTAACCGTAACAGCACTAGCCACAATCTAACCCTAACAGCGCTAGCCACAATCTAACCCTAACAGCGCTAGCCACAATCTAACCCTAACAGCAATAGCCACAATCTAACCCTAACAGCACTAGCCACAATCTAACCCTAACAACGCTAGCCACAATCTAACCCTAACAGCGCTAGCCACAATCTAACCCTAACAACGCTAGCCACAATCTAACCCTAACAGCACTAGCCACAATCTAACCCTAACAGCGCTAGCCACAATCTAACCCTAACAGCACTAGCCACAATCTAACCCTAACAGCGCTAGCCACAATCTAACCCTAACAGCGCTAGCCACAATCTAATCCTAACAGCGCTAGCCACAATCTAACCCTAACAGCGCTAGCCACAATCTAACCCTAACAGCGCTAGCCACAATCTAACCCTAACAGCGCTAGCCACAATCTAACCCTAACAGCACTAGCCACAATCTAACCCTAACAGCACTAGCCACAATCTAACCCTAACAGCGCTAGCCACAATCTAACCCTAAAAGCGCTAGTCACAATCTAACCCTAACAGCGCTAGCCACAATCTAACCCTAACAGCGCTAGCCACAATCTAACCCTAACAGCGCTAGCCACAATCTAACCCTAACAGCACAAGCCACAATCTAACCCTAACAGCACTAGCCACAATCTAACCCTAACAGCACTAGCCACAATCTAACCCTAACAGCGCTAGCCACAATCTAACCCTAACAGCGCTAGCCACAATCTAACCCTAACAGCGCTAGCCACAATCTAACCCTAACAGCGCTAGCCACAATCTAACCCTAACAGCGCTAGCCACAATCTAACCCTAACAGCGCTAGCCACAATCTAATCCTAACAGCGCTAGCCACAATCTAACCCTAACAGCGCTAGCCACAATCTAACCCTAACAGCGCTAGCCACAATCTAATCCTAACAGCGCTAGCCACAATCTAACCCTAACAGCGCTAGCCACAATCTAACCCTAACAGCGCTAGCCACAATCTAACCCTAACAGCTCTAACCACAATCTAACCCTAACTGCACTAGCCACAATCTTACCCTAACAGCACTAGCCACAATCTAACCCTAACAGCACTAGCCACAATCTAACCCTACCCCTAACAGCGCTAGCCACAATCTAACCCTAACAGCACTAACCACAATCTACCCCTAACAGCGCTATCCACAATCTTACCCTAACAGCACTAGCCACAATCTAACCCTAACAGCACTAACCACAATCTAACCCTAACAGCGCTAGCCACAATCTAACCCTAACAGCACTAGCCACAATCTAACCCTAACAACACTAGCCACAATCTAACCCTAACAGCACTAGCCACAATCTAACCCTAACAGCGCTAGCCACAATCTAACCCTAACAGCGCTAGCCACAATCTAACCCTAACAGCACTAGGCAAAATCTAACCCTAACAGCGCTAGTCACAACCTAACCCTAACAGTGCTAGCCACAACCTAACCCTAACAGCACTAGCCACAATCTACCCCTAACAGTACTAGCCACAATCTACCCCTAACAGCACTAGCCACAATCTAACCCTAACAGCGCTAGCCACAATCTTACCCTAACAGCGCTAGCCCATATCTAACCCTAACAGCGCTAACCACAATCTAACCCTAACAGCACTAGCCACAATCTAACCCTAACAGCGCTAGCCACAATCTAACCCTAACAGCACTAGCCACAATCTAACCCTAACAGCACTAGCCACAATCTAACCCTAACAGCGCTAGCCACAATCTAACCCTAATAGCACTAGCCACAATCTAACCCTAACAGCGCTAGCCACAATCTAACCCTAACAGCACTAGTCACAATATAACCCTAACAGCGCTAGCCACAATCTAATCCTAACAGCGCTAGCCACAATCTAACCCTAACAGCACTAGCCACAATATAACCCTAACAGCGCTAGCCACAATCTAATCCTAACAGCGCTAGCCACAATCTAACCCTAACAGCGATAACCACAATCTAACCCTAACAGCACTATCCACAATCTAACCCTAACAGCACTAGCCACAATCTAAGCCTAACAGCTCTAACCACAATCTAACCCTAACAGCGCTAGCCACAATCTAACCCTAACAGCGCTAGCCACAATCTAACCCTAACAGCACTAGCCACAATCTAACCCTAACAGCACTAGCCACAATCTAACCCTAACAGCACTAGCCACAATCTAACCCTAACAGCGCTAGCCACAATCTAACCCTAACAGCGCTAGCCACAATCTAACCCTAACAGCGCTAGCCACAATCTAACCCTACCCCTAACAGCACTAGCCACAATCTAACCCTAACAGCGCTAGCCACAATCTAACCCTAACAGCGCTAGCCACAATCTAACCCTAACAGCACTATCCACAATCTAACCCTAATAGCGCTAGCCACAATCTAACCCTAACAGTACTAGCCACAATCTAACCCTAGCAGCGCTAGCCACAATCTAACACTAACAGCGCTAGCCACAATGTAACCCTAACAGCGCTAGCCACAATCTAACCCTAACAGCACTAGCCACAATCTAACCCTAACAGCGCTAGCCACAATCTAACCCTAACAGCGCTAGCCACAATCTAACCCTAACAGCACTAGCCACAATCTAACCCTAACAGCGCTAGCCACAATCTAACCCTAACACCGCTAGCCACAATCTAATCCTAACAGCGCTAGCCACAATGTAACCCTAACAGCGCTAGCCAGAATCTAACCCTAACAGCGCTAGCCACAATCTAACCCTAACAGAGCTAACCACAATCTAACCCTAACAGCACTAGCCACAATCTAACCCTAACAGCGCTAGCCACAATCTAACCCTAAAAGCACTAGTCACAATCTAACCCTAACAGCACTAGTCACAATCTAACCCTAACAGCACTAGCCACAATCTAACCCTAACAGCACTAGCCACAATCTAACCCTAACAGCACTAGCCACAATCTAACCCTAACAGCACTAGCCACAATCTAACCCTAACAGCACTAGCCACAATCTAACGCTACCCCTAACAGCGCTAGCCACAATCTAAACCTAACAGCACTAGCCACAATCTAACCCTAACAGCACTAGCCACAATCTAACCCTAACAGCACTAGCCACAATCTTACCCTAACAGCACTAGCCACAATCTAACCCTAACAGCACTAGCCACAATCTAACCCTAACAGCGCTAGCCACAATCTAACCATAACAGCGCTAGCCACAATCTAATCCTAACAGCGCTAGCCACAATCTAACCCTACCCCTAACAGCACTAGCCACAGTCTAACCCTAACAGCACTAGCCACAATCTAACCCTAACAGCACTAGCCACAATCTAACCCTAACAGCACTAACCACAATCTAACCCTAACAGCGCTAGCCACAATCTAATCCTAACAGCGCTAGCCACAATCTAACCCTACCCCTAACAGCACTAGCCACAGTCTAACCCTAACAGCACTAGCCACAATCTAACCCTAACAGCACTAGCCACAATCTAACCCTAACAGCACTAACCACAATCTAACCCTAACAGCGCTAGCCACAATCTATCCCTAACCGTAACAGCACTAGCCACAATCTAATCCTAACAGCACTAGCCACAATCTAACCCTAACAGCTCTAGCCACAATCTAACCCTAACAACACTAGCCACAATCTAACCCTAACAGCACTAGCCACAATCTAACCCTAACAGCACTAGCCACAATCTAACCCTAACAGCGCTAGCCACAATCTAACCCTAACAGCACTAGCCACAATCTAATCCTAACAGCACTAGCCACAATCTAATCCTAACAGCGCTAGCCACAATCTAACCCTAACAGCGCTAGCCACAATCTAACCCTAACATCGCTAGCCACAATGTAACTCTAACAGTACTAGCCACAATCTAATCCTAACAGCGCTATCCACAATGTAACCCTAACTGCACTAGCCACAATCTAACCCAAACAGCGCTAGCCACAATCTAACCCTAACAGCGCTAGCCACAATCTAACCCTAACAGCACTAGCCACAATCTAACCCTAACAGCACTAGCCACAATCTAACCCTAACAACACTAGCCACAATCTAACCCTAACAGCACTAGCCACAATCTAACCCTAACAGCGCTAGCCACAATCTAACCCTAACAGCGCTAGCCACAATCTAACCCTAACAGCACAAGTCACAATCTAACCCTAACAGCGCTAGCCACAATCTAACCCTAACAGCGCTAGCCACAATCTAACCCTAACAGCGCTAGCCACAATCTAACCCTAACAGCTCTAACCACAATCTAACCCTAACAGCACTAGCCACAATCTAACCCTAACAGCGCTAGTCACAATCTAACCCGAACAGCACAAGTCACAATCTAACCCTAACAGCGCTAGCCACAATCTAACCCTAACAGCGCTAGCCACAATCTAACCCTAACAGCGCTAGCCACAATCTAACCCTAACAGCTCTAACCACAATCTAACCCTAACAGCACTAGCCACAATCTAACCCTAACAGCACTAGCCACAATCTAACCCTAACAGCACTAGCCACAATCTAACCCTAACAGCACTAGCCACAATCTAACGCTACCCCTAACAGCGCTAGCCACAATCTAACCCTAACAGCACTAGCCACAATCTAACCCTAACAGCACTAGCCACAATCTAACCCTAACAGCACTAGCCACAATCTTACCCTAACAGCACTAGCCACAATCTAACCCTAACAGCACTAGCCACAATCTAACCCTAACAGCGCTAGCCACAATCTAACCATAACAGCGCTAGCCACAATCTAATCCTAACAACGCTAGCCACAATCTAACCCTACCCCTAACAGCACTAGCCACAGTCTAACCCTAACAGCACTAGCCACAATCTAACCCTAACAGCACTAGCCACAATCTAACCCTAACAGCACTAACCACAATCTAACCCTAACAGCGCTAGCCACAATTTAATCCTAACAGCGCTAGCCACAATCTAACCCTACCCCTAACAGCACTAGCCACAGTCTAACCCTAACAGCACTAGCCACAATCTAACCCTAACAGCACTAGCCACAATCTAACCCTAACAGCACTAACCACAATCTAACCCTAACAGCGCTAGCCACAATCTATCCCTAACCGTAACAGCACTAGCCACAATCTAATCCTAACAGCACTAGCCACAATCTAACCCTAACAGCTCTAGCCACAATCTAACCCTAACAACACTAGCCACAATCTAACCCTAACAGCACTAGCCACAATCTAACCCTAACAGCACTAGCCACAATCTAACCCTAACAGCGCTAGCCACAATCTAACCCTAACAGCGCTAGCCACAATCTAACCCTAACAGCACTAGCCACAATCTAATCCTAACAGCACTAGCCACAATCTAATCCTAACAGCGCTAGCCACAATCTAACCCTAACAGCGCTAGCCACAATCTAACCCTAACATCGCTAGCCACAATGTAACTCTAACAGTACTAGCCACAATCTAATCCTAACAGCGCTATCCACAATCTAACCCTAACAGCACTAGCCACAATCTAACCCTAACAGCGCTAGCCACAATCTAACCCTAACAGCGCTAGCCACAATCTAACCCTAACAGCGCTAGCCACAATCTAACCCTAACAGCACTAGCCACAATCTAACCCTAACAACACTAGCCACAATCTAACCCTAACAGCACTAGCCACAATCTAACCCTAACAGCACTAGCCACAATTTAACCCTAACAGCGCTAGCCACAATCTAACCCTAACAGCGCTAGCCACAATCTAACCCTAACAGCACAAGTCACAATCTAACCCTAACAGCGCTAGCCACAATCTAACCCTAACAGCGCTAGCCACAATCTAACCCTAACAGCGCTAGCCACAATCTAACCCTAACAGCTCTAACCACAATCTAACCCTAACAGCACTAGCCACAATCTAACCCTAACAGCGCTAGCCACAATCTAACCCTAACAGCACAAGCCACAATCTAACCCTAACAGCACTAGCCACAATCTAACCCTAACAGCACTAGCCACAATCTAACCCTAACAGCGCTAGCCACAATCTAACCCTAACAGCGCTAGCCACAATCTAACCCTAACAGCGCTAGCCACAATCTAACCCTAAAAGCGCTAGCCACAATCTAACCCTAACAGCGCTAGCCACAATCTAACCCTAACAGCGCTAGCCACAATCTAATCCTAACAGCGCTAGCCACAATCTAACCCTAACAGCGCTAGCCACAATCTAACCCTAACAGCGCTAGCCACAATCTAATCCTAACAGCGCTAGCCACAATCTAACCCTAACAGCGCTAGCCACAATCTAACCCTAACAGCGCTAGCCACAATCTAACCCTAACAGCTCTAACCACAATCTAACCCTAACTGCACTAGCCACAATCTTACCCTAACAGCACTAGCCACAATCTAACCCTAACAGCACTAGCCACAATCTAACCCTACCCCTAACAGCGCTAGCCACAATCTAACCCTAACAGCACTAACCACAATCTACCCCTAACAGCGCTATCCACAATCTTACCCTAACAGCACTAGCCACAATCTAACCCTAACAGCACTAGCCACAATCTAACCCTAACAGCACTAACCACAATCTAACCCTAACAGCGCTAGCCACAATCTAACCCTAACCGTAACAGCACTAGCCACAATCTAACCCTAACAACACTAGCCACAATCTAACCCTAACAGCACTAGCCACAATCTAACCCTAACAGCGCTAGCCACAATCTAACCCTAACAGCGCTAGCCACAATCTAACCCTAACAGCACTAGGCAAAATCTAACCCTAACAGCGCTAGTCACAATCTAACCCTAACAGTGCTAGCCACAACCTAACCCTAACAGCACTAGCCACAATCTACCCCTAACAGTACTAGCCACAATCTACCCCTAACAGCACTAGCCACAATCTAACCCTAACAGCGCTAGCCACAATCTTACCCTAACAGCGCTAGCCCATATCTAACCCTAACAGCGCTAACCACAATCTAACCCTAACAGCACTAGCCACAATCTAACCCTAACAGCGCTAGCCACAATCTAACCCTAACAGCACTAGCCACAATCTAACCCTAACAGCACTAGCCACAATCTAACCCTAACAGCGCTAGCCACAATCTAACCCTAATAGCACTAGCCACAATCTAACCCTAACAGCGCTAGCCACAATCTAACCCTAACAGCACTAGTCACAATATAACCCTAACAGCGCTAGCCACAATCTAATCCTAACAGCGCTAGCCACAATCTAACCCTAACAGCGATAACCACAATCTAACCCTAACAGCACTATCCACAATCTAACCCTAACAGCACTAGACACAATCTAACCCTAACAGCACTAGCCACAATATAACCCTAACAGCGCTAGCCACAATCTAATCCTAACAGCGCTAGCCACAATCTAACCCTAACAGCGATAACCACAATCTAACCCTAACAGCACTATCCACAATCTAACCCTAACAGCACTATCCACAATCTAACCCTAACAGCACTAGCCACAATCTAACCCTAACAGCTCTAACCACAATCTAACCCTAACAGCGCTAGCCACAATCTAACCCTAACAGCGCTAGCCACAATCTAACCCTAACAGCACTAGCCACAATCTAACCCTAACAGCACTAGCCACAATCTAACCCTAACAGCACTAGCCACAATCTAACCCTAACAGCACTAGCCACAATCTAACCCTAACAGCGCTAGCCACAATCTAACCCTAACAGCGCTAGCCACAATCTAACCCTAACAGCGCTAGCCACAATCTAACCCTACCCCTAACAGCACTAGCCACAATCTAACCCTAACAGCGCTAGCCACAATCTAACCCTAACAGCGCTAGCCACAATCTAACCCTAACAGCAGTATCCACAATCTAACCCTAATAGCGCTAGCCACAATCTAACCCTAACAGTACTAGCCACAATCTAACCCTAGCAGCGCTAGCCACAATCTAACACTAACAGCGCTAGCCACAATGTAACCCTAACAGCGCTAGCCACAATCTAACCCTAACAGAGCTAACCACAATCTAACCCTAACAGCACTAGCCACAATCTAACCCTAACAGCGCTAGCCACAATCTAACCCTAACAGCGCTAGCCACAATCTAACCCTAACAGCACTAGCCACAATCTAACCCTAACAGCGCTAGCCACAATCTAACCCTAACAGCACTAGCCACAATCTAACCCTAACAGCACTAGCCACAATCTAACCCTAACAGCACTAACCACAATCTAACCCTAACAGCGCTAGCCACAATCTAACCCTAACCGTAACAGCACTAGCCACAATCTAACCCTAACAACACTAGCCACAATCTAACCCTAACAGCACTAGCCACAATCTAACCCTAACAGCGCTAGCCACAATCTAACCCTAACAGCGCTAGCCACAATCTAACCCTAACAGCACTAGGCAAAATCTAACCCTAACAGCGCTAGTCACAATCTAACCCTAACAGTGCTAGCCACAACCTAACCCTAACAGCACTAGCCACAATCTACCCCTAACAGTACTAGCCACAATCTACCCCTAACAGCACTAGCCACAATCTAACCCTAACAGCGCTAGCCACAATCTTACCCTAACAGCGCTAGCCCATATCTAACCCTAACAGCGCTAACCACAATCTAACCCTAACAGCACTAGCCACAATCTAACCCTAACAGCGCTAGCCACAATCTAACCCTAACAGCACTAGCCACAATCTAACCCTAACAGCACTAGCCACAATCTAACCCTAACAGCGCTAGCCACAATCTAACCCTAATAGCACTAGCCACAATCTAACCCTAACAGCGCTAGCCACAATCTAACCCTAACAGCACTAGTCACAATATAACCCTAACAGCGCTAGCCACAATCTAATCCTAACAGCGCTAGCCACAATCTAACCCTAACAGCGATAACCACAATCTAACCCTAACAGCACTATCCACAATCTAACCCTAACAGCACTAGACACAATCTAACCCTAACAGCACTAGCCACAATATAACCCTAACAGCGCTAGCCACAATCTAATCCTAACAGCGCTAGCCACAATCTAACCCTAACAGCGATAACCACAATCTAACCCTAACAGCACTATCCACAATCTAACCCTAACAGCACTATCCACAATCTAACCCTAACAGCACTAGCCACAATCTAACCCTAACATCTCTAACCACAATCTAACCCTAACAGCGCTAGCCACAATCTAACCCTAACAGCGCTAGCCACAATCTAACCCTAACAGCACTAGCCACAATCTAACCCTAACAGCACTAGCCACAATCTAACCCTAACAGCACTAGCCACAATCTAACCCTAACAGCACTAGCCACAATCTAACCCTAACAGCGCTAGCCACAATCTAACCCTAACAGCGCTAGCCACAATCTAACCCTAACAGCGCTAGCCACAATCTAACCCTACCCCTAACAGCACTAGCCACAATCTAACCCTAACAGCGCTAGCCACAATCTAACCCTAACAGCGCTAGCCACAATCTAACCCTAACAGCAGTATCCACAATCTAACCCTAATAGCGCTAGCCACAATCTAACCCTAACAGTACTAGCCACAATCTAACCCTAGCAGCGCTAGCCACAATCTAACACTAACAGCGCTAGCCACAATGTAACCCTAACAGCGCTAGC
The DNA here is from genome assembly GCA_031769625.1 of Taudactylus pleione. Lineage (NCBI taxonomy): Eukaryota > Metazoa > Chordata > Amphibia > Anura > Myobatrachidae > Taudactylus > Taudactylus pleione. The sequence continues at coordinate 3,369,194 of JAUIMM010000829.1, read as the reverse complement.
CACAATCTAACCCTAACAGAGCTAACCACAATCTAACCCTAACAGCACTAGCCACAATCTAACCCTAACAGCGCTAGCCACAATCTAACCCTAACAGCGCTAGCCACAATCTAACCCTAACAGCACTAGCCACAATCTAACCCTAACAGCGCTAGCCACAATCTAACCCTAACAGCGCTAGCCACAATCTAATCCTAACAGCGCTAGCCACAATGTAATTCTAACAGCGCTAGCCAGAATCTAACCCTAACAGCGCTAGCCACAATCTAACCCTAACAGAGCTAACCACAATCTAACCCTAACAGCACTAGCCACAATCTAACCCTAACAGCGCTAGCCACAATCTAACCCTAACAGCACTAGTCACAATCTAACCCTAACAGCACTAGTCACAATCTAACCCTAACAGCACTAGCCACAATCTAACCCTAACAGCACTAGCCACAATCTAACCCTAACAGCACTAGCCACAATCTAACCCTAACAGCACTAGCCACAATCTAACCCTAACAGCACTAGCCACAATCTAACGCTACCCCTAACAGCGCTAGCTACAATCTAAACCTAACAGCACTAGCCACAATCTAACCCTAACAGCACTAGCCACAATCTAACCCTAACAGCGCTAGCCACAATCTAACCATAACAGCGCTAGCCACAATCTAATCCTAACAGCGCTAGCCACAATCTAACCCTAACAGCACTAGCCACAATCTAACCCTAACAGCACTAGCCACAATCTAACCCTAACAGCACTAGCCACAATCTAACCCTAACAGCGCTAGCCACAATCTAACCATAACAGCGCTAGCCACAATCTAATCCTAACAGCGCTAGCCACAATCTAACCCTACCCCTAACAGCACTAGCCACAGTCTAACCCTAACAGCACTAGCCACAATCTAACCCTAACAGCACTAGCCACAATCTAACCCTAACAGCACTAACCACAATCTAACCCTAACAGCGCTAGCCACAATCTAATCCTAACAGCGCTAGCCACAATCTAACCCTACCCCTAACAGCACTAGCCACAGTCTAACCCTAACAGCACTAGCCACAATCTAACCCTAACAGCACTAGCCACAATCTAACCCTAACAGCACTAACCACAATCTAACCCTAACAGCGCTAGCCACAATCTATCCCTAACCGTAACAGCACTAACCACAATCTAACCCTAACAGCGCTAGCCACAATCTAATCCTAACAGCGCTAGCCACAATCTAACCCTACCCCTAACAGCACTAGCCACAGTCTAACCCTAACAGCACTAGCCACAATCTAACCCTAACAGCGCTAGCCACAATCTAACCCTAACAGCACTAGCCACAATCTAATCCTAACAGCACTAGCCACAATCTAATCCTAACAGCGCTAGCCACAATCTAACCCTAACAGCGCTAGCCACAATCTAACCCTAACATCGCTAGCCACAATGTAACTCTAACAGTACTAGCCACAATCTAATCCTAACAGCGCTATCCACAATGTAACCCTAACTGCACTAGCCACAATCTAACCTTAACAGCGCTAGCCACAATCTAACCCTAACAGCGCTAGCCACAATCTAACCCTAACAGCACTAGCCACAATCTAACCCTAACAGCACTAGCCACAATCTAACCCTAACAACACTAGCCACAATCTAACCCTAACAGCACTAGCCACAATCTAACCCTAACAGCACTAGCCACAATCTAACCCTAACAGCGCTAGCTACAATCTAACCCTAACAGCGCTAGCCACAATCTAACCCTAACAGCACAAGTCACAATCTAACCCTAACAGCGCTAGCCACAATCTAACCCTAACAGCGCTAGCCACAATCTAACCCTAACAGCGCTAGCCACAATCTAACCCTAACAGCTCTAACCACAATCTAACCCTAACAGCACTAGCCACAATCTAACCCTAACAGCACTAGCCACAATCTAACCCTAACAGTACTAGCCACAATCTAACCCTAGCAGCGCTAGCCACAATCTAACACTAACAGCGCTAGCCACAATGTAACCCTAACAGCGCTAGCCACAATCTAACCCTAACAGAGCTAACCACAATCTAACCCTAACAGCACTAGCCACAATCTAACCCTAACAGCGCTAGCCACAATCTAACCCTAACAGCGCTAGCCACAATCTAACCCTAACAGCACTAGCCACAATCTAACCCTAACAGCGCTAGCCACAATCTAACCCTAACAGCGCTAGCCACAATCTAATCCTAACAGCGCTAGCCACAATGTAATTCTAACAGCGCTAGCCAGAATCTAACCCTAACAGCGCTAGCCACAATCTAACCCTAACAGAGCTAACCACAATCTAACCCTAACAGCACTAGCCACAATCTAACCCTAACAGCGCTAGCCACAATCTAACCCTAACAGCACTAGTCACAATCTAACCCTAACAGCACTAGTCACAATCTAACCCTAACAGCACTAGCCACAATCTAACCCTAACAGCACTAGCCACAATCTAACCCTAACAGCACTAGCCACAATCTAACCCTAACAGCACTAGCCACAATCTAACCCTAACAGCACTAGCCACAATCTAACGCTACCCCTAACAGCGCTAGCTACAATCTAAACCTAACAGCACTAGCCACAATCTAACCCTAACAGCACTAGCCACAATCTAACCCTAACAGCGCTAGCCACAATCTAACCATAACAGCGCTAGCCACAATCTAATCCTAACAGCGCTAGCCACAATCTAACCCTAACAGCACTAGCCACAATCTAACCCTAACAGCACTAGCCACAATCTAACCCTAACAGCACTAGCCACAATCTAACCCTAACAGCGCTAGCCACAATCTAACCATAACAGCGCTAGCCACAATCTAATCCTAACAGCGCTAGCCACAATCTAACCCTACCCCTAACAGCACTAGCCACAGTCTAACCCTAACAGCACTAGCCACAATCTAACCCTAACAGCACTAGCCACAATCTAACCCTAACAGCACTAACCACAATCTAACCCTAACAGCGCTAGCCACAATCTAATCCTAACAGCGCTAGCCACAATCTAACCCTACCCCTAACAGCACTAGCCACAGTCTAACCCTAACAGCACTAGCCACAATCTAACCCTAACAGCACTAGCCACAATCTAACCCTAACAGCACTAACCACAATCTAACCCTAACAGCGCTAGCCACAATCTATCCCTAACCGTAACAGCACTAACCACAATCTAACCCTAACAGCGCTAGCCACAATCTAATCCTAACAGCGCTAGCCACAATCTAACCCTACCCCTAACAGCACTAGCCACAGTCTAACCCTAACAGCACTAGCCACAATCTAACCCTAACAGCGCTAGCCACAATCTAACCCTAACAGCACTAGCCACAATCTAATCCTAACAGCACTAGCCACAATCTAATCCTAACAGCGCTAGCCACAATCTAACCCTAACAGCGCTAGCCACAATCTAACCCTAACATCGCTAGCCACAATGTAACTCTAACAGTACTAGCCACAATCTAATCCTAACAGCGCTATCCACAATGTAACCCTAACTGCACTAGCCACAATCTAACCTTAACAGCGCTAGCCACAATCTAACCCTAACAGCGCTAGCCACAATCTAACCCTAACAGCACTAGCCACAATCTAACCCTAACAGCACTAGCCACAATCTAACCCTAACAACACTAGCCACAATCTAACCCTAACAGCACTAGCCACAATCTAACCCTAACAGCACTAGCCACAATCTAACCCTAACAGCGCTAGCTACAATCTAACCCTAACAGCGCTAGCCACAATCTAACCCTAACAGCACAAGTCACAATCTAACCCTAACAGCGCTAGCCACAATCTAACCCTAACAGCGCTAGCCACAATCTAACCCTAACAGCGCTAGCCACAATCTAACCCTAACAGCTCTAACCACAATCTAACCCTAACAGCACTAGCCACAATCTAACCCTAACAGCGCTAGTCACAATCTAACCCGAACAGCACAAGTCACAATCTAACCCTAACAGCGCTAGCCACAATCTAACCCTAACAGCGCTAGCCACAATCTAACCCTAACAGCGCTAGCCACAATCTAACCCTAACAGCTCTAACCACAATCTAACCCTAACAGCACTAGCCACAATCTAACCCTAACAGCACTAGCCACAATCTAACCCTAACAGCACTAGCCACAGTCTAACCCTAACAGCACTAGCCACAATCTAACCCTAACAGCACTAGCCACAATCTAACCCTAACAGCACTAGCCACAATCTAACCCTAACAGCACTAGCCACAATCTAACCCTAACAGCACTAACCACAATCTAACCCTAACAGCGCTAGCCACAATTTAATCCTAACAGCGCTAGCCACAATCTAACCCTACCCCTAACAGCACTAGCCACAGTCTAACCCTAACAGCACTAGCCACAATCTAACCCTAACAGCACTAGCCACAATCTAACCCTAACAGCACTAACCACAATCTAACCCTAACAGCGCTAGCCACAATCTAACCCTAACAGCACTAGCCACAATCTAACCCTAACAGCACTAGCCACAATCTAACCCTAACAGCGCTAGCCACAATCTAACCCTAACAGCGCTAGCCACAATCTAACCCTAACAGCGCTAGCCACAATCTAATCCTAACAGCACTAGCCACAATCTAATCCTAACAGCGCTAGCCACAATCTAATCCTAACAGCACTAGCCACAATCTAATCCTAACAGCGCTAGCCACAATCTAACCCTAACAGCGCTAGCCACAATCTAACCCTAACATCGCTAGCCACAATGTAACTCTAACAGTACTAGCCACAATCTAATCCTAACAGCGCTATCCACAATCTAACCCTAACAGCACTAGCCACAATCTAACCCTAACAGCGCTAGCCACAATCTAACCCTAACAGCGCTAGCCACAATCTAACCCTAACAGCGCTAGCCACAATCTAACCCTAACAGCACTAGCCACAATCTAACCCTAACAACACTAGCCACAATCTAACCCTAACAGCACAAGCCACAATCTAACCCTAACAGCACTAGCCACAATTTAACCCTAACAGCGCTAGCCACAATCTAACCCTAACAGCGCTAGCCACAATCTAACCCTAACAGCACAAGTCACAATCTAACCCTAACAGCGCTAGCCACAATCTAACCCTAACAGCGCTAGCCACAATCTAACCCTAACAGCGCTAGCCACAATCTAACCCTAACAGCGCTAACCACAATCTAACCCTAACAGCACTAGCCACAATCTAACCCTAACAGCGCTAGTCACAATCTAACCCGAACAGCGCTAGCCACAATATAACCCTAACAGCGCTAGCCACAATCTAACCCTAACAGCGCTAGCCACAATCTAACCCTAACAGCGCTAGCCACAATCTAACCCTAACAGCGCTAGCCACAATCTAACCCTAATAGCACTAGCCACAAACTAACCCTAACAGCGCTAGCCACAATCTAACCCTAACAGCGCTCGCCACAATCTAACCCTAACAGCGCTAGCCACAATCTAACCCTAACAGCGCTAGCCACAATCTAACCCTAACAGCGCTAGCCACAATCTAACCCTAACAGCGCTAGCCACAATCTAACCCTAACAGCACTAGCCACAATCTAACCCTAACAGCGCTAGCCACAATCTAACCCTAAAAGCGCTAGTCACAATCTAACCCTAACGACACTAGCCACAATCTAACCCTAACAGCACTAGCCACAATCTAACCCTAACAGCACTAGCCACAATCTAACCCTAACAGCGCTAGCCACAATCTAACCCTAACAGCGCTAGCCACAATCTAACCCTAACAGCACAAGTCACAATCTAACCCTAACAGCGCTAGCCACAATCTAACCCTAACAGCGCTAGCCACAATCTAACCCTAACAGCGCTAGCCACAATCTAACCCTAACAGCTCTAACCACAATCTAACCCTAACAGCACTAGCTACAATCTAACCCTAACAGCGCTATTCACAATCTAACCCGAACAGCGCTAGCCACAATATAACCCTAACAGCGCTAGCCACAATCTAACCCTAACAGCACTAGCCACAATCTAACCCTAACAGCACTAGCCACAATCTAACCCTAACAGCACTAGCCACAATCTAACCCTAATAGCACTAGCCACAAACTAACCCTAACAGCGCTAGCCACAATCTAACCCTAACAGCGCAAGCCACAATCTAACCCTAACAGCGCTAGCCACAATCTAACCCTAACAGCGCTAGCCACAATCTAACCCTAACAGCGCTAGCCACAATCTAACCCTAACAGCGCTAGCCACAATCTAACCCTAACTGCACAAGCCACAATCTAACCCTAACAGCACTAGCCACAATCTAACCCTAACAGCACTAGCCACAATCTAACCCTAACAGCGCTAGCCACAATCTAACCCTAACAGCGCTAGCCACAATCTAACCCTAACAGCGCTAGCCACAATCTAACCCTAACAGCGCTAGCCACAATCTAACCCTAACAGCGCTAGCCACAATCTAATCCTAACAGCGCTAGCCACAATCTAACCCTAACAGCGCTAGCCACAATCTAACCCTAACAGCGCTAGCCACAATCTAACCCTAACAGCTCTAACCACAATCTAACCCTAACTGCACTAGCCACAATCTTACCCTAACAGCACTAGCCACAATCTAACCCTAACAGCACTAGCCACAATCTAACCCTACCCCTAACAGCGCTAGCCACAATCTAACCCTAACAGCACTAACCACAATCTACCCCTAACAGCGCTATCCACAATCTTACCCTAACAGCACTAGCCACAATCTAACCCTAACAGCACTAGCCACAATCTAACCCTAACAGCACTAACCACAATCTAACCCTAACAGCGCTAGCCACAATCTAACCCTAACCGTAACAGCACTAGCCACAATCTAACCCTAACAACACTAGCCACAATCTAACCCTAACAGCACTAGCCACAATCTAACCCTAACAGCACTAGCCACAATCTAACCCTAACAGCGCTAGCCACAATCTAACCCTAACAGCACTAGCCACAATCTAACCCTAACAGCACTAGCCACAATCTAACCCTAACAGCGCTAGCCACAATCTAACCCTAACAGCGCTAGCCACAATCTAATCCTAACAGCGCTAGCCACAATCTAACCCTAACAGCGCTAGCCACAATCTAACCCTAACAGCGCTAGCCACAATCTAACCCTAACAGCGCTAGCCACAATCTAACCCTAACAGCGCTAGCCACAATCTAACCCTAACAGCACTAGCCACAATCTAACCCTAACAGCGCTAGCCACAATCTAACCCTAAAAGCGCTAGTCACAATCTAACCCTAACAGCGCTAGCCACAATCAAACCCTAACAGCGCTAGCCACAATCTAACCCTAACAGCGCTAGCCACAATCTAACCCTAACTGCACAAGCCACAATCTAACCCTAACAGCACTAGCCACAATCTAACCCTAACAGCACTAGCCACAATCTAACCCTAACAGCGCTAGCCACAATCTAACCCTAACAGCGCTAGCCACAATCTAACCCTAACAGCGCTAGCCACAATCTAACCCTAACAGCGCTAGCCACAATCTAACCCTAACAGCGCTAGCCACAATCTAACCCTAACAGCGCTAGCCACAATCTAACCCTAACAGCGCTAGCCACAATCTAATCCTAACAGCGCTAGCCACAATCTAACCCTAACAGCGCTAGCCACAATCTAACCCTAACAGCGCTAGCCACAATCTAACCCTAACAGCTCTAACCACAATCTAACCCTAACTGCACTAGCCACAATCTTACCCTAACAGCACTAGCCACAATCTAACCCTAACAGCACTAGCCACAATCTAACCCTACCCCTAACAGCGCTAGCCACAATCTAACCCTAACAGCACTAACCACAATCTACCCCTAACAGCGCTATCCACAATCTTACCCTAACAGCACTAGCCACAATCTAATCCTAACAGCACTAGCCACAATCTAACCCTAACAGCACTAGCCACAATCTAACCCTAACAGCACTAGCCACAATCTAACCCTAACAGCGCTAGCCACAATCTAACCCTAACAGCACTAGCCACAATCTAACCCTAACAGCACTAGCCACAATCTAACCCTAACAGCGCTAGCCACAATCTAACCCTAACAGCGCTAGCCACAATCTAACCCTAACAGCGCTAGCCACAATCTAACCCTAACAGCGCTAGCCACAATCTAACCCTAACAGCTCTAACCACAATCTAACCCTAACAGCACTAGCCACAATCTAACCCTAACAGCGCTAGTCACAATCTAACCCGAACAGCACTAGCCACAATATAACCCTAACAGCGCTAGCCACAATCTAACCCTAACAGCGCTAGCCACAATCTAACCCTAACAGCACTAGCCACAATCTAACCCTAACAGCACTAGCCACAATCTAACCCTAATAGCACTAGCCACAAACTAACCCTAACAGCGCTAGCCACAATCTAACCCTAACAGCGCTAGCCACAATCTAACCCTAACAGCGCTAGCCACAATCTAACCCTAAGAGCCCTAGCCACAATCTAACCCTAACAGCGCTAGCCACAATCTAACCCTAACAGCACTAGCCACAATCTAACCCTAACAGCGCTAGCCACAATCTAACCCTAACAGCGCTAGCCACAATCTAACCCTAACAGCGCTAGCCACAATCTAACCCTAACAGCGCTAGCCACAATCTAACCCTAACAGCGCTAGCCACAATCTAACCCTAACAGCGCTAGCCACAATCTAACCCTAACAGCGCTAGCCACAATCTAACCCTAACAGCGCTAGCCACAATCTAATCCTAACAGCGCTAGCCACAATCTAACCCTAACAGCGCTAGCCACAATCTAACCCTAACAGCGCTAGCCACAATCTAACCCTAACAGCTCTAACCACAATCTAACCCTAACTGCACTAGCCACAATCTTACCCTAACAGCACTAGCCACAATCTAACCCTAACAGCACTAGCCACAATCTAACCCTACCCCTAACAGCGCTAGCCACAATCTAACCCTAACAGCGCTAACCACAATCTACCCCTAACAGCGCTATCCACAATCTTACCCTAACAGCACTAGCCACAATCTAATCCTAACAGCACTAGCCACAATCTAACCCTAACAGCACTAGCCACAATCTAACCCTAACAGCACTAGCCACAATCTAACCCTAACAGCGCTAGCCACAATCTAACCCTAACAGCACTAGCCACAATCTAACCCTAACAGCACTAGCCACAATCTAACCCTAACAGCGCTAGCCACAATCTAACCCTAACAGCGCTAGCCACAATCTAACCCTAACAGCGCTAGCCACAATCTAACCCTAACAGCGCTAGCCACAATCTAACCCTAACAGCTCTAACCACAATCTAACCCTAACAGCACTAGCCACAATCTAACCCTAACAGCGCTAGTCACAATCTAACCCGAACAGCACTAGCCACAATATAACCCTAACAGCGCTAGCCACAATCTAACCCTAACAGCGCTAGCCACAATCTAACCCTAACAGCACTAGCCACAATCTAACCCTAACAGCACTAGCCACAATCTAACCCTAATAGCACTAGCCACAAACTAACCCTAACAGCGCTAGCCACAATCTAACCCTAACAGCGCTAGCCACAATCTAACCCTAACAGCGCTAGCCACAATCTAACCCTAAGAGCCCTAGCCACAATCTAACCCTAACAGCGCTAGCCACAATCTAACCCTAACAGCGCTAGCCACAATCTAACCCTAACAGCACTAGCCACAATCTAACCCTACCCCTAACAGCACTAGCCACAATCTAACCCTTACAGCACTAGCCACAATCTAACCCTACCCCTAACAGCGCTAGCCACAATTTAACCCTAACAGCACTAGCCACAATCTAACCCTAACAGCACTAGCCACAATCTATCCCTAACAGCGCTAGCCACAATCTAACCCTAACAGCACTAGCCACAATCTAACCCTAACAGCACTAGCCACAATCTAACCCTAACAGCACTAGCCACAATCTAATCCTAACAGCGCTAGCCACAATCTAACCCTAAGCCTAACAGCAATAACCACAATCTAACCCAAACAGCGCTAGCCACAATCTAACCCTAACAGCGCTAGCCACAATCTAACCCTAACAACGCTAGCAGCAATCTAACCGTAACAGCACTAGCCACAATCTAACCCTAACAGCGCTAGCCACAATCTAACCCTAACAGCGCTAGCCACAATCTAACCCTAACAGCAATAGCCACAATCTAACCCTAACAGCACTAGCCACAATCTAACCCTAACAACGCTAGCCACAATCTAACCCTAACAGCGCTAGCCACAATCTAACCCTAACAACGCTAGCCACAATCTAACCCTAACAGCACTAGCCACAATCTAACCCTAACAGCGCTAGCCACAATCTAACCCTAACAGCACTAGCCACAATCTAACCCTAACAGCACTAGCCACAATCTAACCCTAACAGCGCTAGCCACAATCTAACCCTAACATCGCTAGCCACAATGTAACTCTAACAGTACTAGCCACAATCTAATCCTAACAGCGCTATCCACAATCTAACCCTAACAGCACTAGCCACAATCTAACCCTAACAGCGCTAGCCACAATCTAACCCTAACAGCGCTAGACACAATCTAACCCTAACAGCACTAGCCACAATCTAACCCTAACAGCACTAGCCACAATCTAACCCTAACAACACTAGCCACAATCTAACCCTAACAGCACTAGCCACAATCTAACCCTAACAGCACTAGCCACAATCTAACCCTAACAGCGCTAGCCACAATCTAACCCTAACAGCGCTAGCCACAATCTAACCCTAACAGCACAAGTCACAATCTAACCCTAACAGCGCTAGCCACAATCTAACCCTAACAGCGCTAGCCACAATCTAACCCTAACAGCGCTAGCCACAATCTAACCCTAACAGCTCTAACCACAATCTAACCCTAACAGCACTAGCCACAATCTAACCCTAACAGCGCTAGTCACAATCTAACCCGAACAGCGCTAGCCACAATCTAACCCTAACAGCGCTAGCCACAATCTAATCCTAACAGCGCTAGCCACAATCTAACCCTAACAGCGCTAGCCACAATCTAACCCTAACAGCGCTAGCCACAATCTAACCCTAACAGCGCTAGCCACAATCTAACCCTAACAGCGCTAGCCACAATCTAACCCTAACAGCAATAGCCACAATCTAACCCTAACAGCACTAGCCACAATCTAATCCTAACAGCGCTAGCCACAATCTAACCCTAACAGCGCTAGCCACAATCTAACCCTAACAGCGCTAGCCACAATCTAACCCTAACAGCGCTAGCCACAATCTAACCCTAACAGCACTAGCCACAATCTAACCCTAACAGCGCTAGCCACAATCTAACCCTAAAAGCGCTAGTCACAATCTAACCCTAACAGCGCTAGCCACAATCTAACCCTAACAGCGCTAGCCACAATCTAACCCTAACAGCGCTAGCCACAATCTAACCCTAACAGCACAAGCCACAATCTAACCCGAACAGCACTAGCCACAATCTAACCCTACCCCTAACAGCGCTAGCCACAATCTAACCCTAACAGCACTAACCACAATCTACCCCTAACAGCGCTTTCCACAATCTTACCCTAACAGCACTAGCCACAATCTAACCCTAACAGCACTAGCCACAATCTAACCCTAACAGCGCTAGCCACAATCTAACCCTAACAGCACTAGCCACAATCTAACCCTAACAGCACTAGCCACAATCTAACCCTAACAGCGCTAGCCACAATCTAACCCTAACAGCGCTAGCCACAATCTAACCCTAACAGCGCTAGCCACAATCTAACCCTAACAGCGCTAGCCACAATCTAACCCTAACAGCTCTAACCACAATCTAACCCTAACAGCACTAGCCACAATCTAACCCTAACAGCGCTAGTCACAATCTAACCCGAACAGCACTAGCCACAATATAACCCTAACAGCGCTAGCCACAATCTAACCCTAACAGCGCTAGCCACAATCTAACCCTAACAGCACTAGCCACAATCTAACCCTAACAGCACTAGCCACAATCTAACCCTAATAGCACTAGCCACAAACTAACCCTAACAGCGCTAGCCACAATCTAACCCTAACAGCGCTAGCCACAATCTAACCCTAACAGCGCTAGCCACAATCTAACCCTAAGAGCCCTAGCCACAATCTAACCCTAACAGCGCTAGCCACAATCTAACCCTAACAGCGCTAGCCACAATCTAACCCTAACAGCACTAGCCACAATCTAACCCTACCCCTTACAGCACTAGCCACAATCTAACCCTACCCCTAACAGCGCTAGCCACAATTTAACCCTAACAGCACTAGCCACAATCTAACCCTAACAGCACTAGCCACAATCTATCCCTAACAGCGCTAGCCACAATCTAACCCTAACAGCACTAGCCACAATCTAACCCTAACAGCACTAGCCACAATCTAACCCTAACAGCACTAGCCACAATCTAATCCTAACAGCGCTAGCCACAATCTAACCCTAAGCCTAACAGCAATAACCACAATCTAACCCAAACAGCGCTAGCCACAATCTAACCCTAACAGCGCTAGCCACAATCTAACCCTAACAACGCTAGCAGCAATCTAACCGTAACAGCACTAGCCACAATCTAACCCTAACAGCGCTAGCCACAATCTAACCCTAACAGCGCTAGCCACAATCTAACCCTAACAGCAATAGCCACAATCTAACCCTAACAGCACTAGCCACAATCTAACCCTAACAACGCTAGCCACAATCTAACCCTAACAGCGCTAGCCACAATCTAACCCTAACAACGCTAGCCACAATCTAACCCTAACAGCACTAGCCACAATCTAACCCTAACAGCGCTAGCCACAATCTAACCCTAACAGCACTAGCCACAATCTTACCCTAACAGCACTAGCCACAATCTAACCCTAACAGCGCTAGCCACAATCTAACCCTAACAGCGCTAGCCACAATCTAATCCTAACAGCGCTAGCCACAATCTAACCCTAACAGCGCTAGCCACAATCTAACCCTAACAGCGCTAGCCACAATCTAACCCTAACAGCGCTAGCCACAATCTAACCCTAACAGCGCTAGCCACAATCTAACCCTAACAGCACTAGCCACAATCTAACCCTAACAGCGCTAGCCACAATCTAACCCTAAAAGCGCTAGTCACAATCTAACCCTAACAGCGCTAGCCACAATCTAACCCTAACAGCGCTAGCCACAATCTAACCCTAACAGCGCTAGCCACAATCTAACCCTAACAGCACAAGCCACAATCTAACCCTAACAGCACTAGCCACAATCTAACCCTAACAGCACTAGCCACAATCTAACCCTAACAGCGCTAGCCACAATCTAACCCTAACAGCGCTAGCCACAATCTAACCCTAACAGCGCTAGCTACAATCTAACCCTAACAGCGCTAGCCACAATCTAACCCTAACAGCGCTAGCCACAATCTAACCCTAACAGCGCTAGCCACAATCTAACCCTAACAGCGCTAGCCACAATCTAACCCTAACAGCGCTAGCCACAATCTAACCCTAACAGCGCTAGCCACAATCTAACCCTAACAGCGCTAGCCACAATCTAATCCTAACAGCGCTAGCCACAATCTAACCCTAACAGCACTAGCCACAATCTAACCCTAACAGCACTAGCCACAATCTAACCCTAACAGCACTAGCCACAATCTAACCCTAACAGCACTAACCACAATCTAACCCTAACAGCGCTAGCCACAATCTAACCCTAACCGTAACAGCACTAGCCACAATCTAACCCTAACAACACTAGCCACAATCTAACCCTAACAGCACTAGCCACAATCTAACCCTAACAGCACTAGCCACAATCTAACCCTAACAGCGCTAGCCACAATCTAACCCTAACAGCACTAGCCACAATCTAACCCTAACAGCACTAGCCACAATCTAACCCTAACAGCGCTAGCCACAATCTAACCCTAACAGCGCTAGCCACAATCTAATCCTAACAGCGCTAGCCACAATCTAACCCTAACAGCGCTAGCCACAATCTAACCCTAACAGCGCTAGCCACAATCTAACCCTAACAGCGCTAGCCACAATCTAACCCTAACAGCGCTAGCCACAATCTAACCCTAACAGCGCTAGCCACAATCTAACCCTAACAGCGCTAGCCACAATCTAACCCTAAAAGCGCTAGTCACAATCTAACCCTAACAGCGCTAGCCACAATCTAACCCTAACAGCGCTAGCCACAATCTAACCCTAACAGCGCTAGCCACAATCTAACCCTAACTGCACAAGCCACAATCTAACCCTAACAGCACTAGCCACAATCTAACCCTAACAGCGCTAGCCACAATCTAACCCTAACAGCGCTAGCCACAATCTAATCCTAACAGCGCTAGCCACAATCTAACCCTAACAGCGCTAGCCACAATCTAACCCTAACAGCGCTAGCCACAATCTAACCCTAACAGCTCTAACCACAATCTAACCCTAACTGCACTAGCCACAATCTTACCCTAACAGCACTAGCCACAATCTAACCCTAACAGCACTAGCCACAATCTAACCCTACCCCTAACAGCGCTAGCCACAATCTAACCCTAACAGCGCTATCCACAATCTTACCCTAACAGCACTAGCCACAATCTAACCCTAACAGCACTAGCCACAATCTAACCCTAACAGCACTAACCACAATCTAACCCTAACAGCGCTAGCCACAATCTAACCCTAACCGTAACAGCACTAGCCACAATCTAACCCTAACAACACTAGCCACAATCTAACCCTAACAGCACTAGCCACAATCTAACCCTAACAGCGCTAGCCACAATCTAACCCTAACAGCGCTAGCCACAATCTAACCCTAACAGCACTAGGCAAAATCTAACCCTAACAGCGCTAGCCACAATCTACCCCTAACAGTACTAGCCACAATCTACCCCTAACAGCGCTAGCCACAATCTTACCCTAACAGCGCTAGCCACAATCTAACCCTAACAGCACTAGCCACAATCTAACCCTAACAGCGCTAGCCACAATCTAACCCTAACAGCACTAGCCACAATCTAACCCTAACAGCGCTAGCCACAATCTAACCCTAACAGCGCTAGCCACAATCTAACCCTAACAGCTCTAACCACAATCTAACCCTAACAGCACTAGCCACAATCTAACCCTAACAGCACTAGCCACAATATAACCCTAACAGCGCTAGCCACAATCTAATCCTAACAGCGCTAGCCACAATCTAACCCTAACAGCGATAACCACAATCTAACCCTAACAGCACTATCCACAATCTAACCCTAACAGCACTATCCACAATCTAACCCTAACAGCACTAGCCACAATCTAACCCTAACAGCTCTAACCACAATCTAACCCTAACAGCGCTAGCCACAATCTAACCCTAACAGCGCTAGCCACAATCTAACCCTAACAGCGCTAGCCACAATCTAACCCTAACAGCGCTAGCAACAATCTAACCCTAACAGCGCTAGCCACAATCTAACCCTAACAGCACTAGCCACAATCTAACCCTAACAGCACTAGCCACAATCTAACCCTAACAGCACTAGCCACAATCTAACCCTAACAGCGCTAGCCACAATCTAACCCTAACAGCGCTAGCCACAATCTAACCCTAACAGAGCTAACCACAATCTAACCCTAACAGCGCTAGCCACAATCTAACCCTAACAGAGCTAACCACAATCTAACCCTAACAGCACTAGCCACAATCTAACCCTAACAGCGCTAGCCACAATCTAACCCTAACAGCACTAGTCACAATCTAACCCTAACAGCACTAGTCACAATCTAACCCTAACAGCACTAGCCACAATCTAACCCTAACAGCACTAGCCACAATCTAACCCTAACAGCACTAGCCACAATCTAACCCTAACAGCACTAGCCACAATCTAACGCTACCCCTAACAGCGCTAGCCACAATCTAACCCTAACAGCACTAGCCACAATCTAACCCTAACAGCACTAGCCACAATCTAACCCTAACAGCACTATCCACAATCTAACCCTAACAGCACTAGCCACAATCTTACCCTAACAGCACTAGCCACAATCTAACCCTAACAGCACTAGCCACAATCTAACCCTAACAGCGCTAGCCACAATCTAACCCTAACAGCGCTAGCCACAATCTAATCCTAACAGCGCTAGCCACAATCTAACCCTACCCCTAACAGCACTAGCCACAGTCTAACCCTAACAGCACTAGCCACAATCTAACCCTAACAGCACTAGCCACAATCTAACCCTAACAGCGCTAGCCACAATATAATCCTAACAGCGCTAGCCACAATCTAATACTAACAGCACTAGCCACAATCTAACCCTAACAGCACTAGCCACAATCTAACCCTAACAGCACTAGCCACAATCTAATCCTAACAGCACTAGCCACAATCTAACCCAAACAGCTCTAGCCACAATCTAACCCTAACAACACTAGCCACAATCTAACCCTAACAGCACTAGCCACAATCTAACCCTAACAGCGCTAGCCACAATCTAACCCTAACAGCACTAGCCACAATCTAATCCTAACAGCACTAGCCACAATCTAATCCTAACAGCGCTAGCCACAATCTAACCCTAACAGCGCTAGCCACAATCTAACCCTAACATCGCTAGCCACAATGTAACTCTAACAGTACTAGCCACAATCTAATCCTAACAGCGCTATCCACAATCTAACCCTAACAGCACTAGCCACAATCTAACCCTAACAGCGCTAGCCACAATCTAACCCTAACAGCGCTAGCCACAATCTAACCCTAACAGCCCTAGCCACAATCTAACCCTAACAGCACTAGCCACAATCTAACCCTAACAACACTAGCCACAATCTAACCCTAACAGCACTAGCCACAATCTAACCCTAACAGCGCTAGCCACAATCTAACCCTAACAGCGCTAGCCACAATCTAACCCTAACAACGCTAGCCACAATCTAACCCTAACAGCGCTAGCCACAATCTAACCCTATCAGCGCTAGCTACAATCTAACCCTAACAGCGCTAGCCACAATCTAACCCTAACAGCTCTAACCACAATCTAACCCTAACAGCGCTAGCCACAATCTAACCCTAACAGCGCTAGTCACAATCTAACCCGAACAGCGCTAGCCACAATCTAACCCTAACAGCGCTAGCCACAATCTAACCCTAACAGCGCTAGCCACAATCTAACCCTAACAGCGCTAGCCACAATCTAACCCTAACAGCGCTAGCCACAATCTAACCCTAACAGCGCTAGCCACAATCTAACCCTAACAGTGCTAGCCACAATCTAACCCTAACAGCGCTAGCCACAATCTAACCCTAACAGCGCTAGCCACAATCTAACCCTAAGAGCCCTAGCCACAATCTAACCCTAACAGCGCTAGCCACAATCTAACCCTAACAGCACTAGCCACAATCTAACCCTAACAGCACTAGCCACAATCTAACCCTACCCCTAACAGCACTAGCCACAATCTAACCCTAAGAGCCCTAGCCACAATCTAACCCTAACAGCACTAGCCACAATCTAACCCTAAGAGCCCTAGCCACAATCTAACCCTAACAGCGCTAGCCACAATCTAACCCTAACAGCGCTAGCCACAATCTAACCCTTACAGCACTAGCCACAATCTAACCCTACCCCTAACAGCACTAGCCACAATCTAACCCTTACAGCACTAGCCACAATCTAACCCTACCCCTAACAGCGCTAGCCACAATTTAACCCTAACAGCACTAGCCACAATCTAACCCTAACAGCGCTAGCCACAATCTAACCCTAACAGCGCTAGCCACAATCTAACCCTAAGAGCCCTAGCCACAATCTAACCCTAACAGCGCTAGCCACAATCTAGACCCTAACAGCACTAGCCACAATCTAACCCTAACAGCACTAGCCACAATCTAACCCTACCCCTAACAGCACTAGCCACAATCTAACCCTAAGAGCCCTAGCCACAATCTAACCCTAACAGCGCTAGCCACAATCTAACCCTAACAGCGCTAGCCACAATCTAACCCTTACAGCACTAGCCACAATCTAACCCTACCCCTAACAGCACTAGCCACAATCTAACCCTTACAGCACTAGCCACAATCTAACCCTACCCCTAACAGCGCTAGCCACAATTTAACCCTAACAGCACTAGCCACAATCTAACCCTAACAGCACTAGCCACAATCTATCCCTAACAGCGCTAGCCACAATCTAACCCTAACAGCACTAGCCACAATCTAACCCTAACAGCACTAGCCACAATCTAACCCTAACAGCACTAGCCACAATCTAATCCTAACAGCGCTAGCCACAATCTAACCCAAACAGCGCTAGCCACAATCTAACCCTAAGCCTAACAGCAATAACCACAATCTAACCCAAACAGCGCTAGCCACAATCTAACCCTAACAGCGCTAGCCACAATCTAACCCTAACAACGCTAGCAGCAATCTAACCGTAACAGCACTAGCCACAATCTAACCCTAACAGCGCTAGCCACAATCTAACCCTAACAGCGCTAGCCACAATCTAACCCTAACAGCACTAGCCACAATCTAACCCTAACAGCACTAGCCACAATCTAACCCTAACAATGCTAGCCACAATCTAACCCTAACAGCGCTAGCCACAATCTAACCCTAACAACGCTAGCCACAATCTAACCCTAACAGCACTAGCCACAATCTAACCCTAACAGCGCTAGCCACAATCTAACCCTAACAGCACTAGCCACAATCTAACCCTAACAGCACTAGCCACAATCTAACCCTAACAGCGCTAGCCACAATCTAACCCTAACAGCGCTAGCCACAATCTAATCCTAACAGCGCTAGCCACAATCTAACCCTAACAGCGCTAGCCACAATCTAACCCTAACAGCGCTAGCCACAATCTAACCCTAACAGCGCTAGCCACAATCTAACCCTAACAGCGCTAGCCACAATCTAACCCTAACAGCGCTAGCCACAATCTAACCCTAACAGCGCTAGCCACAATCTAACCCTAACAGCGCTAGCCACAATCTAACCCTAACAGCGCTAGCCACAATCTAACCCTAACAGCGCTAGCCACAATCTAACCCTAACAGCGCTAGCCACAATCTAATCCTAACAGCGCTAGCCACAATCTAACCCTAACAGCGCTAGCCACAATCTAACCCTATCAGCGCTAGCCACAATCTAACCCTAACAGCTCTAACCACAATCTAACCCTAACTGCACTAGCCACAATCTAACCCTAACAGCGCTAGCCACAATCTAACCCTAACAGCGCTAGCCACAATCTAACCCTAACAGCGCTAGCCACAATCTAACCCTAACAGCGCTAGCCACAATCTAACCCTAACAGCGCTAGCCACAATCTAACCCTAACAGCGCTAGCCACAATCTAACCCTAACAGCGCTAGCCACAATCTAACCCTAACAGCGCTAGCCACAATCTAACCCTAACAGCGCTAGCCACAATCTAACCCTAACAGCGCTAGCCACAATCTAACCCTAACAGCGCTAGCCACAATCTAACCCTAACAGCGCTAGCCACAATCTAACCCTAACAGCGCTAGCCACAATCTAACCCTATCAGCGCTAGCCACAATCTAACCCTAACAGCTCTAACCACAATCTAACCCTAACTGCACTAGCCACAATCTTACCCTAACAGCACTAGCCACAATCTAACCCTACCCCTAACAGCGCTAGCCACAATCTAACCCTAACAGCACTAACCACAATCTACCCCTAACAGCGCTATCCACAATCTTACCCTAACAGCACTAGCCACAATCTAACCCTAACAGCACTAGCCACAATCTAACCCTAACAGCACTAACCACAATCTAACCCTAACAGCGCTAGCCACAATCTAACCCTAACCGTAACAGCACTAGCCACAATCTAACCCTAACAACACTAGCCACAATCTAACCCTAACAGCGCTAGCCACAATCTAACCCTAACAGCGCTAGCCACAATCTAACCCTAACAGCACAAGGCAAAATCTAACCCTAACAGCGCTAGTCACAATCTAACCCTAACAGTGCTAGCCACAACCTAACCCTAACAGCACTAGCCACAATCTAACCCTAACAGCGCTAGCCACAATCTAACCCTATCAGCGCTAGCCACAATCTAACCCTAACAGCTCTAACCACAATCTAACCCTAACTGCACTAGCCACAATCTAACCCTAACAGCGCTAGCCACAATCTAACCATAACAGCGCTAGCCACAATCTAACCCTAACAGCGCTAGCCACAATCTAACCCTAACAGCGCTAGCCACAATCTAACCCTAACAGCGCTAGCCACAATCTAACCCTAACAGCGCTAGCCACAATCTAACCCTAACAGCGCTAGCCACAATCTAACCCTAACAGCGCTAGCCACAATCTAACCCTAACAGCGCTAGCCACAATCTAACCCTAACAGCGCTAGCCACAATCTAACCCTAACAGCGCTAGCCACAATCTAACCCTAACAGCGCTAGCCACAATCTAACCCTAACAGCGCTAGCCACAATCTAACCCTATCAGCGCTAGCCACAATCTAACCCTAACAGCTCTAACCACAATCTAACCCTAACTGCACTAGCCACAATCTTACCCTAACAGCACTAGCCACAATCTAACCCTAACAGCACTAGCCACAATCTAACCCTACCCCTAACAGCGCTAGCCACAATCTAACCCTAACAGCACTAACCACAATCTACCCCTAACAGCGCTATCCACAATCTTACCCTAACAGCACTAGCCACAATCTAACCCTAACAGCACTAGCCACAATCTAACCCTAACAGCACTAACCACAATCTAACCCTAACAGCGCTAGCCACAATCTAACCCTAACCGTAACAGCACTAGCCACAATCTAACCCTAACAACACTAGCCACAATCTAACCCTAACAGCACTAGCCACAATCTAACCCTAACAGCGCTAGCCACAATCTAACCCTAACAGCGCTAGCCACAATCTAACCCTAACAGCACTAGGCAAAATCTAACCCTAACAGCGCTAGTCACAATCTAACCCTAACAGTGCTAGCCACAACCTAACCCTAACAGCACTAGCCACAATCTACCCCTAACAGTACTAGCCACAATCTACCCCTAACAGCACTAGCCACAATCTAACCCTAACAGCGCTAGCCACAATCTTACCCTAACAGCGCTAGCCACAATCTAACCCTAACAGCGCTAACCACAATCTAACCCTAACAGCGCTAGCCACAATCTAACCCTAACAGCGCTAGCCACAATCTAACCCTAACAGCACTAGCCACAATCTAACCCTAACAGCGCTAGCCACAATCTAACCCTAACAGCGCTAGCCACAATCTAACCCTAACAGCTCTAACCACAATCTAACCCTAACAGCACTAGCCACAATCTAACCCTAACAGCACTAGCCACAATATAACCCTAACAGCACTAGCCACAATCTAACCCTAACAGCGCTAGCCACAATCTAATCCTAACAGCGCTAGCCACAATCTAACCCTAACAGCGCTAGCCACAATCTAACCCTATCAGCGCTAGCCACAATCTAACCCTAACAGCTCTAACCACAATCTAACCCTAACTGCACTAGCCACAATCTAACCCTAACAGCGCTAGCCACAATCTAACCCTAACAGCGCTAGCCACAATCTAACCCTAACAGCGCTAGCCACAATCTAACCCTAACAGCGCTAGCCACAATCTAACCCTAACAGCGCTAGCCACAATCTAACCCTAACAGCGCTAGCCACAATCTAACCCTAACAGCGCTAGCCACAATCTAACCCTAACAGCGCTAGCCACAATCTAACCCTAACAGCGCTAGCCACAATCTAACCCTAACAGCGCTAGCCACAATCTAACCCTAACAGCGCTAGCCACAATCTAACCCTAACAGCGCTAGCCACAATCTAACCCTAACAGCGCTAGCCACAATCTAACCCTATCAGCGCTAGCCACAATCTAACCCTAACAGCTCTAACCACAATCTAACCCTAACTGCACTAGCCACAATCTTACCCTAACAGCACTAGCCACAATCTAACCCTACCCCTAACAGCGCTAGCCACAATCTAACCCTAACAGCACTAACCACAATCTACCCCTAACAGCGCTATCCACAATCTTACCCTAACAGCACTAGCCACAATCTAACCCTAACAGCACTAGCCACAATCTAACCCTAACAGCACTAACCACAATCTAACCCTAACAGCGCTAGCCACAATCTAACCCTAACCGTAACAGCACTAGCCACAATCTAACCCTAACAACACTAGCCACAATCTAACCCTAACAGCGCTAGCCACAATCTAACCCTAACAGCGCTAGCCACAATCTAACCCTAACAGCACTAGGCAAAATCTAACCCTAACAGCGCTAGTCACAATCTAACCCTAACAGTGCTAGCCACAACCTAACCCTAACAGCACTAGCCACAATCTAACCCTAACAGCGCTAGCCACAATCTAACCCTATCAGCGCTAGCCACAATCTAACCCTAACAGCTCTAACCACAATCTAACCCTAACTGCACTAGCCACAATCTAACCCTAACAGCGCTAGCCACAATCTAACCCTAACAGCGCTAGCCACAATCTAACCCTAACAGCGCTAGCCACAATCTAACCCTAACAGCGCTAGCCACAATCTAACCCTAACAGCGCTAGCCACAATCTAACCCTAACAGCGCTAGCCACAATCTAACCCTAACAGCGCTAGCCACAATCTAACCCTAACAGCGCTAGCCACAATCTAACCCTAACAGCGCTAGCCACAATCTAACCCTAACAGCGCTAGCCACAATCTAACCCTAACAGCGCTAGCCACAATCTAACCCTAACAGCGCTAGCCACAATCTAACCCTAACAGCGCTAGCCACAATCTAACCCTATCAGCGCTAGCCACAATCTAACCCTAACAGCTCTAACCACAATCTAACCCTAACTGCACTAGCCACAATCTTACCCTAACAGCACTAGCCACAATCTAACCCTAACAGCACTAGCCACAATCTAACCCTACCCCTAACAGCGCTAGCCACAATCTAACCCTAACAGCACTAACCACAATCTACCCCTAACAGCGCTATCCACAATCTTACCCTAACAGCACTAGCCACAATCTAACCCTAACAGCACTAGCCACAATCTAACCCTAACAGCACTAACCACAATCTAACCCTAACAGCGCTAGCCACAATCTAACCCTAACCGTAACAGCACTAGCCACAATCTAACCCTAACAACACTAGCCACAATCTAACCCTAACAGCACTAGCCACAATCTAACCCTAACAGCGCTAGCCACAATCTAACCCTAACAGCGCTAGCCACAATCTAACCCTAACAGCACTAGGCAAAATCTAACCCTAACAGCGCTAGTCACAATCTAACCCTAACAGTGCTAGCCACAACCTAACCCTAACAGCACTAGCCACAATCTACCCCTAACAGTACTAGCCACAATCTACCCCTAACAGCACTAGCCACAATCTAACCCTAACAGCGCTAGCCACAATCTTACCCTAACAGCGCTAGCCACAATCTAACCCTAACAGCGCTAACCACAATCTAACCCTAACAGCGCTAGCCACAATCTAACCCTAACAGCGCTAGCCACAATCTAACCCTAACAGCACTAGCCACAATCTAACCCTAACAGCGCTAGCCACAATCTAACCCTAACAGCGCTAGCCACAATCTAACCCTAACAGCTCTAACCACAATCTAACCCTAACAGCACTAGCCACAATCTAACCCTAACAGCACTAGCCACAATATAACCCTAACAGCACTAGCCACAATCTAACCCTAACAGCGCTAGCCACAATCTAATCCTAACAGCGCTAGCCACAATCTAACCCTAACAGCGATAACCACAATCTAACCCTAACAGCACTATCCACAATCTAACCCTAACAGCACTATCCACAATCTAACCCTAACAGCACTAGCCACAATCTAACCCTAACAGCTCTAACCACAATCTAACCCTAACAGCGCTAGCCACAATCTAACCCTAACAGCGCTAGCCACAATCTAACCCTAACAGCGCTAGCCACAATCTAACCCTAACAGCGCTAGCCACAATCTAACCCTAACAGCACTAGCCACAATCTAACCCTAACAGCACTAGCCACAATCTAACCCTAACAGCACTAGCCACAATCTAACCCTAACAGCGCTAGCCACAATCTAACCCTAACAGCGCTAGCCACAATCTAACCCTAACAGCGCTAGCCACAATCTAACCCTACCCCTAACAGCACTAGCCACAATCTAACCCTAACAGCGCTAGCCACAATCTAACCCTAACAGCGCTAGCCACAATCTAACCCTAACAGCACTATCCACAATCTAACCCTCATAGCGCTAGCCACAATCTAACCCTAACAGCACGAGCCACAATCTAACCCTAGCAGCGCTAGCCACAATCTAACACTAACAGCGCTAGCCACAATGTAACCCTAACAGCGCTAGCCACAATCTAACCCTAACAGCACTAGCCACAATCTAACCCTAACAGAGCTAACCACAATCTAACCCTAACAGCACTAGCCACAATCTAACCCTAACAGCGCTAGCCACAATCTAACCCTAACAGCACTAGTCACAATCTAACCCTAACAGCACTAGTCACAATCTAACCCTAACAGCACTAGCCACAATCTAACCCTAACAGCACTAGCCACAATCTAACCCTAACAGCACTAGCCACAATCTAACCCTAACAGCACTAGCCACAATCTAACCCTAACAGCACTAGCCACAATCTAACGCTACCCCTAACAGCGCTAGCCACAATCTAACCCTAACAGCACTAGCCACAATCTAACCCTAACAGCACTAGCCACAATCTAACCCTAACAGCACTAGCCACAATCTAACCCTAACAGCACTAGCCACAATCTTACCCTAACAGCACTAGCCACAATCTAACCCTAACAGCACTAGCCACAATCTAACCCTAACAGCGCTAGCCACAATCTAACCCTAACAGCGCTAGCCACAATCTAATCCTAACAGCGCTAGACACAATCTAACCCTAACAGCGCTAGCCACAATCTAACCCTAACAGCACTAGCCACAATCTAACCCTAACAGCACTAGCCACAGTCTAACACTAACAGCACTAGCCACAATCTAACCCTAACAGCGCTAGCCACAATCTAACCCTAACAGCGCTAGCCACAATCTAACAATAACAGCGCTAGCCACAATCTAACCCTAACAGCACTAGCCACAATCTAACCCTAACAGCACTAGCCACAATCTAATCCTAACAGCACTAGCCACAATCTAACCCTAACAACACTAGCCACAATCTAACCCTAACAGCACTAGCCACAATCTAACCCTAACAGCGCTAGCCACAATCTAACCCTAACAGCACTAGCCACAATCTAATCCTAACAGCACTAGCCACAATCTAATCCTAACAGTACTAGCCACAATCTAATCCTAACAGCGCTATCCACAATCTAATCCTAACAGCGCTAGCCACAATCTAACCCTAAAAGCGCTAGTCACAATCTAACCCTAACAGCGCTAGCCACAATCTAACCCTAACAGCGCTAGCCACAATCTAACCCTAACAGCGCTAGCCACAATCGAACCCTAACAGCACAAGCCACAATCTAACCCTAACAGCACTAGCCACAATCTAACCCTAACAGCACTAGCCACAATCTAACCCTAACAGCGCTAGCCACAATCTAACCCTAACAACGCTAGCCACAATCTAACCCTAACAGCGCTAGCCACAATCTAACCCTAACAGCGCTAGCCACAATCTAACCCTAACAGCGCTAGCCACAATCTAACCCTAACAGCGCTAGCCACAATCTAACCCTAACAGCGCTAGCCACAATCTAACCCTAACAGCGCTAGCCACAATCTAACCCTAACAGCGCTAGCCACAATCTAACCCTAACAGCGCTAGCCACAATCTAACCCTAACAGCGCTAGCCACAATCTAACCCTAACAGCGCTAGCCACAATCTAACCCTAACAGCGCTAGCCACAATCTAACCCTAACAGCGCTAGCCACAATCTAACCCTATCAGCGCTAGCCACAATCTAACCCTAACAGCTCTAACCACAATCTAACCCTAACTGCACTAGCCACAATCTTACCCTAACAGCACTAGCCACAATCTAACCCTAACAGCACTAGCCACAATCTAACCCTACCCCTAACAGCGCTAGCCACAATCTAACCCTAACAGCACTAACCACAATCTACCCCTAACAGCGCTATCCACAATCTTACCCTAACAGCACTAGCCACAATCTAACCCTAACAGCACTAGCCACAATCTAACCCTAACAGCACTAACCACAATCTAACCCTAACAGCGCTAGCCACAATCTAACCCTAACCGTAACAGCACTAGCCACAATCTAACCCTAACAGCACTAGCCACAATCTAACCCTAACAGCGCTAGCCACAATCTACCCCTAACAGTACTAGCCACAATCTACCCCTAACAGCACTAGCCACAATCTAACCCTAACAGCGCTAGCCACAATCTTACCCTAACAGCGCTAGCCACAATCTAACCCTAACAGCGCTAACCACAATCTAACCCTAACAGCGCTAGCCACAATCTAACCCTAACAGCGCTAGCCACAATCTAACCCTAACAGCACTAGCCACAATCTAACCCTAACAGCGCTAGCCACAATCTAACCCTAACAGCGCTAGCCACAATCTAACCCTAACAGCTCTAACCACAATCTAACCCTAACAGCACTAGCCACAATCTAACCCTAACAGCACTAGCCACAATATAACCCTAACAGCACTAGCCACAATCTAACCCTAACAGCGCTAGCCACAATCTAATCCTAACAGCGCTAGCCACAATCTAACCCTAACAGCGATAACCACAATCTAACCCTAACAGCACTATCCACAATCTAACCCTAACAGCACTATCCACAATCTAACCCTAACAGCACTAGCCACAATCTAACCCTAACAGCTCTAACCACAATCTAACCCTAACAGCGCTAGCCACAATCTAACCCTAACAGCGCTAGCCACAATCTAACCCTAACAGCGCTAGCCACAATCTAACCCTAACAGCGCTAGCCACAATCTAACCCTAACAGCACTAACCACAATCTAACCCTAACAGCACTAGCCACAATCTAACCCTAACAGCGCTAGCCACAATCTAACCCTAACAGCACTAGCCACAATCTAACCCTAACAGCGCTAGCCACAATCTAACCCTAACAGCACTAGCCACAATCTAACCCTAACAGCACTAGCCACAATCTAACCCTAACAGCGCTAGCCACAATCTAACCCTAACAGCGCTAGCCACAATCTAACCCTAACAGCGCTAGCCACAATCTAACCCTACCCCTAACAGCACTAGCCACAATCTAACCCTAACAGCGCTAGCCACAATCTAACCCTAACAGCGCTAGCCACAATCTAACCCTAACAGCACTATCCACAATCTAACCCTCATAGCGCTAGCCACAATCTAACCCTAACAGCACTAGCCACAATCTAACCCTAGCAGCGCTAGCCACAATCTAACACTAACAGCGCTAGCCACAATGTAACCCTAACAGCGCTAGCCACAATCTAACCCTAACAGCACTAGCCACAATCTAACCCTAACAGAGCTAGCCACAATCTAACCCTAACAGCACTAGTCACAATCTAACCCTAACAGCACTAGTCACAATCTAACCCTAACAGCACTAGCCACAATCTAACCCTAACAGCACTAGCCACAATCTAACCCTAACAGCACTAGCCACAATCTAACCCTAACAGCACTAGCCACAATCTAACCCTAACAGCACTAGCCACAATCTAACGCTACCCCTAACAGCGCTAGCCACAATCTAACCCTAACAGCACTAGCCACAATCTAACCCTAACAGCACTAGCCACAATCTAACCCTAACAGCACTAGCCACAATCTAACCCTAACAGCACTAGCCACAATCTTACCCTAACAGCACTAGCCACAATCTAACCCTAACAGCACTAGCCACAATCTAACCCTAACAGCGCTAGCCACAATCTAACCCTAACAGCGCTAGCCACAATCTAATCCTAACAGCGCTAGACACAATCTAACCCTAACAGCGCTAGCCACAATCTAACCCTAACAGCACTAGCCACAATCTAACCCTAACAGCACTAGCCACAGTCTAACACTAACAGCACTAGCCACAATCTAACCCTAACAGCGCTAGCCACAATCTAACCCTAACAGCGCTAGCCACAATCTAACAATAACAGCGCTAGCCACAATCTAACCCTAACAGCACTAGCCACAATCTAACCCTAACAGCACTAGCCACAATCTAATCCTAACAGCACTAGCCACAATCTAACCCTAACAGCTCTAGCCACAATCTAACCCTAACAACACTAGCCACAATCTAACCCTAACAGCACTAGCCACAATCTAACCCTAACAGCGCTAGCCACAATCTAACCCTAATAGCACTAGCCACAATCTAATCCTAACAGCACTAGCCACAATCTAATCCTAACAGCGCTAGCCACAATGTAACTCTAACAGTACTAGCCACAATCTAACCCTAACAGCGCTAGCCACAATCTAACCCTAAAAGCGCTAGTCACAATCTAACCCTAACAGCGCTAGCCACAATCTAACCCTAACAGCGCTAGCCACAATCTAACCCTAACAGCGCTAGCCACAATCGAACCCTAAAAGCACAAGCCACAATCTAACCCTAACAGCACTAGCCACAATCTAACCCTAACAGCACTAGCCACAATCTAACCCTAACAGCGCTAGCCACAATCTAACCCTAACAACGCTAGCCACAATCTAACCCTAACAGCGCTAGCCACAATCTAACCCTAACAGCGCTAGCCACAATCTAACCCTAACAGCGCTAGCCACAATCTAACCCTAACAGCGCTAGCCACAATCTAACCCTAACAGCGCTAGCCACAATCTAACCCTAACAGCGCTAGCCACAATCTAACCCTAACAGCACTAGCCACAATCTAATCCTAACAGCACTAGCCACAATCTAACCCTAACAGCTCTAGCCACAATCTAACCCTAACAACACTAGCCACAATCTAACCCTAACAGCACTAGCCACAATCTAACCCTAACAGCGCTAGCCACAATCTAACCCTAACAGCGCTAGCCACAATCTAATCCTAACAGCGCTAGCCACAATCTAATCCTAACAGCGCTAGCCACAATGTAACTCTAACAGTACTAGCCACAATCTAATCCTAACAGCGCTATCCACAATCTAACCCTAACAGCGCTAGCCACAATCTAACCCTAAAAGCGCTAGTCACAATCTAACCCTAACAGCGCTAGCCACAATCTAACCCTAACAGCGCTAGCCACAATCTAACCCTAACAGCGCTAGCCACAATCTAACCCTAACAGCACAAGCCACAATCTAACCCTAACAGCACTAGCCACAATCTAACCCTAACAGCACTAGCCACAATCTAACCCTAACAGCGCTAGCCACAATCTAACCCTAACAACGCTAGCCACAATCTAACCCTAACAGCGCTAGCCACAATCTAACCCTAACAGCGCTAGCCACAATCTAACCCTAACAGCGCTAGCCACAATCTAACCCTAACAGCGCTAGCCACAATCTAACCCTAACAGCGCTAGCCACAATCTAACCCTAACAGCGCTAGCCACAATCTAACCCTAACAGCGCTAGCCACAATCTAATCCTAACAGCGCTAGCCACAATCTAACCCTAACAGCGCTAGCCACAATCTAACCCTAACAGCGCTAGCCACAATCTAACCCTAACTGCACTAGCCACAATCTTACCCTAACAGCACTAGCCACAATCTAACCCTAACAGCACTAGCCACAATCTAACCCTACCCCTAACAGCGCTAGCCACAATCTAACCCTAACAGCACTAACCACAATCTACCCCTAACAGCGCTATCCACAATCTTACCCTAACAGCACTAGCCACAATCTAACCCTAACAGCACTAACCACAATCTAACCCTAACAGCGCTAGCCACAATCTAACCCTAACCGTAACAGCACTAGCCACAATCTAACCCTAACAACACTAGCCACAATCTAACCCTAACAGCGCTAGCCACAATCTAACCCTAACAGCGCTAGCCACAATCTAACCCTAACAGCGCTAGCCACAATCGAACCCTAAAAGCACAAGCCACAATCTAACCCTAACAGCACTAGCCACAATCTAACCCTAACAGCACTAGCCACAATCTAACCCTAACAGCGCTAGCCACAATCTAACCCTAACAACGCTAGCCACAATCTAACCCTAACAGCGCTAGCCACAATCTAACCCTAACAGCGCTAGCCACAATCTAACCCTAACAGCGCTAGCCACAATCTAACCCTAACAGCGCTAGCCACAATCTAACCCTAACAGCGCTAGCCACAATCTAACCCTAACAGCGCTAGCCACAATCTAACCCTAACAGCACTAGCCACAATCTAATCCTAACAGCACTAGCCACAATCTAACCCTAACAGCTCTAGCCACAATCTAACCCTAACAACACTAGCCACAATCTAACCCTAACAGCACTAGCCACAATCTAACCCTAACAGCGCTAGCCACAATCTAACCCTAACAGCGCTAGCCACAATCTAATCCTAACAGCGCTAGCCACAATCTAATCCTAACAGCGCTAGCCACAATGTAACTCTAACAGTACTAGCCACAATCTAATCCTAACAGCGCTATCCACAATCTAACCCTAACAGCGCTAGCCACAATCTAACCCTAAAAGCGCTAGTCACAATCTAACCCTAACAGCGCTAGCCACAATCTAACCCTAACAGCGCTAGCCACAATCTAACCCTAACAGCGCTAGCCACAATCTAACCCTAACAGCACAAGCCACAATCTAACCCTAACAGCACTAGCCACAATCTAACCCTAACAGCACTAGCCACAATCTAACCCTAACAGCGCTAGCCACAATCTAACCCTAACAACGCTAGCCACAATCTAACCCTAACAGCGCTAGCCACAATCTAACCCTAACAGCGCTAGCCACAATCTAACCCTAACAGCGCTAGCCACAATCTAACCCTAACAGCGCTAGCCACAATCTAACCCTAACAGCACTAGCCACAATCTAACCCTAACAGCGCTAGCCACAATCTAACCCTAACAGCGCTAGCCACAATCTAATCCTAACAGCGCTAGCCACAATCTAACCCTAACAGCGCTAGCCACAATCTAACCCTAACAGCGCTAGCCACAATCTAACCCTAACTGCACTAGCCACAATCTTACCCTAACAGCACTAGCCACAATCTAACCCTAACAGCACTAGCCACAATCTAACCCTACCCCTAACAGCGCTAGCCACAATCTAACCCTAACAGCACTAACCACAATCTACCCCTAACAGCGCTATCCACAATCTTACCCTAACAGCACTAGCCACAATCTAACCCTAACAGCACTAACCACAATCTAACCCTAACAGCGCTAGCCACAATCTAACCCTAACCGTAACAGCACTAGCCACAATCTAACCCTAACAACACTAGCCACAATCTAACCCTAACAGCACTAGCCACAATCTAACCCTAACCGCGCTAGCCACAATCTAACCCTAACAGCGCTAGCCACAATCTAACCCTAACAGCACTAGGCAAAATCTAACCCTAACAGCGCTAGTCACAATCTAACCCTAACAGTGCTAGCCACAACCTAACCCTAACAGCACTAGCCACAATCTACCCCTAACAGTACTAGCCACAATCTACCCCTAACAGCACTAGCCACAATCTAACCCTAACAGCGCTAGCCACAATCTTACCCTAACAGCGCTAGCCACAATCTAACCCTAACAGCGCTAACCACAATCTAACCCTAACAGCGCTAGCCACAATCTAACCCTAACAGCGCTAGCCACAATCTAACCCTAACAGCACTAGCCACAATCTAACCCTAACAGCGCTAGCCACAATCTAACCCTAACAGCGCTAGCCACAATCTAACCCTAACAGCTCTAACCACAATCTAACCCTAACAGCACTAGCCACAATCTAACCCTAACAGCACTAGACACTATCTAACCCTAACAGCACTAGCCACAATATAACCCTAACAGCGCTAGCCACAATCTAATCCTAACAGCGCTAGCCACAATCTAACCCTAACAGCGATAACCACAATCTAACCCTAACAGCACTATCCACAATCTAACCCTAACAGCACTATCCACAATCTAACCCTAACAGCACTAGCCACAATCTAACCCTAACAGCTCTAACCACAATCTAACCCTAACAGCACTAGCCACAATCTAACCCTAACAGCGCTAGCAACAATCTAACCCTAACAGCGCTAGCCACAATCTAACCCTAACAGCACTAGCCACAATCTAACCCTAACAGCACTAGCCACAATCTAACCCTAACAGCGCTAGCCACAATCTAACCCTAACAGCGCTAGCCACAATCTAACCCTAACAGCGCTAGCCACAATCTAACCCTACCCCTAACAGCACTAGCCACAATCTAACCCTAACAGCGCTAGCCACAATCTAACCCTAACAGCGCTAGCCACAATCTAACCCTAACAGCACTATCCACAATCTAACCCTAATAGCGCTAGCCACAATCTAACCCTAACAGCACTAGCCACAATCTAACCCTAGCAGCGCTAGCCACAATCTAACACTAACAGCGCTAGCCACAATGTAACCCTAACAGCGCTAGCCACAATGTAACCCTAACAGCACTAGCCACAATCTAACCCTAACAGAGCTAACCACAATCTAACCCTAACAGCACTAGCCACAATCTAACCCTAACAGAGCTAACCACAATCTAACCCTAACAGCACTAGCCACAATCTAACCCTAACAGCGCTAGCCACAATCTAACCCTAACAGCACTAGTCACAATCTAACCCTAACAGCACTAGTCACAATCTAACCCTAACAGCACTAGCCACAATCTAACCCTAACAGCACTAGCCACAATCTAACCCTAACAGCACTAGCCACAATCTAACGCTACCCCTAACAGCGCTAGCCACAATCTAACCCTAACAGCACTAGCCACAATCTAACCCTAACAGCACTAGCCACAATCTAACCCTAACAGCACTAGCCACAATCTAACCCAACAGCGCTAGCCACAATCTAACCCTAACAGCACTAGCCACAATCTTACCCTAACAGCACTAGCCACAATCTAACCCTAACAGCGCTAGCCACAATCTAACCCTAACAGCGCTAGCCACAATCTAATCCTAACAGCGCTAGCCACAATCTAACCCTACCCCTAACAGCACTAGCCACAGTCTAACCCTAACAGCACTAGCCACAATCTAACCCTAACAGCACTAGCCACAATCTAACCCTAACAGCGCTAGCCACAATCTAACCCTAACAGCGCTAGCCACAATCTAATCCTAACAGCACTAGCCACAATCTAATCCTAACAGCGCTAGCCACAATGTAACTCTAACAGTACTAGCCACAATCTAATCCTAACAGCGCTATCCACTATCTAACTCTAACAGCACTAGCCACAATCTAACCCTAACAGCGCTAGCCACAATCTAACCCTAACAGCGCTAGCCACAATCTAACCCTAACAGCACTAGCCACAATCTAACCCTAACAGCACTAGCCACAATCTAACCCTAACAACACTAGCCACAATCTAACCCTAACAGCACTAGCCACAATCTAACCCTAACAGCACTAGCCACAATCTAACCCTAACAGCGCTAGCCACAATCTAACCCTAACAGCGCTAGCCACAATCTAACCCTAACAGCGCTAGCCACAATCTAACCCTAACAGCGCTAGCCACAATCTAACCCTAACAGCGCTAGCCACAATCTAACCCTAACAGCTCTAACCACAATCTAACCCTAACAGCGCTAGCCACAATCTAACCCTAACAGCGCTAGTCACAATCTAACCCGAACAGCGCTAGCCACAATCTAACCCTAACAGCGCTAGCCACAATCTAACCCTAACAGCGCTAGCCACAATCTAACCCTAACAGCGCTAGCCACAATCTAACCCTAACAGCGCTAGCCACAATCTAACCCTAACAGCTCTAGCCACAATCTAACCCTAACAGCGCTAGCCACAATCTAACCCTAACAGCGCTAGCCACAATCTAACCCTAACAGCGCTAGCCACAATCTAACCCTAAGAGCCCTAGCCACAATCTAACCCTAACAGCGCTAGCCACAATCTAACCCTAACAGCGCTAGCCACAATCTAACCCTAACAGCACTAGCCACAATCTAACCCTACTCCTAACAGCACTAGCCACAATCTAACCCTTACAGCACTAGCCACAATCTAACCCTACCCCTAACAGCGCTAGCCACAATTTAACCCTAACAGCACTAGCCACAATCTAACCCTAACAGCACTAGCCACAATCTATCCCTAACAGCGCTAGCCACAATCTAACCCTAACAGCACTAGCCACAATCTAACCCTAACAGCACTAGCCACAATCTAACCCTAACAGCACTAGCCACAATCTAATCCTAACAGCGCTAGCCACAATCTAACCCTAACAGCGCTAGCCACAATCTAACCCTAAGCCTAACAGCAATAACCACAATCTAACCCAAACAGCGCTAGCCACAATCTAACCCTAACAGCGCTAGCCACAATCTAACCCTAACAACGCTATCCACAATCTAACCCTAACAGCGCTAGCCACAATCTAACCCTAACAGCAATAGCCACAATCTAACCCTAACAGCACTAGCCACAATCTAACCCTAACAACGCTAGCCACAATCTAACCCTAACAGCGCTAGCCACAATCTAACCCTAACAACGCTAGCCACAATCTAACCCTAACAGCACTAGCCACAATCTAACCCTAACAGCGCTAGCCACAATCTAACCCTAACAGCACTAGCCACAATCTAACCCTAACAGCGCTAGCCACAATCTAACCCTAACAGCACTAGCCACAATCTAACCCTACTCCTAACAGCACTAGCCACAATCTAACCCTTACAGCACTAGCCACAATCTAACCCTACCCCTAACAGCGCTAGCCACAATTTAACCCTAACAGCACTAGCCACAATCTAACCCTAACAGCACTAGCCACAATCTATCCCTAAC
Source organism: Taudactylus pleione (assembly GCA_031769625.1). Classification (NCBI taxonomy): domain Eukaryota; kingdom Metazoa; phylum Chordata; class Amphibia; order Anura; family Myobatrachidae; genus Taudactylus; species Taudactylus pleione. The sequence continues at coordinate 3,334,003 of JAUIMM010000829.1, read as the reverse complement.
AGCGCTAGCCACAATCTAACCCTAACAGCACTAGCCACAATCTAACCCTAACAGCACTAGCCACAATCTAACCCTAACAGCACTAGCCACAATCTAATCCTAACAGCGCTAGCCACAATCTAACCCTAACAGCGCTAGCCACAATCTAACCCTAAGCCTAACAGCAATAACCACAATCTAACCCAAACAGCGCTAGCCACAATCTAACCCTAACAGCGCTAGCCACAATCTAACCCTAACAACGCTATCCACAATCTAACCCTAACAGCGCTAGCCACAATCTAACCCTAACAGCAATAGCCACAATCTAACCCTAACAGCACTAGCCACAATCTAACCCTAACAACGCTAGCCACAATCTAACCCTAACAGCGCTAGCCACAATCTAACCCTAACAACGCTAGCCACAATCTAACCCTAACAGCACTAGCCACAATCTAACCCTAACAGCGCTAGCCACAATCTAACCCTAACAGCACTAGCCACAATCTAACCCTAACAGCACTAGCCACAATCTAACCCTAACAGCGCTAGCCACAATCTAACCCTAACAGCGCTAGCCACAATCTAATCCTAACAGCGCTAGCCACAATCTAACCCTAACAGCGCTAGCCACAATCTAATCCTAACAGCGCTAGCCACAATCTAACCCTAACAGCGCTAGCCACAATCTAACCCTAACAGCACTAGCCACAATCTAACCCTAACAGCGCTAGCCACAATCTAACCCTAAAAGCGCTAGTCACAATCTAACCCTAACAGCGCTAGCCACAATCTAACCCTAACAGCGCTAGCCACAATCTAACCCTAACAGCGCTAGCCACAATCTAACCCTAACAGCACAAGCCACAATCTAACCCTAACAGCACTAGCCACAATCTAACCCTAACAGCACTAGCCACAATCTAACCCTAACAGCGCTAGCCACAATCTAACCCTAACAACGCTAGCCACAATCTAACCCTAACAGCGCTAGCCACAATCTAACCCTAACAGCGCTAGCCACAATCTAACCCTAACAGCGCTAGCCACAATCTAACCCTAACAGCGCTAGCCACAATCTAACCCTAACAGCGCTAGCCACAATCTAACCCTAACAGCGCTAGCCACAATCTAACCCTAACAGCGCTAGCCACAATCTAATCCTAACAGCGCTAGCCACAATCTAACCCTAACAGCGCTAGCCACAATCTAACCCTAACAGCACTAGCCACAATCTAACCCTAACAGCACTAGCCACAATCTAACCCTACCCCTAACAGCGCTAGCCACAATCTAACCCTAACAGCACTAACCACAATCTACCCCTAACAGCGCTATCCACAATCTTACCCTAACAGCACTAGCCACAATCTAACCCTAACAGCACTAGCCACAATCTAACCCTAACAGCACTAACCACAATCTAACCCTAACAGCGCTAGCCACAATCTAACCCTAACCGTAACAGCACTAGCCACAATCTAACCGTAACAACACTAGCCACAATCTAACCCTAACAGCACTAGCCACAATCTAACCCTAACAGCGCTAGCCACAATCTAACCCTAACAGCGCAAGCCACAATCTAACCCTAACAGCACTAGGCAAAATCTAACCCTAACAGCGCTAGTCACAATCTAACCCTAACAGTGCTAGCCACAACCTAACCCTAACAGCACTAGCCTCAATCTACCCCTAACAGTACTAGCCACAATCTACCCCTAACAGCACTAGCCACAATCTAACCCTAACAGCGCTAGCCACAATCTTACCCTAACAGCACTAGCCACAATCTAACCCTAACAGCGCTAACCACAATCTAACCCTAACAGCACTAGCCACAATCTAACCCTAACAGCGCTAGCCACAATCTAACCCTAACAGCACTAGCCACAATCTAACCCTAACAGCGCTAGCCACAATCTAACCCTAACAGCGCTAGCCACAATCTAACCCTAACAGCTCTAACCACAATCTAACCCTAACAGCACTAGCCACAATCTAACCCTAACAGCACTAGACACAATCTAACCCTAACAGCACTAGCCACAATATAACCCTAACAGCGCTAGCCACAATCTAATCCTAACAGCGCTAGCCACAATATAACCCTAACAGCGATAACCACAATCTAACCCTAACAGCACTATCCACAATCTAACCCTAACAGCACTATCCACAATCTAACCCTAACAGCACTAGCCACAATCTAACCCTAACAGCTCTAACCACAATCTAACCCTAACAGCGCTAGCCACAATCTAACCCTAACAGCGCTAGCCACAATCTAACCCTAACAGTGCTAGCCACAATCTAACCCTAACAGCACTAGCAACAATCTAACCCTAACAGCACTAGCCACAATCTAACCCTAACAGCACTAGCCACAATCTAACCCTAACAGCACTAGCCACAATCTAACCCTAACAGCACTAGCCACAATCTAACCCTAACAGCGCTAGCCACAATCTAACCCTAACAGCGCTAGCCACAATCTAACCCTAACAGCGCTAGCCACAATCTAACCCTACCCCTAACAGCACTAGCCACAATCTAACCCTAACAGCGCTAGCCACAATCTAACCCTAACAGCGCTAGCCACAATCTAACCCTAACAGCACTATCCACAATCTAACCCTAATAGCGCTAGCCACAATCTAACCCTAACAGCACTAACCACAATCTAACCCTAGCAGCGCTAGCCACAATCTAACACTAACAGCGCTAGCCACAATGTAACCCTAACAGCGCTAGCCACAATGTAACCCTAACAGCACTAGCCACAATCTAACCCTAACAGAGCTAACCACAATCTAACCCTAACAGCACTAGCCACAATCTAACCCTAACAGAGCTAACCACAATCTAACCCTAACAGCACTAGCCGCAATCTAACCCTAACAGCGCTAGCCACAATCTAACCCTAACAGCGCTAGTCACAATCTAACCCTAACAGCACTAGTCACAATCTAACCCTAACAGCACTAGCCACAATCTAACCCTAACAGCGCTAGCCACAATCTAACCCTAACAGCAATAGCCACAATCTAACCCTAACAGCACTAGCCACAATCTAACCCTAACAACGCTAGCCACAATCTAACCCTAACAGCGCTAGCCACAATCTAACCCTAACAACGCTAGCCACAATCTAACCCTAACAGCACTAGCCACAATCTAACCCTAACAGCGCTAGCCACAATCTAACCCTAACAGCACTAGCCACAATCTAACCCTAACAGCACTAGCCACAATCTAACCCTAACAGCGCTAGCCACAATCTAACCCTAACAGCGCTAGCCACAATCTAATCCTAACAGCGCTAGCCACAATCTAACCCTAACAGCGCTAGCCACAATCTAATCCTAACAGCGCTAGCCACAATCTAACCCTAACAGCGCTAGCCACAATCTAACCCTAACAGCACTAGCCACAATCTAACCCTAACAGCGCTAGCCACAATCTAACCCTAAAAGCGCTAGTCACAATCTAACCCTAACAGCGCTAGCCACAATCTAACCCTAACAGCGCTAGCCACAATCTAACCCTAACAGCGCTAGCCACAATCTAACCCTAACAGCACAAGCCACAATCTAACCCTAACAGCACTAGCCACAATCTAACCCTAACAGCACTAGCCACAATCTAACCCTAACAGCGCTAGCCACAATCTAACCCTAACAACGCTAGCCACAATCTAACCCTAACAGCGCTAGCCACAATCTAACCCTAACAGCGCTAGCCACAATCTAACCCTAACAGCGCTAGCCACAATCTAACCCTAACAGCGCTAGCCACAATCTAACCCTAACAGCGCTAGCCACAATCTAACCCTAACAGCGCTAGCCACAATCTAACCCTAACAGCGCTAGCCACAATCTAATCCTAACAGCGCTAGCCACAATCTAACCCTAACAGCGCTAGCCACAATCTAACCCTAACAGCACTAGCCACAATCTAACCCTAACAGCACTAGCCACAATCTAACCCTACCCCTAACAGCGCTAGCCACAATCTAACCCTAACAGCACTAACCACAATCTACCCCTAACAGCGCTATCCACAATCTTACCCTAACAGCACTAGCCACAATCTAACCCTAACAGCACTAGCCACAATCTAACCCTAACAGCACTAACCACAATCTAACCCTAACAGCGCTAGCCACAATCTAACCCTAACCGTAACAGCACTAGCCACAATCTAACCGTAACAACACTAGCCACAATCTAACCCTAACAGCACTAGCCACAATCTAACCCTAACAGCGCTAGCCACAATCTAACCCTAACAGCGCAAGCCACAATCTAACCCTAACAGCACTAGGCAAAATCTAACCCTAACAGCGCTAGTCACAATCTAACCCTAACAGTGCTAGCCACAACCTAACCCTAACAGCACTAGCCTCAATCTACCCCTAACAGTACTAGCCACAATCTACCCCTAACAGCACTAGCCACAATCTAACCCTAACAGCGCTAGCCACAATCTTACCCTAACAGCACTAGCCACAATCTAACCCTAACAGCGCTAACCACAATCTAACCCTAACAGCACTAGCCACAATCTAACCCTAACAGCGCTAGCCACAATCTAACCCTAACAGCACTAGCCACAATCTAACCCTAACAGCGCTAGCCACAATCTAACCCTAACAGCGCTAGCCACAATCTAACCCTAACAGCTCTAACCACAATCTAACCCTAACAGCACTAGCCACAATCTAACCCTAACAGCACTAGACACAATCTAACCCTAACAGCACTAGCCACAATATAACCCTAACAGCGCTAGCCACAATCTAATCCTAACAGCGCTAGCCACAATATAACCCTAACAGCGATAACCACAATCTAACCCTAACAGCACTATCCACAATCTAACCCTAACAGCACTATCCACAATCTAACCCTAACAGCACTAGCCACAATCTAACCCTAACAGCTCTAACCACAATCTAACCCTAACAGCGCTAGCCACAATCTAACCCTAACAGCGCTAGCCACAATCTAACCCTAACAGTGCTAGCCACAATCTAACCCTAACAGCACTAGCAACAATCTAACCCTAACAGCACTAGCCACAATCTAACCCTAACAGCACTAGCCACAATCTAACCCTAACAGCACTAGCCACAATCTAACCCTAACAGCACTAGCCACAATCTAACCCTAACAGCGCTAGCCACAATCTAACCCTAACAGCGCTAGCCACAATCTAACCCTAACAGCGCTAGCCACAATCTAACCCTACCCCTAACAGCACTAGCCACAATCTAACCCTAACAGCGCTAGCCACAATCTAACCCTAACAGCGCTAGCCACAATCTAACCCTAACAGCACTATCCACAATCTAACCCTAATAGCGCTAGCCACAATCTAACCCTAACAGCACTAACCACAATCTAACCCTAGCAGCGCTAGCCACAATCTAACACTAACAGCGCTAGCCACAATGTAACCCTAACAGCGCTAGCCACAATGTAACCCTAACAGCACTAGCCACAATCTAACCCTAACAGAGCTAACCACAATCTAACCCTAACAGCACTAGCCACAATCTAACCCTAACAGAGCTAACCACAATCTAACCCTAACAGCACTAGCCGCAATCTAACCCTAACAGCGCTAGCCACAATCTAACCCTAACAGCGCTAGTCACAATCTAACCCTAACAGCACTAGTCACAATCTAACCCTAACAGCACTAGCCACAATCTAACCCTAACAGCACTAGCCACAATCTAACCCTAACAGCACTAGCCACAATCTAACCCTAACAGCACTAGCCACAATCTAACCCTAACAGCACTAGCCACAATCTAACGCTACCCCTAACAGCGCTAGCCACAATCTAACCCTAACAGCACTAGCCACAATCTAACCCTAACAGCACTAGCCACAATCTAACCCTAACAGCACTAGCCACAATCTAACCCTAACAGCACTAGCCACAATCTTACCCTAACAGCACTAGCCACAATCTAACCCTAACAGCGCTAGCCACAATCTAACCCTAACAGCGCTAGCCACAATCTAATCCTAACAGCGCTAGCCACAATCTAACCCTACCCCTAACAGCACTAGCCACAGTCTAACCCTAACAGCACTAGCCACAATCTAACCCTAACAGCACTAGCCACAATCTAACCCTAACAGCGCTAGCCACAATATAATCCTAACAGCGCTAGCCACAATCTAATAATAACAGCACTAGCCACAATCTAACCCTAACAGCACTAGCCACAATCTAACCCTAACAGCACTAGCCACAATCTAATCCTAACAGCACTAGCCACAATCTAACCCTAACAGCTCTAGCCACAATCTAACCCTAACAACACTAGCCACAATCTAACCCTAACAGCACTAGCCACAATCTAACCCTAACAGCGCTAGCCACAATCTAACCCTAACAGCACTAGCCACAATCTAATCCTAACAGCACTAGCCACAATCTAATCCTAACAGCGCTAGCCACAATGTAATTCTAACAGTACTAGCCACAATCTAATCCTAACAGCGCTATCCACAATCTAAGCCTAACAGCACTAGCCACAATCTAACCCTAACAGCGCTAGCCACAATCTAACCCTAACAGCGCTAGCCACAATCTAACCCTAACAGCACTAGCCACAATCTAACCCTAACAGCACTAGCCACAATCTAACCCTAACAGCACTAGCCACAATCTAACCCTAACAGCGCTAGCCACAATCTAACCCTAACAGCACTAGCCACAATCTAACCCTAACAGCGCTAGCCACAATCTAACCCTAACAGCGCTAGCCACAATCTAACCCTAACAGCACTAGCCACAATCTAACCCTAACAGCACTAGCCACAATATAACCCTAACAGCGCTAGCCACAATCTAATCCTAACAGCTCTAACCACAATCTAACCCTAACAGCGCTAGCCACAATCTAACCCTAACAGCACTAGCCACAATCTAACCCTAACAGCACTATCCACAATCTAACCCTAACAGCACTAGCCACAATCTAACCCTAACAGCACTATCCACAATCTAACCCTAACAGCACTATCCACAATCTAACCCTAACAGCACTAGCCACAATCTAACCCTAACAGCTCTAACCACAATCTAACCCTAACAGCGCTAGCCACAATCTAACCCTAACAGCGCTAGCCACAATCTAACCCTAACAGCGCTAGCCACAATCTAACCCTAACAGCGCTAGCCACAATCTAACCCTAACAGCGCTAGCCACAATCTAACCCTAACAGCGCTAGCCACAATCTAACCCTACCCCTAACAGCACTAGCCACAATCTAACCCTAACAGCGCTAGCCACAATCTAACCCTAACAGCGCAAGCCACAATCTAACCCTAACAGCACTATCCACAATCTAACCCTAATAGCGCTAGCCACAATCTAACCCTAACAGCACTAACCACAATCTAACCCTAGCAGCGCTAGCCACAATCTAACCCTAACAGAGCTAACCACAATCTAACCCTAACAGCACTAGCCACAATCTAACCCTAACAGAGCTAACCACAATCTAACCCTAACAGCACTAGCCGCAATCTAACCCTAACAGCGCTAGCCACAATCTAACCCTAACAGCACTAGTCACAATCTAACCCTAACAGCACTAGCCACAATCTAACCCTAACAGCACTAGCCACAATCTAACCCTAACAGCACTAGCCACAATCTAACCCTAACAGCACTAGCCACAATCTAACCCTAACAGCACTAGCCACAATCTAACGCTACCCCTAACAGCGCTAGCCACAATCTAACCCTAACAGCACTAGCCACAATCTAACCCTAACAGCACTAGCCACAATCTAACCCTAACAGCACTAGCCACAATCTAACCCTAACAGCACTAGCCACAATCTTACCCTAACAGCACTAGCCACAATCTAACCCTAACAGCACTAGCCACAATCTAACCCTAACAGCGCTAGCCACAATCTAACCCTAACAGCGCTAGCCACAATCTAATCCTAACAGCGCTAGCCACAATCTAACCCTACCCCTAACAGCACTAGCCACAGTCTAACCCTAACAGCACTAGCCACAATCTAACCCTAACAGCACTAGCCACAATCTAACCCTAACAGCGCTAGCCACAATATAATCCTAACAGCGCTAGCCACAATCTAATAATAACAGCACTAGCCACAATCTAACCCTAACAGCACTAGCCACAATCTAACCCTAACAGCACTAGCCACAATCTAATCCTAACAGCACTAGCCACAATCTAACCCTAACAGCTCTAGCCACAATCTAACCCTAACAACACTAGCCACAATCTAACCCTAACAGCACTAGCCACAATCTAACCCTAACAGCGCTAGCCACAATCTAACCCTAACAGCGCTAGCCACAATCTAACCCTAACAGCACTAGCCACAATCTAATCCTAACAGCGCTAGCCACAATGTAACTCTAACAGTACTAGCCACAATCTAATCCTAACAGCGCTATCCACAATCTAACCCTAACAGCACTAGCCACAATCTAACCCTAACAGCGCTAGCCACAATCTAACCCTAACAGCGCTAGCCACAATCTAACCCTAACAGCACTAGCCACAATCTAACCCTAACAGCACTAGCCACAATCTAACCCTAACAACACTAGCCACAATCTAACCCTAACAGCACTAGCCACAATCTAACCCTAACAGCACTAGCCACAATCTAACCCTAACAGCGCTAGCCACAATCTAACCCTAACAGCGCTAGCCACAATCTAACCCTAACAGCGCTAGCCACAATCTAACCCTAACAGCGCTAGCCACAATCTAACCCTAACAGCTCTAACCACAATCTAACCCTAACAGCGCTAGCCACAATCTAACCCTAACAGCGCTAGTCACAATCTAACCCGAACAGCGCTAGCCACAATCTAACCCTAACAGCGCTAGCCACAATCTAACCCTAACAGCGCTAGCCACAATCTAACCCTAACAGCACTAGCCACAATCTAACCCTAACAGCACTAGCCACAATCTAACCCTAACAGCACTAGCCACACTCTAACCCTAACAGCGCTAGCCACAATCTAACCCTAACAGCGCTAGCCACAATCTAACCCTAACAGCGCTAGCCACAATCTAACCCTAAGAGCCCTAGCCACAATCTAACCCTAACAGCGCTAGCCACAATCTAACCCTAACAGCGCTAGCCACAATCTAACCCTAACAGCGCTAGCCACAATCTAACCCTAACAGCGCTAGCCACAATCTAACCCTACTCCTAACAGCACTAGCCACAATCTAACCCTTACAGCACTATCCACAATCTAACCCTACCCCTAACAGCGCTAGCCACAATTTAACCCTAACAGCACTAGCCACAATCTAACCCTAACAGCGCTAGCCACAATCTAACCCTAACAGCACTAGACACAATCTAATCCTAACAGCACTAGCCACAATCTAATCCTAACAGCACTAGCCACAATCTAACCATAACAGCACTAGCCACAATCTAACCCTAACAGCACTAGCCACAATCTAACTCTAACAGCACTAGCCACAATCTAACCCTAACAGCACTAGCCACAATCTAACCCTAACAGCGCTAGCCACAATCTAACCCTAACAGCACTAACCACAATCTAATCCTAACAGAGCTAGCCACAATCTAACCCTAACAGCGCTAGCCACAATCTAACCCTAACAGCACTAACCACAATCTAATCCTAACAGCGCTAGCCACAATCTAACCCTAACAGCGCTAGCCACAATCTAACCCTAACCGTAACAGCGCTATCCACAATCTAACTCTAACAGCACTAGCCACAATCAAACCCTAACAGCGCTAGCCACAATTTAACCCTAACAGCGCTAGCCACAATCTAACCCTAACAGCACTAGCCACAATCTAACCCTAACAGCGCTATCCACAATCTAACTCTAACAGCGCTAGCCACAATCTAACCCTAACAGCACTAGCCACAATCTAACCCTAACAGCGCTAGCTACAATCTAATCCTAACAGCGCTAGTCACAATGTAACTCTAACAGCACTAGCCACAATCTAACCCTAACAGCGCTAGCCACAATCTAACCCTAACAGCGCTAGCCACAATCTAACCCTAACAGCGCTATCCACAATCTAACTCTAACAGCACTAGCCACAATCTAACCCTAACAGCGCTAGCGCTAACAGCACTAGCCACAATCTAACCCTAACAGCGCTAGCCACAATCAGACTCTAACAGCACTAGCCACAATCTAACCCTAACAGCGCTAGCCACAATCAAACTCTAACAGCGCTATCCACAATCTAACTCTAACAGCACTAGCCACAATCTAACCCTAACAGCGCTAGCCACAATCTAACCCTAACAGCGCTAGCCACAATCTAACCCTAACAGCACTAGCCACAATCTAACCCTAACAGCGCTATCCACAATCTAACCCTAACAGCGCTAGCCACAATCTAACCCTAACAGCGCTAGCCACAATCTAACCCTAACAGCACTAGCCACAATCTAACCCTAACAGCACAAGCCACAATCTAACCCTTACAGCGCTAGCCACAATCTAACCCTAACAGCGCTAGCCACAATCTAACCCTAATAGCACTAACCACAATCTAACCCTACCCCTAACAGCGCTAGCCACAATCTAACCCTAACAGCACTAGCCACAATCTAACCCTAACAACACTAGCCACAATCTAACCCTACCCCTAACAGCGCTAGCCACAATCTAACCCTAACAGCACTAGCCACAATCTAACCCTAACAGCTCTAGCCACAATCTAACCCTACCCCTAACAGCGCTAGCCAGAATCTAACCCTAACAGCACTAGCCACAATCTAACCCTAACAGCACTAGCCACAATCTAACCCTAACAGCACTAGCCACAATCTAACCCTACCCCTAACAGCGCTAGCCACAATCTAACCCTAACAGCACTAGCCACAATCTAACCCTAACTACACTAGCCACAATCTAACCCTAACAGCACTAGCCACAATCTAACCCTAACAGCGCTAGCCACAATCTAACCCTAACAGCGCTAGCCACAATCTAACCCTAACAGCACTAGCCACAATCTAATCCTAACAGCGCTAGCCACAATGTAACTCTAACAGTACTAGCCACAATCTAATCCTAACAGCGCTATCCACAATCTAACCCTAACAGCACTAGCCACAATCTAACCCTAACAGCGCTAGCCACAATCTAACCCTAACAGCGCTAGCCACAATCTAACCCTAACAGCACTAGCCACAATCTAACCCTAACAGCACTAGCCACAATCTAACCCTAACAACACTAGCCACAATCTAACCCTAACAGCACTAGCCACAATCTAACCCTAACAGCACTAGCCACAATCTAACCCTAACAGCGCTAGCCACAATCTAACCCTAACAGCGCTAGCCACAATCTAACCCTAACAGCGCTAGCCACAATCTAACCCTAACAGCGCTAGCCACAATCTAACCCTAACAGCTCTAACCACAATCTAACCCTAACAGCGCTAGCCACAATCTAACCCTAACAGCGCTAGTCACAATCTAACCCGAACAGCGCTAGCCACAATCTAACCCTAACAGCGCTAGCCACAATCTAACCCTAACAGCGCTAGCCACAATCTAACCCTAACAGCACTAGCCACAATCTAACCCTAACAGCACTAGCCACAATCTAACCCTAACAGCACTAGCCACACTCTAACCCTAACAGCGCTAGCCACAATCTAACCCTAACAGCGCTAGCCACAATCTAACCCTAACAGCGCGAGCCACAATCTAACCCTAAGAGCCCTAGCCACAATCTAACCCTAACAGCGCTAGCCACAATCTAACCCTAACAGCGCTAGCCACAATCTAACCCTAACAGCGCTAGCCACAATCTAACCCTAACAGCGCTAGCCACAATCTAACCCTACTCCTAACAGCACTAGCCACAATCTAACCCTTACAGCACTATCCACAATCTAACCCTACCCCTAACAGCGCTAGCCACAATTTAACCCTAACAGCACTAGCCACAATCTAACCCTAACAGCGCTAGCCACAATCTAACCCTAACAGCACTAGACACAATCTAATCCTAACAGCACTAGCCACAATCTAATCCTAACAGCACTAGCCACAATCTAACCATAACAGCACTAGCCACAATCTAACCCTAACAGCACTAGCCACAATCTAACTCTAACAGCACTAGCCACAATCTAACCCTAACAGCACTAGCCACAATCTAACCCTAACAGCGCTAGCCACAATCTAACCCTAACAGCACTAACCACAATCTAATCCTAACAGAGCTAGCCACAATCTAACCCTAACAGCGCTAGCCACAATCTAACCCTAACAGCACTAACCACAATCTAATCCTAACAGCGCTAGCCACAATCTAACCCTAACAGCGCTAGCCACAATCTAACCCTAACCGTAACAGCGCTATCCACAATCTAACTCTAACAGCACTAGCCACAATCAAACCCTAACAGCGCTAGCCACAATTTAACCCTAACAGCGCTAGCCACAATCTAACCCTAACAGCACTAGCCACAATCTAACCCTAACAGCGCTATCCACAATCTAACTCTAACAGCGCTAGCCACAATCTAACCCTAACAGCACTAGCCACAATCTAACCCTAACAGCGCTAGCTACAATCTAATCCTAACAGCGCTAGTCACAATGTAACTCTAACAGCACTAGCCACAATCTAACCCTAACAGCGCTAGCCACAATCTAACCCTAACAGCGCTAGCCACAATCTAACCCTAACAGCGCTATCCACAATCTAACTCTAACAGCACTAGCCACAATCTAACCCTAACAGCGCTAGCGCTAACAGCACTAGCCACAATCTAACCCTAACAGCGCTAGCCACAATCAGACTCTAACAGCACTAGCCACAATCTAACCCTAACAGCGCTAGCCACAATCAAACTCTAACAGCGCTATCCACAATCTAACTCTAACAGCACTAGCCACAATCTAACCCTAACAGCGCTAGCCACAATCTAACCCTAACAGCGCTAGCCACAATCTAACCCTAACAGCACTAGCCACAATCTAACCCTAACAGCGCTATCCACAATCTAACCCTAACAGCGCTAGCCACAATCTAACCCTAACAGCGCTAGCCACAATCTAACCCTAACAGCACTAGCCACAATCTAACCCTAACAGCACAAGCCACAATCTAACCCTTACAGCGCTAGCCACAATCTAACCCTAACAGCGCTAGCCACAATCTAACCCTAATAGCACTAACCACAATCTAACCCTACCCCTAACAGCGCTAGCCACAATCTAACCCTAACAGCACTAGCCACAATCTAACCCTAACAACACTAGCCACAATCTAACCCTACCCCTAACAGCGCTAGCCACAATCTAACCCTAACAGCACTAGCCACAATCTAACCCTAACAGCTCTAGCCACAATCTAACCCTACCCCTAACAGCGCTAGCCAGAATCTAACCCTAACAGCACTAGCCACAATCTAACCCTAACAGCACTAGCCACAATCTAACCCTAACAGCACTAGCCACAATCTAACCCTACCCCTAACAGCGCTAGCCACAATCTAACCCTAACAGCACTAGCCACAATCTAACCCTAACTACACTAGCCACAATCTAACCCTACCCCTAACAGCGTTAGCCACAATTTAACCCTAACAGCACTAGCCACAATCTAACCCTAACAGCGCTAGCCACAATCTTACCCTAACAGCACTAGACACAATCTAACCCTAACAGCGCTAGCCACAATCTAACCCTAACAGCACTAGACACAATCTAACCCTAACAGCACTAGCCACAATCTAACCCTAACAGCACTAGCCACAATCTAACCCTAACAGCACTAGCCACAATCTAACCCTAACAACACTAGCCACAATCTAACCCTACCCCTAACAGCGCTAGCCACAATCTAACCCTAACAGCACTAGCCACAATCTAACCCTAACAGCTCTAGCCACAATCTAACCCTACCCCTAACAGCACTAGCCAGAATCTAACCCTAACAGCACTAGCCACAATCTAACCCTAACAGCACTAGCCACAATCTAACCCTAACAGCACTAGCCACAATCTAACCCTACCCCTAACAGCGCTAGCCACAATCTAACCCTAACAGCACTAGCCATAATCTAACCCTAACTACACTAGCCACAATCTAACCCTACCCCTAACAGCGCTAGCCACAATTTAACCCTAACAGCACTAGCCACAATCTAACCCTAACAGCGCTAGCCACAATCTTACCCTAACAGCACTAGACACAATCTAACCCTAACAGCGCTAGCCACAATCTAACCCTAACAGCGCTAGCCACAATCTAACCCTAACAGCACTAGCCACAATCTAACCCTAACAGCACTAGCCACAATCTAACCCTAACAGCACTAACCACAATCTAACCCTAACAGCACTAGACACAATCTAACCCTAACAGCACTAGCCACAATCTAACCCTAACAGCACTAGCCACAATCTAACCCTAACAGCACTAGCCACAATCTAACCCTAACAGCACTAGCCACAATCTAACCCTAACAGCACTAGCAACAATCTAACCCTTACCCCTAACAGCACTAGCCACAATCTAACCCTAATAGCACTAGCCACAATCTAACCCTACCCCTAACAGCGCTAGCCACAATCTAACCCTAACAGCACTAGCCACAATCTAACCCTAAGAGTCCTAGCCACAATCTAACCCTAACAGCGCTAGCCTCAATCTAACCCTTACCCCTAACAGCACTAGCCACAATCTAACCCTAACAGCACTAGCCACAATCTAACCCTACCCCTAACAGCGCTAGCCACAATCTAACCCGAACAGCACTAGCCACAATCTAATCCTAAGAGCCCTAGCCACAATCTAACCCTAACAGCGCAAGCCACAATCTAACCCTAACAGCGCTAGCCACAATCTAACCCTAACAGCACTAGCCTCAATCTAACCCTACCCCTAACAGCGCTAGCCACAATCTAACCCTAAGAGCCCAAGCCACAATCTAACCCTAACAGCGCTAGCCTCAATCTAACCCTACCCCTAACAGCGCTAGCCACAATCTAACCCTAAGAGCCCTAGCCACAATCTAACCCTAACAGCGCTAGCCTCAATCTAACCCTACCCCTAACAGCGCTAGCCACAATCTAACCCTAAGAGCCCTAGCCACAATCTAACCCTAACAGCACTAGCCACAATCTAACCCTAACAGCACTAGACACAATCTAACCCTAACAGCACTAGCCACAATCTAACCCTAACAGCACTAGCCACAATCTAACCCTAACAGCACTAGCCACAATCTAACCCTAACAGCACTAGCAACAATCTAACCCTTACCCCTAACAGCACTAGCCACAATCTAACCCTAATAGCACTAGCCACAATCTAACCCTACCCCTAACAGCGCTAGCCACAATCTAACCCTAACAGCACTAGCCACAATCTAACCCTAAGAGTCCTAGCCACAATCTAACCCTAACAGCGCTAGCCTCAATCTAACCCTTACCCCTAACAGCACTAGCCACAATCTAACCCTAACAGCACTAGCCACAATCTAACCCTACCCCTAACAGCGCTAGCCACAATCTAACCCGAACAGCACTAGCCACAATCTAACCCTAAGAGCCCTAGCCACAATCTAACCCTAACAGCGCAAGCCACAATCTAACCCTAACAGCGCTAGCCACAATCTAACCCTAACAGCACTAGCCTCAATCTAACCCTACCCCTAACAGCGCTAGCCACAATCTAACCCTAAGAGCCCAAGCCACAATCTAACCCTAACAGCGCTAGCCTCAATCTAACCCTACCCCTAACAGCGCTAGCCACAATCTAACCCTAAGAGCCCTAGCCACAATCTAACCCTAACAGCGCTAGCCTCAATCTAACCCTACCCCTAACAGCGCTAGCCACAATCTAACCCTAAGAGCCCTAGCCACAATCTAACCATAACAGCGCTAGCCTCAATCTAACCCTACCCCTAACAGCGCTAGCCACAATCTAACCCTAAGAGCCCTAGCCACAATCTAACCCTAACAGCGCTAGCCTCAATCTAACCCTACCCCTAACAGCGCTAGCCACAATCTAACCCTAACAGCACTAGCCACAATCTAACCCTAACAGCACTAGCCACAATCTAACCCTACCCCTAACAGCACTAGCCACAATCTAACCCTAACAGCACTAGCCACAATCTTACCCTAACAGCGCTATCCACAATCTAACCCTAACAGCACTAGCCACAATCTAACCCTAACAGCACTAGCCACAATCTAACCCTAACAGCGCTAGCCACAATCTAACCCTAACAGCACTAGCCACAATCTAACCCTAACAGCACTAGCCACAATCTAATCCTAACAGCTCTAACCACAATCTAAGCCTAACAGCACTAACCACAACCTAACCCTAACAGCTCTAACCACAATCTAAACCTAACAGCACTAGACACAATCTAACCCTAACAGCGCTAGCCACAATCTAACCCTAACAGCGCTAGCCACAATCTAACCCTAACAGCACTAGACACAATCTAATCCTAACAGCACTAGCCACAATCTAACCCTAACAGCACTAACCACAATCTAATCCTAATAGCACTAGCCACAATCTAACCCTAACAGCACTAGCCACAATCTAACCCTAACAGCACTAGCCACAATCTAATCCTAACAGCGCTAGCCACAATCTAATCCTAACAGCGCTAGCCACAATCTAACCCTAACAGCGCTAGCCACAATCTAACCCTAACAGCACTAGCCACAATCTAACCCTAACAGCACTAGCCACAATCTAACCCTAACAGCGCTAGCCACAATCTAACAATAACAGCGCTAGCCACAATCTAACCCTAACAGCGCTAGCCGCAATCTAACCCTAACAGCTCTAACCACAATCTAACCCTAACAGCGCTAGCCACAATCTAACCCTAACAGCTCTATCCACAATCTAACCCTAACAGCGCTAGCCACAATCTAACCCTAACAGCTCTATCCACAATCTAACCCTAACAGCTCTATCCACAATCTAACCCTAACAGCGCTAGCCACAATCTAACCCTAACAGCTCTATCCACAATCTAACCCTAACAGCGCTAGCCACAATCTAACCCTAACAGCGCTAGCCACAATCTAACCCTAACAGCTCTATCCACAATCTAACCCTAACAGCACTAGCCACAATCTAATTCTAACAGCACTAGCCACAATCTAACCCTAACAGCGCTAGCCAAAATCTATCCCTAACAGCGCTAGCCACAATCTAACCCTAACAGCGCTAGCCACAATCTAAGCATAACAGCACTAGCCACAATGTAACCCTAACAGCGCTAGCCACAATCTAACCCTAACAGCGCTAGCCACAATCTAACCCTAAGAGCCCTAGCCACAATCTAACCCTAACAGCGCTAGCCACAATCTAACCCTAACAGCGCTAGCCACAATATAATCCTAACAGCTCTAACCACAATCTAATCCTAACAGCACTAGCCACACTCTAACCATAACAGCACTAGCCGCAATCTAACCCTAACAGCGCTAGCCGCAATCTAACCCTAACAGCGCTAGCCGCAATCTAACCCTAACAGCGCTAGCCGCAATCTAACCCTAACAGCGCTAGCCACAATCTAACCCTAACAGCTCTAGACACAATCTAACCCTAACAGCACTAGCCACAATCTAATCCTAACCCTAATAGCACTAGCCACAATCTAATCCTAACAGCACTAGCCACAATCTAACCCTAACAGCGCTAGCCACAATCTAATCCTAACCCTAATAGCACTAGACACAATCTAACCCTAACAGCACTAGCCACAATCTAACCCTAACAGCTCTAGACACAATCTAACCCTAACAGCACTAGCCACAATCTAATCCTAACCCTAATAGCACTAGCCACAATCTAATCCTAACAGCACTAGCCACAATCTAACCCTAACAGCACTAGCCACAATCTAATCCTAACCCTAATAGCACTAGCCACAATCTAACCCTAACAGCACTAGCCACAATCTAATCCTAATTTAATAGCACTAGCCACAATCTAACCCTAACAGCACTAGCCACAATCTAACCCTAACAGCACTAGCCACAATATAACCCTAACAGCGCTAACCACAATCTAATCCTAACCCTAATAGCACTAGCAACAATCTAACCCTAATAGCACTAGCCACAATCTAACCCTAACAGCACTAGCCACAATCTAACCCTAACAGCGCTAGCCACAACCTAACCCTAACAGCACTAGTCACAATCTAATCCTAACAGCACTAGCCACAATCTAATCCTAACAGCGCTAACCACAATCTAACCCTGACCGTAATAGCACTAGCCACAATCTAATCCTAACCCTAATAGCACTAGCCACAATCTAACCCTAACAGCACAAGCCACAATCTAATCCTAACCCTAATAGCACTAGCCACAATCTAACCCTAACAGCACTAGCCACAATCTAACCCTAACAGCACTATCAACAATCTAACCCTAAAAGCACTAGCCACAATCTAACCCTAACAGCACTAGCCACAATCTAATCCTAACAGCACTAGCCACAATCTAACCCTAACAGCGCTAGCCACAATCTTACCCTAACAGCGCTAGCCACAATCTAACCCTAACAGCACTAGCCACAATTTAACCCTACCCCTAACAGCACTAGCCACAATCTAACCCTACCCCTAACAGCGCTAGCCGCAATCTAATCCTAACAGCACTAGCCACAATCTAACCCTAACAGCACTAGCCACAATCTAACCCTAACAGCACTAGCCACAATCTAACCCTAACAGCACTACTCACAATCTAACCCTAACAGCGCTAGCCACAATCTAACCCTAACAGCGCTAGCCACAATCTAACCCTAACAGCGCTAGCCACAATCTGACCCTAACAGCTCTAGACACAATCTAACCCTAACAGCACTAGCCACAATCTAACCCTAACAGCTCTAGACACAATCTAACCCTAACAGCACTAGCCACAATCTAATCCTAACCCTAATAGCACTAGCCACAATCTAATCCTAACAGCACTAGCCACAATCTAACCCTAACAGCACTAGCCACAATCTAATCCTAACCCTAATAGCACTAGCCACAATCTAACCCTAACAGCACTAGCCACAATATAACCCTAACAGCGCTAACCACAATCTAATCCTAACCCTAATAGCACTAGCCACAATCTAACCCTAATAGCACTAGCCACAATCTAACCCTAACAGCACTAGCCACAATCTAATCCTAACAGCACTAGCCACAATCTAACCCTAACAGCACTAGCCACAATCTAACCCTAACAGCACTATCCACAATCTAACCCTAACAGCACTAGTCACAATCTAATCCTAACAGCGCTAGCCACAATCTAACCCTAACAGCACTAGCCACAATCTAACCCTAACAGCACTAGCCACAATCTAACCCTAACAGCGCTAGACACAATCTAACCCTAACAGCACTAGCCACAATCTAACCCTAACAGCGCTAGCCACAATCTAACCCTAACAGCTCTAGACACAATCTAACCCTAACAGCGCTAGCCACAATCTAATCCTAACAGCGCTAGCCACAATCTAACCCTAACAGCACTAGCCACAATCTAACCCTAACAGCACTAGCCACAATCTAATCCTAACCCTAATAGCACTAGCCACAATCTAACCCTAACAGCACAAGCCACAATCTAATCCTAACCCTAATAGCACTAGCCACAATCTAACCCTAACAGCACTAGCCACAATCTAACCCTAACAGCACTAGCCACAATCTAACCCTAACAGCGCTAGCCACATTCTAACCCTAACAGCACTAGCCACAATCTAACCCTAACAGCACTAGCCACAATCTAACCCTAACAGCGCTAGCCACAATCTAACCCTAACAGCACTAGCCACAATCTAACCCTACCCCTAACAGCACTAGCCACAATCTAACCCTACCCCTAACAGCGCTAGCCACAATCTAACCCTAACAGCACTAGCCACAATCTAACCCTAACAGCACTAGCCACATTCCAATCCTAACCCTAACAGCACTAGCCACAATCGAACCCTAACAGCACTAACCACAATCTAATCCTAACAGCACTAGCCACAATCTAACCCTAACAGCGCTAGCCACAATCTAAGCTTAACAGCGCTAGCCACAATCTAACCCTAACAGCGCTAGCCACAATCTAACCCTAACAGCGCTAGCCACAATCTAACCCTAACAGCACTAGCCACAATATAACCCTAACAGCACTAGCCACAATATAACCCTAACAGCACTAGCCACAATCTAACCCTAACAGCACTAGCCACAATCTAACCCTAACAGCGCTAGCCACAATCTAACCCTAACAGCGCTAGCCACAATCTAACCCTAACAGCGCTAGCCACAATCTAACCCTAACAGCGCTAGCCACAATCTAACCCTAACAGCACTAGCCACAATATAACCCTAACAGCACTAGCCACAATGCAACCCTAACAGCGCTAGCCACAATCTAACCCTAACAGCGCTAGCCACAATCTAACCCTAACAGCACTAGCCACAATGCAACCCTAACAGCGCTAGCCACAATCTAACCCTAACAGCGCTAGCCACAATCTAACCCTAACAGCGCTAGCCACAATCTTACCCTAACAGCGCTAGCCACAATCTAACCCTAACAGCGCTAGCCACAATCTAACCCTAACAGCGCTAGCCACAATCTAACCCTAACAGCGCTAGCCACAATCTAAACCTAACAGCGCTAGCCACAATCTAACCCTAACAGCGCTAGCCACAATATAACCCTAACAGCGCTAGCCACAATCTAACCCTAACAGCGCTAGCCACAATCTAACCCTAACAGCACTAGCCACAATATAACCCTAACAGCACTAGCCACAATGTAACCCTAACAGCGCTAGCCACAATCTAACCCTAACAGCGCTAGCCACAATCTAACCCTAACAGCGCTAGCCACAATCTTACCCTAACAGCGCTAGCCACAATCTAACCCTAACAGCTCTAACCGCAATCTAACCCTAACAGCGCTAGCCGCAATCTAACCCTAACAGCGCTAGCCGCAATCTAACCCTAACAGCGCTATCCACAATCTAACCCAAACAGCACTAGCCACAATCTAACCCTAACAGCGCGAGCCACAATCTAACCCTAACAGCGCTAGCCACAATCTAACCCTAACAGCACTAGCCACAATCTAACTCTAACAGCACTAGCCACAATCTAACCCTAACAGCTCTAACCACAATCTAACCCTAACAGCACTAGCCACAATCTAACCCTAACAGCTCTAACCACAATCTAACCCTAACAGCACTAGCCACAATCTAACTCTAACAGCACTAGCCACAATCTAACCCTAACAGCGCTAGCCACAATCTAACCCTAACAGCGCTAGCCACAATCTAACCCTAACAGCTCTAACCACAATCTAACCCTAACAGCGCTAGCCACAATCTAACCCTAACAGCACTAGCCACAATCTAACCCTAACAGCACTAGCCACAATCTAACCCTAACAGCACTAGCCACAATCTAACCCTAACAGCACTAGCAACAATCTAACCATAACAGCGCTAGCCACAATCTAACCCTAACAGCGCTATCCACAATTTAACCCTAACAGCGCTAGCCACAATCTAACCATAACAGCACTAGCCACAATCTAACCCTAACAGCACTAGCCACAATCTAACCCTAACAGCACTAGCCACAATCTTACCCTAACAGCACTAGCCACAATCTAACCCTAACAGTACTAGCCACAATCTAACCCTAACAGCTCTAACCACAATCTAACCCTAACAGCACTAGACACAATCTAACCCTAACAGCACTAGCCACAATCTAACCCTAACAGCACTAGCTACAATCTAACCATAACAGCACTAGCCACAATCTAACCCTAACAGCACTAGCCACAATCTAACCCTAACAGCGCTAGCCACAATCTAATCTTAACAGCGCTAGCCACAATCTAACCCTAACAGCGCTAGCCACAATCTAACCCTAACAGCACTAGCCACAATCTAACCCTAACAGCTCTAACCACAAAATAACCCTAACAGCACTAGCCACAATCTAACCCTAACAGCGCTAGACACAATCTAACCCTAACAGCACTAGCCACAATCTAACCCTAACAGCTCTAACCACAATCTAACCCTAACAGCACTAGCCACAATCTAACCATAACAGCACTAGCCACAATCTAACCCTAACAGCGCTAGCCACAATCTAACCCTAACAGCGCTAGCCACAATCTAACCCTAACAACACTAGCCACAATCTAATCCTAACCCTAATAGCACTAGCCACAATCTAACCCTAACAGCTCTAACTACAATCTAACCCTAACAGCACTAGCCACAATATAACCCTAACAGCACTAGCCACAATATAACCCTAACAGCACTAGCCACAATCTAACCCTAACAGCACTAGACACAATCTAACCCTAACAGCGCTAGCCGCAATCTAACCCTAACAGCGCTAGCCACAATCTAACCCTAACAGCACTAGCCACAATCTAACCATAACAGCACTAGCCACAATCTAACCCTAACAGCACTAGCCACAATCTAACCATAACAGCACTAGCCACAATCTAACCCTACCAGCACTAGCCACAATCTAACCCTAACAGCACTAGCCACAATCTTACCCTAACAGCGCTAGCCACAATCTAACCCTAACAGCGCTAGCCACAATCTAACCCTAACAGCACTAGCCGCAATCTAACCCTAACAGCTCTAACCACAATCTAACCCTAACAGCACTAGCCACAATCTAACCCTAACAGCACTAGACACAATCTAACCCTAACAGCACTAGCCACAATCTAACCCTAACAGATATCCCACTAAATCTCCAGCACAAACTCCATATAATATACAAATTATATAGTTTAAAATAATATTTCTGTGAATACTCCCATACCTCCTATAATTACACTACCACATACACTATACTATAAATAACAATATAGAATTAAGGGCCTGATTCAGAGCCGGACGCTATTTGCAGTCGTTCGTCCAGAAAATAGGATGAACTGTTCGCTCTTTGCGGTCTGTTCACGCCTCTAAGTCTGAACGAGCGAACAAAACTTGCGGTAATTTTTTTAAAAAATACACCCCCTGGCCGCTCGCATCCTACGTCATGTCCGCTATTTATTAGATTAATCGAGTACATCGACCAGCGTATGAACTGCTCGCTATTCTTGTGGTTGGTTTTTGCTACCACAATCTTGCGAGCAGTTCTGGCTATAAAATAACCCAATGACGTGGTCAATGACGCTGCTGTATTAATTATGCACACCCTTAAAACGCCCGTTTTGACCTTTAAGCACGCCTGCGTTCGGATCTCCACTCCCCGTTTTCAAGCACCTTCCTCTGTTACCACCCACATACGCCTCATTCTGTCACTCAAAATAGCAGGCATTCGCTATTTAGCGAACAAACGATTTTCGGCCGCACTGACTGGTTCATGCATGCGTATTACGATCCGTACGCATGCGCAGTTGGGCAAACATTGCTCGGAGCGAACGAGTGGCTGCTTACGAGCGGCTCTGAATCAGGCCCTAAGTCCTTCACTGCTTGACAGAAATGTGACTACTGCCTAATCATGACTTTGGTATAAGAGCGCACACTAGTTATTTACTCAGCCTGAGAGATGTCTCTTTTATTGTGTATTCCTGTAATAAGCTTTGCCATAGTCATAGAGAACAGTTGACAGTGTGAAGGAGAGCGGCTCTGTATAATGTTATATTTCTTATGTTTATAGTCCACAATATTTAATAGGGTTCTCGTTGCCAAAGAGCTCAGTACTAAGCTTGAAGCTGAGTTCAATAAATTTCTGGCAGCTGCTACATTGATATAAAGTTACTGTTGCAGTGTTACAGAGGTCTCCCAGCCTTTATACATTGTAATAGTCTTCAGCAAACAACTGTACAAGAGCAGTTTATTTACCCCACTGTGATGACTGCCAGGGCCGGCACGAGCCAAAGTTTTTTGGTAAGCGGGAATAGATTTTGGCGCCCCTCAGTGGACATTCATCCTAGCTCACTCATCCCCCCCCATGGAGCCCCTCACAGCCCAGCACCCCTCATTACAGCCCCTCACAGCACCCCTAACCACAGCCCCAGTCATGACATCACAGCCCCCATATCCCCCTCATCACAGCCCCTCACACTCCCCTCATTACAGCCCCCATAACCCCCTCATCACAGCCCCTCACACTCCCCTCATATCCCCTTATCACAGCCCCCACATCCCCCTCACAGCACCCCTCACCACAACCCCAGTCATGCCAACCCCCCTCATCACAGCCTCTCTCACTCCCTTCATATCAGCCCCCATATCCCCCTCATCACAGCCCCTCAACATAGCCCCTCTCACTCCCTCATCACAGCCTCTCTCACTCCCTTCATATCTCCTGATAACAGCCCCCATATCCCCCTCATCACAGCCCCTCACAGCACCCCTCACCACAGCCCCAGTCATGACAACCCCCCTCATCACAGCCCCCATAACCCCCTCATCACAGCCCCTCACACTCCCCTCATATCCCCTTATCACAGCCCCCATATCCCCCTCACAGCACCCCTCACCACAACCCCAGTCATGCCAACCCTCCTCATCACAGCCTCTCTCACTCCCCTCATATCCCCTGATAACAGCCCCCATATCCCCCTCATCACAGCCCCTCAACATAGCCCCTCTCACTCCCTTCATATCAGCCCCCATATCCCCCTCATCACAGCCCCTCAACAAAGTCCCTCTCACTCCCTTCATATCAGCCCCCATATCCCCCTCATCACAGCCCCTCAACATAGCCCCTCTCACTCACCCTCATCACAGTTACCTCCATCACAGCTCCTCCATTACAGCACCCCTCCATCACAGCCTCTCCATTACAGCCCCTCCATCACAGCCTCTCCATTACAGCCCCTCCATCACAGCCCCTCCATTACAGCCCCTCCATCACAGCCTCTCCATTACAGCCCCTCCATCCAGTGTCGGACTGGGACAAGAAGGGCCCACTGGGGGAATACAGTTCTAGAGGCCCATGCTTAAGGGGAGTGGTCTTTCACCAGTGGGGGTGTGGCCAGCCACCACAGGTTAATAACTCACAATTAGACAAATCTTGGTGTAGTTACTATTGAAGGGAACCAAGCCCCCATGTTGATCAGTGGTACTGCTCCACCTCGTGACTGACCATCTAGTAGAGTAACAATCTATATTTTGAGGTCTGGAACCTGACACCTAGAGGTGGAGGGTGGGCCCACAGGCAGTGGGGCCCACCGGGGATTTCCCCTGTAACCCTGTGGGCCAGTCCAACCCTGTCTCCATCATAGCACCTCTCCATCACAGCCCCTCCATCACAGCCCCTTACTCAGACTTACCTGCTGGCTCCAACAGCGGCAGCAGAGGACTGAAGGTGGGGAACAGGTCTGGCTGGCAGTGACATCGGCGGACGCCCTCCTGAGTGCTGCGGCGCGCCTGCGCAGGCAGCTATGTCACAGTGACACAGTCTGCCCGGAGGTACATGACCCGTCACCTGGCCGCGCCCCCTCCCGCGTAGGTCTCAGTGCAGCCAGCACTGCTCGGACCAGATTACCTAAGTGATTATCCGCGGCCAGCTGCTATTCCGATCGCTTCATCGCTCTATAGATGGGAGGGCAGGAGAGCGGTCCCTCCCCTGCCTCCAGCAGGGACTCGAGCCTCCGGCCTGGTAAGTGCCGCGGCACCCTCAGCAGTCTGGCGCTCTACATGGACGCGTACCTGATGTATAGGTCGGGCCGGCCCTGATGACTGCTCACTCAGGGCTCTATTTATTAACATTAATTTTACTAAAATGAAGTGAAAATTGTGTTTTCATATCCATTTCACATTATTTTAGTTTCACCTAAATTTAGTAAAGGGCAATTGGAGTAGAATTCGTAAAATTCTACTCCAAGCCCTAATTATCACTTATTTTTAGTAATCAGATTGCATTTCCCATAATTGTAATGGGAAATGCGATCTGCCTGGTATTTAATAAAAATAAAATGTGAAAAAATACTGGGGAAAACCCTGTGATAATAACGCCACCTCCAGGGTCTCCCCTGGTTACCGGACTCCTGCTCCGCTCTAACATGCAGAGCAGAGCCCGGAGCTGGCCCCAGTGATCAGTTGTGTGGTCTAAACAGACCACAAGCTGATCACTGCTAAAAAAATCTTACCTGAGTCCAGGGCTGGTGGTCAGTGCACCGGTGATGTCCTCCCTCCGGTCAGCTGGTCTCCCATGCAGGATGGGAGACCAGCTGACCACAGCCCCAGAGGGAGGACATCACCGGAACAGTGATGACCTGACCAGAGGTAAGTAAAAGTAAGGGGTGTCGCGGGGGGAGGGGGGGAGGGGCGGTCGTGAGGGGGGGACTCAGGAGGGAGGGGTGACCGCGGGGGGGATAGCAGCAGCTGGTCATTGCATGCACGGAACCATGTCACTGTATTTTTTTTTTCAATACTGTGATAAGTGTGCGGAGGGGATTCGCAGGGACAGAGCTTTATCGCAAGCTCCGTCCCTGCAAGGGATTTGTAGTAAATCCCTGTGATATTGCCTGAATTCACAATGCAATTGCAGTCAGTAGTATCACACTACAATCTGCATTACAAATGCGAATTGTAGTAAATAGAGCCCATAATGTTCATTTGGTCTCTGCTGCTTACAGGGCTTGATTCAGTTATTTACTAAGGCTGAGAGATGTCTCTTTTATTGTGTATTCCTTTAATAAGCTTTGCCGTAGTCATAGAGAACAGGTGACAGCGGGGAGGAGAGCGGCTGCGTATAATGTTACATTACTCACAGTTTATAGTCCACAATATTAATAGGGTTTTGGTTGCCATAGAGCTCAGTACTAAGGACCTGATTCAGACCCGTTCGCTAGTTGCGGCCGCTCGCTCCCAGCGTATGGTAAATCAGCTAAGTGACGTCAAGGCAGGCGATCGCACGGTAAGGCATAAGCACGCCCACTATGTCTTGGCGAGCGATCACTTTGTGTTTATAGATGCCTACCAGGATGTCCTTAGCTGCCCACTTGCATATGTCATCTCCAG
The DNA here is from genome assembly GCA_031769625.1 of Taudactylus pleione. Lineage (NCBI taxonomy): Eukaryota > Metazoa > Chordata > Amphibia > Anura > Myobatrachidae > Taudactylus > Taudactylus pleione. The sequence goes on along the minus strand of JAUIMM010000829.1, from coordinate 3,306,932 downwards.
GAAGTATATACATCGTCGGTACATCGGGTTCCATCGGATCTGACCACAGCGCTTGCGGTTGACTGTACCCTACCAAAAGCCATGCGAGCACTTCAGTGTAAAAATCAACCAGGGGACGTGTACTATGACGCTGCCGGTTAATTATGCACACCCCAGAAACAGCGTAAAAACACTCTGGCGCGCCTGCGACCGCAACTCCACTCCCCCATTACTACTGCCCTGCCCCTGTTACCACCCACAAACATCCTCTCCTGTCACTCATTCCACTGGGCTGTCTTTGCAGGGCGAGCGAGAAATTTCCTATCGCTAGCACTAGTTTGCACACGCGCACCACGAACTACATGCATGCGCACATTAGTAAACATCGTCTGCAACGAGCAGCCGCTTGCTAGCGACCGGCTCTGAATGAGCTCCTAAGTTTGAAGCTGAGTTCAATTAATTTCTGACAGCTGCTACATTGTTATAAAGTTACTGTTGCAGTGTTACAGAGGTCTCCCAGCCTTTATACAATGTAATAGGCTTCAGCAAACATCTGTACAAGAGCAATTTAATTACCCCACTGTGATGACTGCTCACTCAATGTTCATTTGGTCTTTGCTGCCTACGGAGCTCGATTCACTACCGTACGCAGTTGCTAATACGCATGCAATCGCCGATTGTTGGGTTCTGGGCATGCGTATGCCTCGCAGTATGCGTGTGTGAACTAGTTATTGCGATCGGGACTGCGTACGCAGAGGCTACACAGACCAATCGCAGATTGATTGACAGGTAGCATCATTTGTGGGTGGTGAAGGGGGGGGGGTATCAGAGAAACTCAGGCGTGCCAGTGAATTTGAACGCTGTTACAGGGGCTTGCATAAATTAGCCACTGCGATGCCCTATGCAGCCTGAGGCCTCATAACGTGTACATGGCTGTTAGTAATTCCTGAGTAAGGTCAGAGCCTGTGTAAGTGTTTGTGAGGCTGTGATGGTACTCCCTGTTACTGATGAATTCTCAGTCTTGTGTAGTCACTGTGTGTGATGAGGTTAGTAATTCCTGAGTAAGGTCAGAGCCTGTGTAAGTGTGTGTGAGGATGTGATGGTACTCCATGTTACTGATGGTATCTCAGTCTTGTGTAGTCACTGCGTGTGATGAGGTTAGTAATTCCTGAGTAAGGTCAGAGCCTGTGTAAGTGTGTGTGAGGCTGTGATGGTACTCCATGTTACTGATGGTATCTCAGTCTTGTGTAGTCACTGCGTGTGATGAGGTTAGTAATTCCTGAGTAAGGTCAGAGCCTGTGTAAGTGTGTGTGAGGCTGTGATGGTACTCCATGTTACTGATGGTTTCTCAGTCTTGTGTAGTCACTGTGTGTGATGAGGTTAGTAATTCCTGAGTAAGGTCAGAGCCTGTGTAAGTGTGTGTGAGGCTGTGATGGTACTCCATGTTACTGATGGTATCTCAGTCTTGTGTAGTCACTGCGAGTGATGAGGTTCGTAATTCCTGAGTAAGGTCAGAGGCTGTGTAAGTGTGTGTGAGGCTGTGATGGTACTCCATGTTACTGATGGTTTCTCAGTCTTGTGTAATCACTGCGTGTGATGAGGTTAGTAATTCCTAAGTAAGGTCAGAGCCTGTGTAAGTGTGTGTGAGGCTGTGATGGTACTCCATGTTACTGATGGTATCTCAGTATTGTGTAGTCACTGCGTGTGATGAGGTTAGTAATTCCTGAGTAAGGTCAGAGCCTGTGTAAGTGTGTGTGAGGCTGTGATGGTACTCCATGTTACTGATGGTATCTCAGTCTTGTGTAGTCACTGCGTGTGATGAGGTTAGCAATTCCTGAGTAAGGTCAGAGCCTGTGTAAGTGTGTGTGAGGCTGTGATGGTACTCCATGTTACTGACGGTGTCTCAGTCTTGTGTAGTCACTGTGAGTGATGAGGTTAGTAATTCCTAAGTAAGGTCAGAGCCTGTGTTAGTGTGTGTGAGGATGTGATGGTACTCCATGTTACTGACGGTGTCTCAGTCTTGTGTAGTCACTGCGTGTGATGAGGTTAGAAATTTCTGAGTAAGGTCAGAGCCTGTGTTAGTGTGTGTGAGGATGTGATGGTACTCCATGTTACTGACGGTGTCTCAGTCTTGTGTAGTCACTGCGTGTGATGAGGTTAGTAATTTCTGAGTTAGGTCAGAGCCTGTGTAAGTGTGTGTGAGGATGTGATGGGACTCCATGTTACTGATGGTATCTCAGTCTTGTGTAGTCACTGCGTGTGATGAGGTTAGGAATTCCTGAGTAAGGTCAGAGCCTGTGTAAGTGTGTGTGAGGCTGTGATGGTACTCCATGTTACTGATGGTTTCTCAGTCTTGTGTAATCACTGCGTGTGAAGATGTTAGTAATTCCTGAGTAAGGTCAGAGCCTGTGTAAGTGTGTGTGAGGATGTGATGGTACTCCATGTTACTGATGGTATCTCAGTCTTGTGTAGTCACTGTGTGTGATGAGGTTAGTAATTCCTGAGTAAGGTCAGAGCCTGGGTAAGTGTGTGTGAGGCTGTGATGGTACTCCATGTTACTGATGGTTTCTCAGTCTTGTGTAATCACTGCGTGTGATGAGGTTAGTAATTCCTGAGTAAGGTCAGAGCCTGTGTAAGTGTGTGTGAGGCTGTGAATGTACTCCATGTTACTGATGGTATCTCAGTATTGTGTAGTCACTGCGTGTGATGAGGTTAGTAATTCCTGAGTAAAGTCAGAGCCAGTGTAAGTGTGTGTGAGGATGTGATGGTACTCCATGTTACTGATGGTATCTCAGTCTTGTATAATCACTTTGTGTGATGAGGTTAGTAATTCCTGAGTAAGGTCAGAGCCTGTGTAAGTGTGTGTGAGGATGTGATGGTACTCCATGTTACTGATGGTATCTCAGTCTTGTATAATCACTTTGTGTGATGAGGTTAGTAATTCCTGAGTAAGGTCAGAGCCTGTGTAAGTGTGTGTGAGGCTGTGATGGTACTCCATGTTACTGATGGTATCTCAGTCTTGTGTAATCAATGTGTGTGATGAGGTTAGTAATTCCTGAGTAAGGTCAGAGCCTGTGTAAGTGTGTGAGAGGCTGAGATGGTACTCCATGTTACTGATGGGTTCTCAGTCTTGTGTAATCACTGTGTGTGATGAGGTTAGTAATTCCTGCGTAAGGTCAGAGCCTGTGTAAGTGTGTGTGAGGCTGTGATGGTACTCCATGTTACTGATGGTATCTCAGTCTTGTGTAATCACTGCGTGTGATGAGGTTAGTAATTCCTGAGTAAGGTCAGAGCCTGTGTAAGTGTGTGTGATGCTGTGATGGTACTCCATGTTACTGATGGTATCTCAGTCTTGTGTAATCACTGTGTGTGATGAGGTTAGTAATTCCTAAGTAAGGTCAGAGCCTGTGTAAGTGTGTGTGAGGATGTGATGGTACTCCATGTTACTGATGGTATCTCAGTCTTGTATAATCACTTTGTGTGATGAGGTTAGTAATTCCTGAGTAAGGTCAGAGCCTGTGTAAGTGTGTGTAAGGCTGTGATGGTACTCCATGTTACTGATGGTATCTCAGTCTTGTGTAATCACTGTGTGTGATGAGGTTAGTAATTCCTGAGTAAGGTCAGAGCCTGTGTAAGTGTGTGAGAGGCTGAGATGGTACTCCATGTTACTGATGGGTTCTCAGTCTTGTGTAATCACTGTGTGTGATGAGGTTAGTAATTCCTGCGTAAGGTCAGAGCCTGTGTAAGTGTGTGTGAGGCTGTGATGGTACTCCATGTTACTGATGGTATCTCAGTCTTGTGTAATCACTGCGTGTGATGAGGTTAGTAATTCCTGAGTAAGGTCAGAGCCTGTGTAAGTGTGTGTGAGGCTGTGATGGTACTCCATGTTACTGATGGTATCTCAGTCTTGTGTAATCACTGTGTGTGATGAGGTTAGTAATTCCTGAGTAAGGTCAGAGCCTGTGTAAGTGTGTGTGAGGCTGTGATGGTACTCCATGTTACTGATGGTATCTCAGTCTTGTGTAATCACTGTGTGTGATGAGGCTAGTAATTCCTGAGTAAGGTCAGAGACTGTGTAAGTGTGTGTGAGGCTGTGATGGTACTCCATGTTACTGATGGTTTCTCAATTTTGTGTAGTCACTGTGTGTGATGAGGTTAGTAATTCCTGAGTAAGGTCAGAGCCTGTGTAAGTGTGTGTGAGGCTGCGATGGTACTCCATGTTACTGATGGTATCTCAGTCTTGTGTAATCAGTGTGTGTGATGAGGTTAGTAATCCCTGAGTAAGGTTAGAGCCTGTGTAAGTGTGTGAGGCTGTGATGGTACTCCATGTTACTGATGGTTTCTCAGTCTTGTGTAATCACTGCGTGTGAAGATGTTAGTAATTCCTGAGTAAGGTCAGAGCCTGTGTAAGTGTGTTTGAGGATGTGATGGTACTCCATGTTACTGATGGTATCTCAGTCTTGTGTAGTCACTGTGTGTGATGAGGTTAGTAATTCCTGAGTAAGGTCAGAGCCTGGGTAAGTGTGTGTGAGGCTGTGATGGTACTCCATGTTACTGATGGTTTCTCAGTCTTGTGTAATCACTGCGTGTGATGAGGTTAGTAATTCCTGAGTAAGGTCAGAGCCTGTGTAAGTGTGTGTGAGGCTGTGAATGTACTCCATGTTACTGATGGTATCTCAGTATTGTGTAGTCACTGCGTGTGATGAGGTTAGTAATTCCTGAGTAAAGTCAGGGCCAGTGTAAGTGTGTGTGAGGATGTGATGGTACTCCATGTTACTGATGGTATCTCAGTCTTGTATAATCACTTTGTGTGATGAGGTTAGTAATTCCTGAGTAAGGTCAGAGCCTGTGTAAGTGTGTGTGAGGCTGTGATGGTACTCCATGTTACTGATGGTATCTCAGTCTTGTGTAATCACTGTGTGTGATGAGGTTAGTAATTCCTGAGTAAGGTCAGAGCCTGTGTAAGTGTGTGTGAGGATGTGATGGTACTCCATGTTACTGATGGTATCTCAGTCTTGTATAATCACTTTGTGTGATGAGGTTAGTAATTCCTGAGTAAGGTCAGAGCCTGTGTAAGTGTGTGTGAGGCTGTGATGGTACTCCATGTTACTGATGGTTTCTCAGTCTTGTGTAGTCACTGTGTGTGATGAGGTTAGTAATTCCTGAGTAAGGTCAGAGCCTGTGTAAGTGTGTGTGAGGCTGTGATGGTACTCCATGTTACTGATGGTATCTCAGTCTTGTGTAGTCACTGCGAGTGATGAGGTTAGTAATTCCCGAGTAAGGTCAGAGGCTGTGTAAGTGTGTGTGAGGCTGTGATGGTACTCCATGTTACTGATGGTTTCTCAGTCTTGTGTAATCACTGCGTGTGATGAGGTTAGTAATTCCTGAGTAAGGTCAGAGCCTGTGTAAGTGTGTGTGAGGCTGTGATGGTACTCCATGTTACTGATGGTATCTCAGTATTGTGTAGTCACTGCGTGTGATGAGGTTAGTAATTCCTGAGTAAGGTCAGAGCCTGTGTAAGTGTGTGTGAGGCTGTGATGGTACTCCATGTTACTGATGGTATCTCAGTCTTGTGTAGTCACTGCGTGTGATGAGGTTAGCAATTCCTGAGTAAGGTCAGAGCCTGTGTAAGTGTGTGTGAGGCTGTGATGGTACTCTATGTTACTGACGGTGTCTCAGTCTTGTGTAGTCACTGTGAGTGATGAGGTTAGTAATTCCTAAGTAAGGTCAGAGCCTGTGTTAGTGTGTGTGAGGATGTGATGGTACTCCATGTTACTGACGGTGTCTCAGTCTTGTGTAGTCACTGCGTGTGATGAGGTTAGTAATTCCTGAGTAAGGTCAGAGCCTGGGTAAGTGTGTGTGAGGCTGTGATGGTACTCCATGTTACTGATGGTTTCTCAGTCTTGTGTAATCACTGCGTGTGATGAGGTTAGTAATTCCTGAGTAAGGTCAGAGCCTGTGTAAGTGTGTGTGAGGCTGTGAATGTACTCCATGTTACTGATGGTATCTCAGTCTTGTGTAGTCACTGCGTTTGATGAGGTTAGTAATTCCTGAGTAAAGTCAGAGCCAGTGTAAGTGTGTGTGAGGATGTGATGGTACTCCATGTTACTGATGGTATCTCAGTCTTGTATAATCACTTTGTGTGATGAGGTTAGTATTTCCTGAGTAAGGTCAGAGCCTGTGTAAGTGTGTGTGAGGCTGTGATGGTACTCCATGTTACTGATGGTATCTCAGTCTTGTGTAATCACTGTGTGTGATGAGGTTAGTAATTCCTGAGTAAGGTCAGAGCCTGTGTAAGTGTGTGTGAGGATGTGATGGTACTCCATGTTACTGATGGTATCTCAGTCTTGTATAATCACTTTGTGTGATGAGGTTAGTAATTCCTGAGTAAGGTCAGAGCCTGTGTAAGTGTGTGTGAGGCTGTGATGGTACTCCATGTTACTGATGGTATCTCAGTCTTGTGTAATCAATGTGTGTGATGAGGTTAGTAATTCCTGAGTAAGGTCAGAGCCTGTGTAAGTGTGTGAGAGGCTGAGATGGTACTCCATGTTACTGATGGGTTCTCAGTCTTGTGTAATCACTGTGTGTGATGAGGTTAGTAATTCCTGCGTAAGGTCAGAGCCTGTGTAAGTGTGTGTGAGGCTGTGATGGTACTCCATGTTACTGATGGTATCTCAGTCTTGTGTAATCACTGCGTGTGATGAGGTTAGTAATTCCTGAGTAAGGTCAGAGCCTGTGTAAGTGTGTGTGATGCTGTGATGGTACTCCATGTTACTGATGGTATCTCAGTCTTGTGTAATCACTGTGTGTGATGAGGTTAGTAATTCCTAAGTAAGGTCAGAGCCTGTGTAAGTGTGTGTGAGGATGTGATGGTACTCCATGTTACTGATGGTATCTCAGTCTTGTATAATCACTTTGTGTGATGAGGTTAGTAATTCCTGAGTAAGGTCAGAGCCTGTGTAAGTGTGTGTAAGGCTGTGATGGTACTCCATGTTACTGATGGTATCTCAGTCTTGTGTAATCACTGTGTGTGATGAGGTTAGTAATTCCTGCGTAAGGTCAGAGCCTGTGTAAGTGTGTGTGAGGCTGTGATGGTACTCCATGTTACTGATGGTATCTCAGTCTTGTGTAATCACTGCGTGTGATGAGGTTAGTAATTCCTGAGTAAGGTCAGAGCCTGTGTAAGTGTGTGTGAGGCTGTGATGGTACTCCATGTTACTGATGGTATCTCAGTCTTGTGTAATCACTGTGTGTGATGAGGTTAGTAATTCCTGAGTAAGGTCAGAGCCTGTGTAAGTGTGTGTGAGGCTGTGATGGTACTCCATGTTACTGATGGTATCTCAGTCTTGTGTAATCACTGTGTGTGATGAGGCTAGTAATTCCTGAGTAAGGTCAGAGACTGTGTAAGTGTGTGTGAGGCTGTGATGGTACTCCATGTTACTGATGGTTTCTCAATTTTGTGTAGTCACTGTGTGTGATGAGGTTAGTAATTCCTGAGTAAGGTCAGAGCCTGTGTAAGTGTGTGTGAGGCTGCGATGGTACTCCATGTTACTGATGGTATCTCAGTCTTGTGTAATCAGTGTGTGTGATGAGGTTAGTAATCCCTGAGTAAGGTTAGAGCCTGTGTAAGTGTGTGAGGCTGTGATGGTACTCCATGTTACTGATGGTTTCTCAGTCTTGTGTAATCACTTCGTGTGAAGATGTTAGTAATTCCTGAGTAAGGTCAGAGCCTGTTTAAGTGTGTTTGAGGATGTGATGGTACTCCATGTTACTGATGGTATCTCAGTCTTGTGTAGTCACTGTGTGTGATGAGGTTAGTAATTCCTGAGTAAGGTCAGAGCCTGGGTAAGTGTGTGTGAGGCTGTGATGGTACTCCATGTTACTGATGGTTTCTCAGTCTTGTGTAATCACTGCGTGTGATGAGGTTAGTAATTCCTGAGTAAGGTCAGAGCCTGTGTAAGTGTGTGTGAGGCTGTGAATGTACTCCATGTTACTGATGGTATCTCAGTATTGTGTAGTCACTGCGTGTGATGAGGTTAGTAATTCCTGAGTAAAGTCAGAGCCAGTGTAAGTGTGTGTGAGGATGTGATGGTACTCCATGTTACTGATGGTATCTCAGTCTTGTATAATCACTTTGTGTGATGAGGTTAGTAATTCCTGAGTAAGGTCAGAGCCTGTGTAAGTGTGTGTGAGGCTGTGATGCTACTCCATGTTACTGATGGTATCTCAGTCTTGTGTAATCACTGTGTGTGATGAGGTTAGTAATTCCTGAGTAAGGTCAGAGCCTGTGTAAGTGTGTGTGAGGATGTGATGGTACTCCATGTTACTGATGGTATCTCAGTCTTGTATAATCACTTTGTGTGATGAGGTTAGTAATTCCTGAGTAAGGTCAGAGCCTGTGTAAGTGTGTGTGAGGCTGTGATGGTACTCCATGTTACTGATGGTTTCTCAGTCTTGTGTAGTCACTGTGTGTGATGAGGTTAGTAATTCCTGAGTAAGGTCAGAGCCTGTGTAAGTGTGTGTGAGGCTGTGATGGTACTCCATGTTACTGATGGTATCTCAGTCTTGTGTAGTCACTGCGAGTGATGAGGTTAGTAATTCCTGAGTAAGGTCAGAGGCTGTGTAAGTGTGTGTGAGGCTGTGATGGTACTCCATGTTACTGATGGTTTCTCAGTCTTGTGTAATCACTGCGTGTGATGAGGTTAGTAATTCCTGAATAAGGTCAGAGCCTGTGTAAGTGTGTGTGAGGCTGTGATGGTACTCCATGTTACTGATGGTATCTCAGTATTGTGTAGTCACTGCGTGTGATGAGGTTAGTAATTCCTGAGTAAGGTCAGAGCCTGTGTAAGTGTGTGTGAGGCTGTGATGGTACTCCATGTTACTGATGGTATCTCAGTCTTGTGTAGTCACTGCGTGTGATGAGGTTAGTAATTCCTGAGTAAGGTCAGAGCCTGTGTAAGTGTGTGTGAGGCTGTGATGGTACTCCATGTTACTGACGGTGTCTCAGTCTTGTGTAGTCACTGTGAGTGATGAGGTTAGTAATTCCTAAGTAAGGTCAGAGCCTGTGTTAGTGTGTGTGAGGATGTGATGGTACTCCATGTTACTGACGGTGTCTCAGTCTTGTGTAGTCACTGCGTGTGATGAGGTTAGTAATTTCTGAGTAAGGTCAGAGCCTGTGTTAGTGTGTGTGAGGATGTGATGGTACTCCATGTTACTGACGGTGTCTCAGTCTTGTGTAGTCACTGCGTGTGATGAGGTTAGTAATTTCTGAGTTAGGTCAGAGCCTGTGTAAGTGTGTGTGAGGATGTGATGGGAGTCCATGTTACTGATGGTATCTCAGTCTTGTGTAGTCACTGCGTGTGATGAGGTTAGTAATTCCTGAGTAAGGTCAGAGCCTGTGTAAGTGTGTGTGAGGCTGTGATGGTACTCCATGTTACTGATGGTTTCTCAGTCTTGTGTAATCACTGCGTGTGAAGATGTTAGTAATTCCTGAGTAAGGTCAGAGCCTGTGTAAGTGTGTGTGAGGATGTGATGGTACTCCATGTTACTGATGGTATCTCAGTCTTGTGTAGTCACTGTGTGTGATGAGGTTAGTAATTCCTGAGTAAGGTCAGAGCCTGGGTAAGTGTGTGTGAGGCTGTGATGGTACTCCATGTTACTGATGGTTTCTCAGTCTTGTGTAATCACTGCGTGTGATGAGGTTAGTAATTCCTGAGTAAGGTCAGAGCCTGTGTAAGTGTGTGTGAGGCTGTGAATGTACTCCATGTTACTGATGGTATCTCAGTATTGTGTAGTCACTGCGTGTGATGAGGTTAGTAATTCCTGAGTAAAGTCAGAGCCAGTGTAAGTGTGTGTGAGGATGTGATGGTACTCCATGTTACTGATGGTATCTTAGTCTTGTATAATCACTTTGTGTGATGAGGTTAGTAATTCCTGAGTAAGGTCAGAGCCTGTGTAAGTGTGTGTGAGGCTGTGATGGTACTCCATGTTACTGATGGTATCTCAGTCTTGTGTAATCACTGTGTGTGATGAGGTTAGTAATTCCTGAGTAAGGTCAGAGCCTGTGTAAGTGTGTGTGAGGATGTGATGGTACTCCATGTTACTGATGGTATCTCAGTCTTGTATAATCACTTTGTGTGATGAGGTTAGTAATTCCTGAGTAAGGTCAGAGCCTGTGTAAGTGTGTGAGAGGCTGAGATGGTACTCCATGTTACTGATGGGTTCTCAGTCTTGTGTAATCACTGTGTGTGATGAGGTTAGTAATTCCTGCGTAAGGTCAGAGCCTGTGTAAGTGTGTGTGAGGCTGTGATGGTACTCCGTGTTACTGATGGTATCTCAGTCTTGTGTAATCACTGCGTGTGATGAGGATAGTAATTCCTGAGTAAGGTCAGAGCCTGTGTAAGTGTGTGTGATGCTGTGATGGTACTCCATGTTACTGATGGTATCTCAGTCTTGTGTAATCACTGTGTGTGATGAGGTTAGTAATTCCTAAGTAAGGTCAGAGCCTGTGTAAGTGTGTGTGAGGATGTGATGGTACTCCATGTTACTGATGGTATCTCAGTCTTGTATAATCACTTTGTGTGATGAGGTTAGTAATTCCTGAGTAAGGTCAGAGCCTGTGTAAGTGTGTGTAAGGCTGTGATGGTACTCCATGTTACTGATGGTATCTCAGTCTTGTGTAATCACTGTGTGTGATGAGGTTAGTAATTCCTGAGTAAGGTCAGAGCCTGTGTAAGTGTGTGAGAGGCTGAGATGGTACTCCATGTTACTGATGGGTTCTCAGTCTTGTGTAATCACTGTGTGTGATGAGGTTAGTAATTCCTGCGTAAGGTCAGAGCCTGTGTAAGTGTGTGTGAGGCTGTGATGGTACTCCATGTTACTGATGGTATCTCAGTCTTGTGTAATCACTGCATGTGATGAGGTTAGTAATTCCTGAGTAAGGTCAGAGCCTGTGTAAGTGTGTGTGAGGCTGTGATGGTACTCCATGTTACTGATGGTATCTCAGTCTTGTGTAATCACTGTGTGTGATGAAGTTAGTAATTCCTGAGTAAGGTCAGAGCCTGTGTAAGTGTGTGTGAGGCTGTGATGGTACTCCATGTTACTGATGGTATCTCAGTCTTGTGTAATCACTGTGTGTGATGAGGCTAGTAATTCCTGAGTAAGGTCAGAGCCTGTGTAAGTGTGTGTGAGGCTGTGATGGTACTCCATGTTACTGATGGTTTCTCAACTTTGTGTAGTTACTGTGTGTGATGAGGTTAGTAATTCCTGAGTAAGGTCAGAGCCTGTGTAAGTGTGTGTGAGGCTGCGATGGTACTCCATGTTACTGATGGTATCTCAGTCTTGTGTAATCAGTGTGTGTGATGAGGTTAGTAATCCCTGAGTAAGGTTAGAGCCTGTGTAAGTGTGTGAGGCTGTGATGGTACTCCATGTTACTGATGGTTTCTCAGTCTTGTGTTATCACTGTGTGTGATGAGGTTAGTAATTCCTGAGTAAGGTAAGAGCCTGTGTAAGTGTGTGTGAGGCTGTGATGGTACTTCATGTTACTGATGGTATCTCAGACTTGTGTAATCACTGTGTGTGGTGAGGTTAGTAATTCCTGAGTAAGATCAGAGCCTGTGTAAGTGTGTGTGAGGCTGTGATGGTACTCCATGTTACTGATGGTTTCTCAGTCTTGTATAATCACTGTGTGTGATGAGGTTAGTAATTCCTGAGTAAGGTCAGAGCCTGTGTAAGTGTGTGTGAGGATGTGATGGTACTCCATGTTACTAATGGTTTCTCAGTCTTGTGTAATCACTACGTGTGATGAGGTTAGTAATTCCGGAGTAAGGTCAGAGCCTGTGTAAGTGTGTGTGAGGCTGTGATGGTACTCCATGTTACTGATGGTTTCTCAGTCTTGTGTAGTCACTGTGTGTGATGAGGTTAGTAATTCCTGAGTAAGGTCAGAGCCTGTGTAAGTGTGTGTGAGGATGTGATGGTACTCCATCTTACTGATGGTATCTCAGTCTTGTGTAGTCACTGCGAGTGATGAGGTTAGTAATTCCTAAGTAAGGTCAGAGCCTGTGTAAGTGTGTGTGAGGCTGTGATGGTACTCCATGTTACTGATGGTATCTCAGTCTTGTGTAGTCACTGCGTGTGATGAGGTTAGCAATTCCTGAGTAAGGTCAGAGCCTGTGTAAGTGTGTGTGAGGCTGTGATGGTACTCCATGTTACTGACGGTGTCTCAGTCTTGTGTAGTCACTGTGAGTGATGAGGTTAGTAATTCCTAAGTAAGGTCAGAGCCTGTGTAAGTGTGTGTGAGGATGTGATGGGACTCCATGTTACTGATGGTATCTCAGTCTTGTGTAGTCACTGCGTGTGATGAGGTTAGTAATTCCTGAGTAAGGTCAGAGCCTGTGTAAGTGTGTGTGAGGCTGTGATGGTACTCCATGTTACTGATGGTTTCTCAGTCTTGTGTAATCACTGCGTGTGAAGATGTTAGTAATTCCTGAGTAAGGTCAGAGCCTGTGTAAGTGTGTGTGAGGATGTGATGGTACTCCATGTTACTGATGGTATCTCAGTCTTGTGTAGTCACTGTGTGTGATGAGGTTAGTAATTCCTGAGTAAGGTCAGAGCCTGGGTAAGTGTGTGTGAGGCTGTGATGGTACTCCATGTTACTGATGGTTTCTCAGTCTTGTGTAATCACTGCGTGTGATGAGGTTAGTAATTCCTGAGTAAGGTCAGAGCCTGTGTAAGTGTGTGTGAGGCTGTGAATGTACTCCATGTTACTGATGGTATCTCAGTATTGTGTAGTCAATGCGTGTGATGAGGTTAGTAATTCCTGAGTAAAGTCAGAGCCAGTGTAAGTGTGTGTGCGGATGTGATGGTACTCCATGTTACTGATGGTATCTCAGTCTTGTATAATCACTTTGTGTGATGAGGTTAGTAATTCCTGAGTAAGGTCAGAGCCTGTGTAAGTGTGTGTGAGGCTGTGATGGTACTCCATGTTACTGATGGTATCTCAGTCTTGTGTAATCACTGTGTGTGATGAGGTTAGTAATTCCTGAGTAAGGTCAGAGCCTGTGTAAGTGTGTGTGAGGATGTGATGGTACTCCATGTTACTGATGGTATCTCAGTCTTGTATAATCACTTTGTGTGATGAGGTTAGTAATTCCTGAGTAAGGTCAGAGCCTGTGTAAGTGTGTGTGAGGCTGTGATGGTACTCCATGTTACTGATGGTATCTCAGTCTTGTGTAATCAATGTGTGTGATGAGGTTAGTAATTCCTGAGTAAGGTCAGAGCCTGTGTAAGTGTGTGAGAGGCTGAGATGGTACTCCATGTTACTGATGGGTTCTCAGTCTTGTGTAATCACTGTGTGTGATGAGGTTAGTAATTCCTGCGTAAGGTCAGAGCCTGTGTAAGTGTGTGTGAGGCTGTGATGGTACTCCATGTTACTGATGGTATCTCAGTCTTGTGTAATCACTGCGTGTGATGAGGTTAGTAATTCCTGAGTAAGGTCAGAGCCTGTGTAAGTGTGTGTGATGCTGTGATGGTACTCCATGTTACTGATGGTATCTCAGTCTTGTGTAATCACTGTGTGTGATGAGGTTAGTAATTCCTAAGTAAGGTCAGAGCCTCTGTAAGTGTGTGTGAGGATGTGATGGTACTCCATGTTACTGATGGTATCTCAGTCTTGTATAATCACTTTGTGTGATGAGGTTAGTAATTCCTGAGTAAGGTCAGAGCCTGTGTAAGTGTGTGTAAGGCTGTGATGGTACTCCATGTTACTGATGGTATCTCAGTCTTGTGTAATCACTGTGTGTGATGAGGTTAGTAATTCCTGAGTAAGGTCAGAGCCTGTGTAAGTGTGTGAGAGGCTGACATGGTACTCCATGTTACTGATGGGTTCTCAGTCTTGTATAATCACTGTGTGTGATGAGGTTAGTAATTCCTGCGTAAGGTCAGAGCCTGTGTAAGTGTGTGTGAGGCTGTGATGGTACTCCATGTTACTGATGGTATCTCAGTCTTGTGTAATCACTGCGTGTGATGAGGTTAGTAATTCCTGAGTAAGGTCAGAGCCTGTGTAAGTGTGTGTGAGGCTGTGATGGTACTCCATGTTACTGATGGTATCTCAGTCTTGTGTAATCACTGTGTGTGATGAGGTTAGTAATTCCTGAGTAAGGTCAGAGCCTGTGTAAGTGTGTGTGAGGCTGTGATGGTACTCCATGTTACTGATGGTATCTCAGTCTTGTGTAATCACTGTGTGTGATGAGGCTAGTAATTCCTGAGTAAGGTCAGAGCCTGTGTAAGTGTGTGTGAGGCTGTGATGGTACTCCATGTTACTGATGGTTTCTCAATTTTGTGTAGTCACTGTGTGTGATGAGGTTAGTAATTCCTGAGTAAGGTCAGAGCCTGTGTAAGTGTGTGTGAGGCTGCGATGGTACTCCATGTTACTGATGGTATCTCAGTCTTGTGTAATCAGTGTGTGTGATGAGGTTAGTAATCCCTGAGTAAGGTTAGAGCCTGTGTAAGTGTGTGAGGCTGTGATGGTACTCCATGTTACTGATGGTCTCTCAGTCTTGTGTTATCACTGTGTGTGATGAGGTTACTAATTCCTGAGTAAGGTCAGAGCCTGTGTAAGTGTGTGTGAGGCTGTGATGGTACTCCATGTTACTGATGGTTTCTCAGTCTTGTGTAGTCACTGTGTGTGATGAGGTTAGTAATTCCTGAGTAAGGTCAGAGCCTGTGTAAGTGTGTGTGAGGATGTGATGGTACTCCATGTTACTGATGGTATCTCAGTCTTGTGTAGTCACTGCGAGTGATGAGGTTAGTAATTCCTAAGTAAGGTCAGAGCCTGTGTAAGTGTGTGTGAGGCTGTGATGGTACTCCAGGTTACTGATGGTATCTCAGTCTTGTGTAGTCACTCCGAGTGATGAGGTTAGTAATTCCTGAGTAAGGTCAGAGCCTGTGTAAGTGTGTGTGAGGCTGTGATGGTACTCCATGTTACTGATGGTATCTCAGTCTTGTGTAGTCACTGCGTGTGATGAGGTTAGCAATTCCTGAGTAAGGTCAGAGCCTGTTTAAGTGTGTGTGAGGCTGTGATGGTACTCCATGTTACTGATGGTTTCTCAGTCTTGTGTAATCACTGCGTGTGAAGATGTTAGTAATTACTGAGTAAGGTCAGAGCCTTTGTAAGTGTGTGTGAGGATGTGATGGTACTCCATGTTACTGATGGTATCTCAGTCTTGTGTAGTCACTGTGTGTGATGAGGTTAGTAATTCCTGAGTAAGGTCAGAGCCTGGGTAAGTGTGTGTGAGGCTGTGATGGTACTCCATGTTACTGACGGTTTCTCAGTCTTGTGTAATCACTGCATGTGATGAGGTTAGTAATTCCTGAGTAAGGTCAGAGCCTGTGTAAGTGTGTGTGAGGCTGTGATGGTACTCCATGTTACTGATGGTATCTCAGTATTGTGTAGTCAATGCGTGTGATGAGGTTAGTAATTCCTGAGTAAGGTCAGAGCCTGTGTAAGTGTGTGTGAGGCTGTGATGGGACTCCATGTTACTGATGGTTTCTCAGTCTTGTGTAGTCACTGTGTGTGATGAGGTTAGTAATTCCTGAGTAAGGTCAGAGCCTGTGTAAGTGTGTGTGAGGATGTGATGGTACTCCTTGTTACTGATGGTATCTCAGTCATGTGTAGTCACTGCGAGTGATGAGGTTAGTAATTCCTAAGTAATGTCAGAGCCTGTGTAAGTGTGTGTGAGACTGTGATGGTACTCCATGTTACTGACGGTGTCTCAGTCTTGTGTAGTCACTGCGAGTGATGAGGTTAGTAATTCCTAAGTAAGGTCAGAGCCTGTGTTAGTGTGTGTGAGGATGTGATGGTACACCATGTTACTGACGGTGTCTCAGTCTTGTGTAGTCACTGCGTGTGATGAGGTTAGTAATTCCTGAGTAAGGTCAGAGCCTGTGTAAGTGTGTGTGAGGATGTGATGGTACTCCATGTTACTGATGGTATCTCAGTCTTGTGTAGTCACTGCATGTGTTGAGGTTAGTAATTCCTGAGTAAGGTCAGAGCCTGTGTTAGTGTGTGTGAGGCTGTGATGGTACTCCATGTTACTGATGGTTTCTCAGTCTTGTGTATTCACTGCGTCTGAAGATGTTAGTAATTCCTGAGTAAGGTCAGAGCCTGTGTAAGTGTGTGTGAGGATGTGATGGTACTCCATGTTACTGATGGTATCTCAGTCTTGTGTAGTCACTGTGTGTGATGAGGTTAGTAATTCCTGAGTAAGGTCAGAGCCTGTGTAAGTGTGTGTGAGGCTGTGATGGTACTCCATGTTACTGATGTTTTCTCAGTCTTGTGTAATCACTGCGTGTGATGAGGTTAGTAATTCCTGAGTAAGGTCAGAGCCTGTGTAAGTGTGTGTGAGGCTGTGATGGTACTCCATGTTACTGATGGTATCTCAGTATTGTGTAGTCACTGCGTGTGATGAGGTTAGTAATTCCTGAGTAAAGTCAGAGCCTGTGTAAGTGTGTGTGAGGATGTGATGGTACTCCATGTTACTGATGGTATCTCAGTCTTGTATAATCCCTTTGTGTGATGAGGTTAGTAATTCCTGAGTAAGGTCAGAGCCTGTGTAAGTGTGTGTGAGGCTGTGATGGTACTCCATGTTACTGATGGTATCTCAGTGTTGTGTAATCACTGTGTGTGATGAGGTTAGTAATTCCTGAGTAAGGTCAGAGCCTGTGTAAGTGTGTGTGAGGCTGTGATGGTACTCCATGTTACTGATGGTATCTCAGTATTGTGTAGTCACTGCGTGTGATGAGGTTAGTAATTCCTGAGTAAAGTCAGAGCCTGTGTAAGTGTGTGTAAGGATGTGATGGTACTCCATGTTACTGATGGTATCTCAGTCTTGTATAATCACTTTGTGTGATGAGGTTAGTAATTCCTGAGTAAGGTCAGAGCCTGTGTAAGTGTGTGTGAGGCTGTGATGGTACTCCATGTTACTGATGGTATCTCAGTCTTGTGTAATCAATGTTTGTGATGAGGTTAGTAATTCCTGAGTAAGGTCAGAGCCTGTGTAAGTGTGTGTGAGGATGTGATGGTACTCCATGTTACTGATGGTATCTCAGTCTTGTATAATCACTTTGTGTGATGAGGTTAGTAATTCCTGAGTAAGGTCAGAGCCAGTGTAAGTGTGTGTGAGGCTGTGATGGTACTCCATGTTACTGATGGTATCTCAGTCTTGTGTAATCACTGTGTGTGATGAGGTTAGTAATTCCTGAGTAAGGTCAGAGCCTGTGTAAGTGTGTGAGAGGCTGAGATGGTACTCCATGTTACTGATGGGTTCTCAGTCTTGTGTAATCACTGTGTGTGATGAGGTTAGTAATTCCTGCGTAAGGTCAGAGCCTGTGTAAGTGTGTGTGAGGCTGTGATGGTACTCCATGTTACTGATGGTATCTCAGTCTTGTGTAATCACTGCGTGTGATGAGGTTAGTAATTCCTGAGTAAGGTCAGAGCCTGTGTAAGTGTGTGTGAGGCTGTGATGGTACTCCATGTTACTGATGGTTTCTCAGTCTTGTGTAGTCAATGTGTGTGATGAGGTTAGTAATTCCTGAGTAAGGTCAGAGCCTGTGTAAGTGTGTGTGAGGATGTGATGGTACTCCATGTTACTGATGGTATCTCAGTCTTGTGTAGTCACTGCATGTGTTGAGGTTAGTAATTCCTGAGTAAGGTCAGAGCCTGTGTTAGTGTGTGTGAGGCTGTGATGGTACTCCATGTTACTGATGGTTTCTCAGTCTTGTGTATTCACTGCGTCTGAAGATGTTAGTAATTCCTGAGTAAGGTCAGAGCCTGTGTAAGTGTGTGTGAGGATGTGATGGTACTCCATGTTACTGATGGTATCTCAGTCTTGTGTAGTCACTGTGTGTGATGAGGTTAGTAATTCCTGAGTAAGGTCAGAGCCTGTGTAAGTGTGTGTGAGGCTGTGATGGTACTCCATGTTACTGATGTTTTCTCAGTCTTGTGTAATCACTGCGTGTGATGAGGTTAGTAATTCCTGAGTAAGGTCAGAGCCTGTGTAAGTGTGTGTGAGGCTGTGATGGTACTCCATGTTACTGATGGTATCTCAGTATTGTGTAGTCACTGCGTGTGATGAGGTTAGTAATTCCTGAGTAAAGTCAGAGCCTGTGTAAGTGTGTGTGAGGATGTGATGGTACTCCATGTTACTGATGGTATCTCAGTCTTGTATAATCCCTTTGTGTGATGAGGTTAGAAATTCCTGAGTAAGGTCAGAGCCTGTGTAAGTGTGTGTGAGGCTGTGATGGTACTCCATGTTACTGATGGTATCTCAGTGTTGTGTAATCACTGTGTGTGATGAGGTTAGTAATTCCTGAGTAAGGTCAGAGCCTGTGTAAGTGTGTGTGAGGCTGTGATGGTACTCCATGTTACTGATGGTATCTCAGTATTGTGTAGTCACTGCGTGTGATGAGGTTAGTAATTCCTGAGTAAAGTCAGAGCCTGTGTAAGTGTGTGTAAGGATGTGATGGTACTCCATGTTACTGATGGTATCTCAGTCTTGTATAATCACTTTGTGTGATGAGGTTAGTAATTCCTGAGTAAGGTCAGAGCCTGTGTAAGTGTGTGTGAGGCTGTGATGGTACTCCATGTTACTGATGGTATCTCAGTCTTGTGTAATCAATGTTTGTGATGAGGTTAGTAATTCCTGAGTAAGGTCAGAGCCTGTGTAAGTGTGTGTGAGGATGTGATGGTACTCCATGTTACTGATGGTATCTCAGTCTTGTATAATCACTTTGTGTGATGAGGTTAGTAATTCCTGAGTAAGGTCAGAGCCAGTGTAAGTGTGTGTGAGGCTGTGATGGTACTCCATGTTACTGATGGTATCTCAGTCTTGTGTAATCACTGTGTGTGATGAGGTTAGTAATTCCTGAGTAAGGTCAGAGCCTGTGTAAGTGTGTGAGAGGCTGAGATGGTACTCCATGTTACTGATGGGTTCTCAGTCTTGTGTAATCACTGTGTGTGATGAGGTTAGTAATTCCTGCGTAAGGTCAGAGCCTGTGTAAGTGTGTGTGAGGCTGTGATGGTACTCCATGTTACTGATGGTATCTCAGTCTTGTGTAATCACTGCGTGTGATGAGGTTAGTAATTCCTGAGTAAGGTCAGAGCCTGTGTAAGTGTGTGTGAGGCTGTGATGGTACTCCATGTTACTGATGGTTTCTCAGTCTTGTGTAGTCAATGTGTGTGATGAGGTTAGTAATTCCTGAGTAAGGTCAGAGCCTGTGTAAGTGTGTGTGAGGATGTGATGGTACTCCATGTTACTGATGGTATCTCAGTCTTGTGTAGTCACTGCGAGTGATGAGGTTAGTAATTCCTGAGTATTGTCAGAGCCTGAGTAAGTGTGTGTGAGGATGTGATGGTACTCCATGTTACTGATGGTATCTCAGTCTTGTGTAATCACTGTGTGTGATGAGGTTAGTAATTCCTGAGTAAGGTCAGAGCCTGTGTAAGTGTGTGTGAGGCTGTGATGGTACTCCATGTTACTGATGGTATCTCAGTCTTGTGTAATCACTGTGTGTGATGAGGCTAGTAATTCCTGAGTAATGTCAGAGCCTGTGTAAGTGTGTGTGAGGCTGTGATGGTACTCCATGTTACTGATGGTTTCTCAATTTTGTGTAGTCACTGTGTGTGATGAGGTTAGTAATTCCTGAGTAAGGTCAGAGCCTGTGTAAGTGTGTGTGAGGCTGCGATGGTACTCCATGTTACTGATGGTATCTCAGTCTTGTGTAATCAGTGTGTGTGATGAGGTTAGTAATCCCTGAGTAAGGTTAGAGCCTGTGTAAGTGTGTGAGGCTGTGATGGTACTCCATGTTACTGATGGTCTCTCAGTCTTGTGTTATCACTGTGTGTGATGAGGTTAGTAATTCCTGAGTAAGGTCAGAGCCTGTGTAAGTGTGTGTGAGGCTGTGATGGTACTCCATGTTACTGATGGTTTCTCAGTCTTGTGTAGTCACTGTGTGTGATGAGGTTAGTAATTCCTGAGTAAGGTCAGAGCCTGTGTAAGTGTGTGTGAGGATGTGATGGTACTCCATGTTACTGATGGTATCTCAGTCTTGTGTAGTCACTGCGAGTGATGAGGTTAGTAATTCCTAAGTAAGGTCAGAGCCTGTGTAAGTGTGTGTGATGCTGTGATGGTACTCCAGGTTACTGATGGTATCTCAGTCTTGTGTAGTCACTGCGAGTGATGAGGTTAGTAATTCCTGAGTAAGGTCAGAGCCTGTGTAAGTGTGTGTGAGGCTGTGATGGTACTCCATGTTACTGATGGTATCTCAGTCTTGTGTAGTCACTGCGTGTGATGAGGTTAGCAATTCCTGAGTAAGGTCAGAGCCTGTTTAAGTGTGTGTGAGGCTGTGATGGTACTCCATGTTACTGATGGTTTCTCAGTCTTGTGTAATCACTGCGTGTGAAGATGTTAGTAATTACTGAGTAAGGTCAGAGCCTTTGTAAGTGTGTGTGAGGATGTGATGGTACTCCATGTTACTGATGGTATCTCAGTCTTGTGTAGTCACTGTGTGTGATGAGGTTAGTAATTCCTGAGTAAGGTCAGAGCCTGGGTAAGTGTGTGTGAGGCTGTGATGGTACTCCATGTTACTGACGGTTTCTCAGTCTTGTGTAATCACTGCATGTGATGAGGTTAGTAATTCCTGAGTAAGGTCAGAGCCTGTGTAAGTGTGTGTGAGGCTGTGATGGTACTCCATGTTACTGATGGTATCTCAGTATTGTGTAGTCAATGCGTGTGATGAGGTTAGTAATTCCTGAGTAAGGTCAGAGCCTGTGTAAGTGTGTGTGAGGCTGTGATGGGACTCCATGTTACTGATGGTTTCTCAGTCTTGTGTAGTCACTGTGTGTGATGAGGTTAGTAATTCCTGAGTAAGGTCAGAGCCTGTGTAAGTGTGTGTGAGGATGTGATGGTACTCCTTGTTACTGATGGTATCTCAGTCATGTGTAGTCACTGCGAGTGATGAGGTTAGTAATTCCTAAGTAATGTCAGAGCCTGTGTAAGTGTGTGTGAGACTGTGATGGTACTCCATGTTACTGACGGTGTCTCAGTCTTGTGTAGTCACTGCGAGTGATGAGGTTAGTAATTCCTAAGTAAGGTCAGAGCCTGTGTTAGTGTGTGTGAGGATGTGATGGTACACCATGTTACTGACGGTGTCTCAGTCTTGTGTAGTCACTGCGTGTGATGAGGTTAGTAATTCCTGAGTAAGGTCAGAGCCTGTGTAAGTGTGTGTGAGGATGTGATGGTACTCCATGTTACTGATGGTATCTCAGTCTTGTGTAGTCACTGCATGTGTTGAGGTTAGTAATTCCTGAGTAAGGTCAGAGCCTGTGTTAGTGTGTGTGAGGCTGTGATGGTACTCCATGTTACTGATGGTTTCTCAGTCTTGTGTATTCACTGCGTCTGAAGATGTTAGTAATTCCTGAGTAAGGTCAGAGCCTGTGTAAGTGTGTGTGAGGATGTGATGGTACTCCATGTTACTGATGGTATCTCAGTCTTGTGTAGTCACTGTGTGTGATGAGGTTAGTAATTCCTGAGTAAGGTCAGAGCCTGTGTAAGTGTGTGTGAGGCTGTGATGGTACTCCATGTTACTGATGTTTTCTCAGTCTTGTGTAATCACTGCGTGTGATGAGGTTAGTAATTCCTGAGTAAGGTCAGAGCCTGTGTAAGTGTGTGTGAGGCTGTGATGGTACTCCATGTTACTGATGGTATCTCAGTATTGTGTAGTCACTGCGTGTGATGAGGTTAGTAATTCCTGAGTAAAGTCAGAGCCTGTGTAAGTGTGTGTGAGGATGTGATGGTACTCCATGTTACTGATGGTATCTCAGTCTTGTATAATCCCTTTGTGTGATGAGGTTAGTAATTCCTGAGTAAGGTCAGAGCCTGTGTAAGTGTGTGTGAGGCTGTGATGGTACTCCATGTTACTGATGGTATCTCAGTGTTGTGTAATCACTGTGTGTGATGAGGTTAGTAATTCCTGAGTAAGGTCAGAGCCTGTGTAAGTGTGTGTGAGGCTGTGATGGTACTCCATGTTACTGATGGTATCTCAGTATTGTGTAGTCACTGCGTGTGATGAGGTTAGTAATTCCTGAGTAAAGTCAGAGCCTGTGTAAGTGTGTGTAAGGATGTGATGGTACTCCATGTTACTGATGGTATCTCAGTCTTGTATAATCACTTTGTGTGATGAGGTTAGTAATTCCTGAGTAAGGTCAGAGCCTGTGTAAGTGTGTGTGAGGCTGTGATGGTACTCCATGTTACTGATGGTATCTCAGTCTTGTGTAATCAATGTTTGTGATGAGGTTAGTAATTCCTGAGTAAGGTCAGAGCCTGTGTAAGTGTGTGTGAGGATGTGATGGTACTCCATGTTACTGATGGTATCTCAGTCTTGTATAATCACTTTGTGTGATGAGGTTAGTAATTCCTGAGTAAGGTCAGAGCCAGTGTAAGTGTGTGTGAGGCTGTGATGGTACTCCATGTTACTGATGGTATCTCAGTCTTGTGTAATCACTGTGTGTGATGAGGTTAGTAATTCCTGAGTAAGGTCAGAGCCTGTGTAAGTGTGTGAGAGGCTGAGATGGTACTCCATGTTACTGATGGGTTCTCAGTCTTGTGTAATCACTGTGTGTGATGAGGTTAGTAATTCCTGCGTAAGGTCAGAGCCTGTGTAAGTGTGTGTGAGGCTGTGATGGTACTCCATGTTACTGATGGTATCTCAGTCTTGTGTAATCACTGCGTGTGATGAGGTTAGTAATTCCTGAGTAAGGTCAGAGCCTGTGTAAGTGTGTGTGAGGCTGTGATGGTACTCCATGTTACTGATGGTTTCTCAGTCTTGTGTAGTCAATGTGTGTGATGAGGTTAGTAATTCCTGAGTAAGGTCAGAGCCTGTGTAAGTGTGTGTGAGGATGTGATGGTACTCCATGTTACTGATGGTATCTCAGTCTTGTGTAGTCACTGCGAGTGATGAGGTTAGTAATTCCTGAGTATTGTCAGAGCCTGAGTAAGTGTGTGTGAGGCTGTGATGGTACTCCATGTTACTGATGGTATCTCAGTCTTGTGTAGTCACTGCGTGTGATGAGGTTAGCAATTCCTGAGTAAGGTCAGAGCCTGTGTAAGTGTGTGTGAGGCTGTGATGGTACTTCATGTTACTGATGGTTTCTCAGTCTTGTGAAGTCACTGTGTGTGATGAGGTTAGTAATTCCTGAGTAAGGTCAGAGCCTGTGTAAGTGTGTGTGAGGCTGTGATGGTACTCCATGTTACTGATGCTATCTCAGTCTTGTGTAGTCACTGCGAGTGATGAGGTTAGTAATTCCTGAGTAAGGTCAGAGCCTGTATAAGTGTGTGTGAGGCTGTGATGGTACTCCATGTTACTGATGGTTTCTCAGTCTTGTGTAATCACTGTGTGTGTAGATGTTAGTAATTCCTGAGTAAGGTCAGAGCCTGTGTAAGTGTGTGTGAGGATGTGATGGTACTCCATGTTACTGATGGTATCTCAGTCTTGTTTAGTCACTGTGTGTGATGAGGTTAGTAATTCCTGAGTAAGGTCAGAGCCTGGGTAAGTGTGTGTGAGGCTGTGATGGTACTCCATGTTACTGATGGTTTCTCAGTCTTGTGTAATCACTGCATGTGATGAGGATAGTAATTCCTGAGTAAGGTCAGAGCCTGTGTAAGTGTGTGTGAGGCTGTGATGGTACTCCATGTTACTGATCGTATCTCAGTATTGTGTAGTCACTGCGTGTGATGAGGTTAGTAATAACTGAGTAAGGTCAGAGCCTGTGTAAGTGTGTGTGAGGATGTGATGGTACTCCATGTTACTGATGGTATCTCAGTCTTGTGTAGTCACTGTGTGTGATGAGGTTAGTAATTCCTGAGTAAGGTCAGAGCTTGTGTAAGTGTGTGTGAGGATGTGATGGTACTCCTTGTTACTGATGGTATCTCAGTCATGTGTAGTCACTGCGAGTGATGAGGTTAGTAATTCCTAAGTAATGTCAGAGCCTGTGTAAGTGTGTGTGAGACTGTGATGGTACTCCATGTTACTGACGGTGTCTCAGTCTTGTGTAGTCACTGCGAGTGATGAGGTTAGTAATTCCTAAGTAAGGTCAGAGCCTGTGTTAGTGTGTGTGAGGATGTGATGGTACTCCATGTTACTGACGGTGTCTCAGTCTTGTGTAGTCACTGGGTGTGATGAGGTTTGTAATTCCTGAGTAAGGTCAGAGCCTGTGTAAGTGTGTGTGAGGCTGTGATGGTACTCCATGTTACTGATGGTTTCTCAGTCTTGTGTAGTCACTGTGTGTGATGAGGTTAGTAATTCCTGAGTAAGGTCAGAGCCTGTGTAAGTGTGTGTGAGGCTGTGATGGTACTCCATGTTACTGATGGTATCTCAGTCTTGTGTAGTCACTGCGAGTGATGAGGTTAGTAATTCCTGAGTAAGGTCAGAGCCTGTATAAGTGTGTGTGAGGCTGTGATGGTACTCCATGTTACTGATGGTTTCTCAGTCTTGTGTAATCACTGTGTGTGAAGATGTTAGTAATTCCTGAGTAAGGTCAGAGCCTGTGTAAGTGTGTGTGAGGATGTGATGGTACTCCATGTTACTGATGGTATTTCAGTCTTGTTTAGTCACTCTGTGTGATGAGGTTAGTAATTCCTGAGTAAGGTCAGAGCCTGGGTAAGTGTGTGTGAGGCTGTGATGGTACTCCATGTTACTGATCGTTTCTCAGTCTTGTGTAATCACTGCATGTGATGAGGTTAGTAATTCCTGAGTAAGGTCAGAGCCTGTGTAAGTGTGTGTGAGGCTGTGATGGTACTCCATGTTACTGATCGTATCTCAGTATTGTGTAGTCACTGCGTGTGATGAGGTTAGTAATAACTGAGTAAGGTCAGAGCCTGTGTAAGTGTGTGTGAGGATGTGATGGTACTCCATGTTACTGATGGTATCTCAGTCTTGTGTAGTCACTGTGTGTGATGAGGTTAGTAATTCCTGAGTAAGGTCAGAGCCTGTGTAAGTGTGTGTGAGGATGTGATGGTACTCCTTGTTACTGATGGTATCTCAGTCATGTGTAGTCACTGCGAGTGATGAGGTTAGTAATTCCTAAGTAATGTCAGAGCCTGTGAAAGTGTGTGTGAGACTGTGATGGTACTCCATGTTACTGACGGTGTCTCAGTCTTGTGTAGTCACTGCGAGTGATGAGGTTAGTAATTCCGAAGTAAGGTCAGAGCCTGTGTTAGTGTGTGTGAGGATGTGATGGTACTCCATGTTACTGACGGTGTCTCAGTCTTGTGTAGTCACTGCGTGTGATGAGGTTAGTAATTCCTGAGTAAGGTCAGAGCCTGTGTAAGTGTGTGTGAGGATGTGATGGTACTCCATGTTACTGATGGTATCTCAGTCTTGTGTAGTCACTGCGTGTGATGAGGTTAGTAATTCCTGAGTAAGGTCAGAGCCTGTGTTAGTGTGTGTGAGGCTGTGATGGTACTCCATGTTACTGATGGTTTCTCAGTCTTGTGTATTCACTGCGTCTGAAGATGTTAGTAATTCCTGAGTAAGGGTAAAGCCTGTGTAAGTGTGTGTGAGGCTGTGATGGTACTCCATGTTACTGATGGTATCTCAGTCTTGTGTAATCACTGTGTGTGATGAGGTTAGTAATTCCTGAGTAAGGTCAGAGCCTGTGTAAGTGTGTGTGAGGCTGTGATGGTACTCCATGTTACTGATGTTTTCTCAGTCTTGTGTAATCACTGCGTGTGATGAGGTTAGTAATTCCTGAGTAAGGTCAGAGCCTGTGTAAGTGTGTGTGAGGCTGTGATGGTACTCCATGTTACTGATGGTATCTCAGTATTGTGTAGTCACTGCGTGTGATGAGGTTAGTAATTCCTGAGTAAAGTCAGAGCCTGTGTAAGTGTGTGTGAGGATGTGATGGTACTCCATGTTACTGATGGTATCTCAGTCTTGTGTAGTCACTGCGTGTGATGAGGTTAGTAATTCCGGAGTAAGGTCAGAGCCTGTGTAAGTGTGTGTGAGGCTGTGATGGTACTCCATGTTACTGATGGTATCTCAGTCTTGTGTAATCACTGTGTGTGATGAGGTTAGTAATTCCTGAGTAAGGTCAGAGCCTGTGTAAGTGTGTGTGAGGCTGTGATGGTACTCCATGTTACTGATGGTATCTCAGTATTGTGTAGTCACTGCGTGTGATGAGGTTAGTAATTCCTGAGTAAAGTCAGAGCCTGTGTAAGTGTGTGTAAGGATGTGATGGTACTCCATGTTACTGATGGTATCTCAGTCTTGTATAATCACTTTGTGTGATGAGGTTAGTAATTCCTGAGTAAGGTCAGAGCCTGTGTAAGTGTGTGTGAGGCTGTGATGGTACTCCATGTTACTGATGGTATCTCAGTCTTGTGTAATCACTGTGTGTGATGAGGTTAGTAATTCCTGAGTAAGGTCAGTGCCTGTGTAAGTGTGTGTGAGGATGTGATGGTACTCCATGTTACTGATGGTATCTCAGTCTTGTGTAATCACTCTGTGTGATGAGGTCAGTAATTCCTGAGTAAGGTCAGAGCCTGTGTAAGTGTGTGAGAGGCTGAGATGGTACTCCATGTTACTGATGGGTTCTCAGTCTTGTGTAATCACTGTGTGTGATTAGGTTAGTAATTCCTGCGTAAGGTCAGAGCCTGTGTAAGTGTGTGTGAGGCTGTGATGGTACTCCATGTTACTGATGGTATCTCAGTCTTGTGTAATCACTGCGTGTGATGAGGTTAGTAATTCCTGAGTAAGGTCAGAGCCTGTGTAAGTGTGTGTGAGGCTGTGATGGTACTCCATGTTACTGATGGTATCTCAGTCTTGTGTAATCACTGTGTGTGATGAGGTTAGGAATTCCTGAGTAAGGTCAGAGCCTGTGTAAGTGTGTGTGAGGCTGTGATGGTACTCCATGTTACTAATGGTATCTCAGTCTTGTGTAATCACTGTGTGTGATGAGGCTAGTAATTCCTGAGAAAGGTCAGAGCCTGTGTAAGTGTGTGTGAGGCTGTGATGGTACTCCATGTTACTGATGGTTTCTCAATTTTGTGTAGTCACTGTGAGTGATGAGGTTAGTAATTCCTGAGTAAGGTCAGAGCCTGTGTAAGTGTGTGTGAGGCTGCGATGGTACTCCATGTTACTGATGGTATCTCAGTGTTGTGTAATCAGTGTGTGTGATGAGGTTAGTAATCCCTGAGTAAGGTTAGAGCCTGCGTAAGTGTGTGAGGCTGTGATGGTACTCCATGTTACTGATGGTCTCTCAGTCTTGTGTAATCACTGTGTGTGATGAGGTTAGTAATTCCTGAGTAAGGTAAGAGCCTGTGTAAGTGTGTGTGAGGCTGTGATGGTACTCCATGTTACTGTTGGTATCTCAGTCTTGTGTAATCACTGTGTGTGGTGAGGATAGTAATTCCTGAGTAAGATCAGAGCCTGTGTAAGTGTGTGTGAGGCTGTGATGGTACTCCATGTTACTGATGGTTTCTCAGTCTTGTATAATCACTGTGTGTGATGAGGTTAGTAATTCCTGAGTAAGGTCAGAGCCTGTGTAAGTGTGTGTGAGTATGTGATGGTACTCCATGTTACTGATGGTTTCTCAGTCTTGTGTAATCACTGCGTGTGATGAGGTTAGTAATTCCTGAGTAAGGTCAGAGCCTGTGTAAGTGTGTGTGAGGCTGTGATGGTACTCCATGTTACTGATGGTTTCTCAGTCTTGTGTAGTCACTGTGTGTGATGAGGTTAGTAATTCCTGAGTAAGGTCAGAGCCTGTGTAAGTGTGTGTGAGGATGTGATGGTACTCCATGTTACTGATGGTATCTCAGTCTTGTGTAGTCACTGCGAGTGATGAGGTTAGTAATTCCTGAGTAAGGTCAGAGCCTGTGTAAGTGTGTGTGAGGCTGTGATGGTACTCCATGTTACTGATGGTATCTCAGTCTTGTGTAGTCACTGCGAGTGATGAGGTTAGTAATTCCTGAGTAAGGTCAGAGCCTGTATAAGTGTGTGTGAGGCTGTGATGGTACTCCATGTTACTGATGGTTTCTCAGTCTTGTGTAATCACTGTGTGTAGATGTTAGTAATTCCTGAGTAAGGTCAGAGCCTGTGTAAGTGTGTGTGAGGATGTGATGGTACTCCATGTTACTGATGGTATCTCAGTCTTGTTTAGTCACTGTGTGTGATGAGGTTAGTAATTCCTGAGTAAGGTCAGAGCCTGGGTAAGTGTGTGTGAGGCTGTGATGGTACTCCATGTTACTGATGGTTTCTCAGTCTTGTGTAATCACTGCATGTGATGAGGTTAGTAATTCCTGAGTAAGGTCAGAGCCTGTGTAAGTGTGTGTGAGGCTGTGATGGTACTCCATGTTACTGATCGTATCTCAGTATTGTGTAGTCACTGCGTGTGATGAGGTTAGTAATAACTGAGTAAGGTCAGAGCCTGTGTAAGTGTGTGTGAGGATGTGATGGTACTCCATGTTACTGATGGTATCTCAGTCTTGTGTAGTCACTGTGTGTGATGAGGTTAGTAATTCCTGAGTAAGGTCAGAGCCTGTGTAAGTGTGTGTGAGGATGTGATGGTACTCCTTGTTACTGATGGTATCTCAGTCATGTGTAGTCACTGCGAGTGATGAGGTTAGTAATTCCTAAGTAATGTCAGAGCCTGTGTAAGTGTGTGTGAGACTGTGATGGTACTCCATGTTACTGACGGTGTCTCAGTCTTGTGTAGTCACTGCGAGTGATGAGGTTAGTAATTCCTAAGTAAGGTCAGAGCCTGTGTTAGTGTGTGTGAGGATGTGATGGTACTCCATGTTACTGACGGTGTCTCAGTCTTGTGTAGTCACTGGGTGTGATGAGGTTTGTAATTCCTGAGTAAGGTCAGAGCCTGTGTAAGTGTGTGTGAGGCTGTGATGGTACTCCATGTTACTGATGGTTTCTCAGTCTTGTGTAGTCACTGTGTGTGATGAGGTTAGTAATTCCTGAGTAAGGTCAGAGCCTGTGTAAGTGTGTGTGAGGCTGTGATGGTACTCCATGTTACTGATGGTATCTCAGTCTTGTGTAGTCACTGCGAGTGATGAGGTTAGTAATTCCTGAGTAAGGTCAGAGCCTGTATAAGTGTGTGTGAGGCTGTGATGGTACTCCATGTTACTGATGGTTTCTCAGTCTTGTGTAATCACTGTGTGTGAAGATGTTAGTATTTCCTGAGTAAGGTCAGAGCCTGTGTAAGTGTGTGTGAGGATGTGATGGTACTCCATGTTACTGATGGTATTTCAGTCTTGTTTAGTCACTCTGTGTGATGAGGTTAGTAATTCCTGAGTAAGGTCAGAGCCTGGGTAAGTGTGTGTGAGGCTGTGATGGTACTCCATGTTACTGATCGTTTCTCAGTCTTGTGTAATCACTGCATGTGATGAGGTTAGTAATTCCTGAGTAAGGTCAGAGCCTGTGTAAGTGTGTGTGAGGCTGTGATGGTACTCCATGTTACTGATCGTATCTCAGTATTGTGTAGTCACTGCGTGTGATGAGGTTAGTAATAACTGAGTAAGGTCAGAGCCTGTGTAAGTGTGTGTGAGGATGTGATGGTACTCCATGTTACTGATGGTATCTCAGTCTTGTGTAGTCACTGTGTGTGATGAGGTTAGTAATTCCTGAGTAAGGTCAGAGCCTGTGTAAGTGTGTGTGAGGATGTGATGGTACTCCTTGTTACTGATGGTATCTCAGTCATGTGTAGTCACTGCGAGTGATGAGGTTAGTAATTCCTGAGTAAGGTCAGAGCCTGTGTAAGTGTGTGTGAGGCTGTGATGGTACTCCATGTTACTGATGGTTTCTCAGTCTTGTGTAGTCACTGCGAGTGATGAGGTTAGTAATTCCGAAGTAAGGTCAGAGCCTGTGTTAGTGTGTGTGAGGATGTGATGGTACTCCATGTTACTGACGGTGTCTCAGTCTTGTGTAGTCACTGCGTGTGATGAGGTTAGTAATTCCTGAGTAAGGTCAGAGCCTGTGTAAGTGTGTGTGAGGATGTGATGGTACTCCATGTTACTGATGGTATCTCAGTCTTGTGTAGTCACTGCGTGTGATGAGGTTAGTAATTCCTGAGTAAGGTCAGAGCCTGTGTTAGTGTGTGTGAGGCTGTGATGGTACTCCATGTTACTGATGTTTTCTCAGTCTTGTGTAATCACTGCGTGTGATGAGGTTAGTAATTCCTGAGTAAGGTCAGAGCCTGTGTAAGTGTGTGTGAGGCTGTGATGGTACTCCATGTTACTGATGGTATCTCAGTATTGTGTAGTCACTGCGTGTGATGAGGTTAGTAATTCCTGAGTAAAGTCAGAGCCTGTGTAAGTGTGTGTGAGGATGTGATGGTACTCCATGTTACTGATGGTATCTCAGTCTTGTGTAGTCACTGCGTGTGATGAGGTTAGTAATTCCGGAGTAAGGTCAGAGCCTGTGTAAGTGTGTGTGAGGCTGTGATGGTACTCCATGTTACTGATGGTATCTCAGTCTTGTGTAATCACTGTGTGTGATGAGGTTAGTAATTCCTGAGTAAGGTCAGAGCCTGTGTAAGTGTGTGTGAGGCTGTGATGGTACTCCATGTTACTGATGGTATCTCAGTATTGTGTAGTCACTGCGTGTGATGAGGTTAGTAATTCCTGAGTAAAGTCAGAGCCTGTGTAAGTGTGTGTAAGGATGTGATGGTACTCCATGTTACTGATGGTATCTCAGTCTTGTATAATCACTTTGTGTGATGAGGTTAGTAATTCCTGAGTAAGGTCAGAGCCTGTGTAAGTGTGTGTGAGGCTGTGATGGTACTCCATGTTACTGATGGTATCTCAGTCTTGTGTAATCACTGTGTGTGATGAGGTTAGTAATTCCTGAGTAAGGTCAGTGCCTGTGTAAGTGTGTGTGAGGATGTGATGGTACTCCATGTTACTGATGGTATCTCAGTCTTGTGTAATCACTCTGTGTGATGAGGTCAGTAATTCCTGAGTAAGGTCAGAGCCTGTGTAAGTGTGTGAGAGGCTGAGATGGTACTCCATGTTAATGATGGGTTCTCAGTCTTGTGTAATCACTGTGTGTGATTAGGTTAGTAATTCCTGCGTAAGGTCAGAGCCTGTGTAAGTGTGTGTGAGGCTGTGATGGTACTCCATGTTACTGATGGTATCTCAGTCTTGTGTAATCACTGCGTGTGATGAGGTTAGTAATTCCTGAGTAAGGTCAGAGCCTGTGTAAGTGTGTGTGAGGCTGTGATGGTACTCCATGTTACTGATGGTATCTCAGTCTTGTGTAATCACTGTGTGTGATGAGGTTAGGAATTCCTGAGTAAGGTCAGAGCCTGTGTAAGTGTGTGTGAGGCTGTGATGGTACTCCATGTTACTTATGGTATCTCAGTCTTGTGTAATCACTGTGTGTGATGAGGCTAGAAATTCCTGAGAAAGGTCAGAGCCTGTGTAAGTGTGTGTGAGGCTGTGATGGTACTCCATGTTACTGATGGTTTCTCAATTTTGTGTAGTCACTGTGAGTGATGAGGTTAGTAATTCCTGAGTAAGGTCAGAGCCTGTGTAAGTGTGTGTGAGGCTGCGATGGTACTCCATGTTACTGATGGTATCTCAGTGTTGTGTAATCAGTGTGTGTGATGAGGTTAGTAATCCCTGAGTAAGGTTAGAGCCTGCGTAAGTGTGTGAGGCTGTGATGGTACTCCATGTTACTGATGGTCTCTCAGTCTTGTGTAATCACTGTGTGTGATGAGGTTAGTAATTCCTGAGTAAGGTAAGAGCCTGTGTAAGTGTGTGTGAGGCTGTGATGGTACTCCATGTTACTGTTGGTATCTCAGTCTTGTGTAATCACTGTGTGTGGTGAGGATAGTAATTCCTGAGTAAGATCAGAGCCTGTGTAAGTGTGTGTGAGGCTGTGATGGTACTCCATGTTACTGATGGTTTCTCAGTCTTGTATAATCACTGTGTGTGATGAGGTTAGTAATTCCTGAGTAAGGTCAGAGCCTGTGTAAGTGTGTGTGAGTATGTGATGGTACTCCATGTTACTGATGGTTTCTCAGTCTTGTGTAATCACTGCGTGTGATGAGGTTAGTAATTCCTGAGTAAGGTCAGAGCCTGTGTAAGTGTGTGTGAGGCTGTGATGGTACTCCATGTTACTGATGGTTTCTCAGTCTTGTGTAGTCACTGTGTGTGATGAGGTTAGTAATTCCTGAGTAAGGTCAGAGCCTGTGTAAGTGTGTGTGAGGATGTGATGGTACTCCATGTTACTGATGGTATCTCAGTCTTGTGTAGTCACTGCGAGTGATGAGGTTAGTAATTCCTGAGTAAGGTCAGAGCCTGAGTAAGTGTGTGTGAGGCTGTGATGGTACTCCATGTTACTGATGGTATCTCAGTCTTGTGTAGTCACTGCGTGTGATGAGGTTAGCAATTCCTGAGTAAGGTCAGAGCCTGTGTAAGTGTGTGTGAGGCTGTGATGGTACTCCATGTTACTGATGGTTTCTCAGTCTTGTGTAGTCACTGTGTGTGATGAGGTTAGTAATTCCTGAGTAAGGTCAGAGCCTGTGTAAGTGTGTGTGAGACTGTGATGGTACTCCATGTTACTGAAGGTGTCTCAGTCTTGTGTAGTCACTGCGAGTGATGAGGTTAGTAATTCCTAAGTAAGGTCAGAGCCTGTGTTAGTGTGTGTGAGGATGTGATGGTACTCCATGTTACTGACGGTGTCTCAGTCTTGTGTATTCACTGCGTGTGATGAGGTTAGTAATTCCTGAGTAAGGTCAGAGCCTGTGTAAGTGTGTGTGAGGATGTGATGGTACTCCATGTTACTGATGGTATCTCAGTCTTGTGTAGTCACTGCGTGTGATGAGGTTAGTAATTCCTGAGTAAGGTCAGAGCCTGTGTAAGTGTGTGTGAGGCTGTGATGGTACTCCATGTTACTGATGGTTTCTCAGTCTTGTGTAATCACTGCGTGTGAAGATGTTAGTAATTCCTGAGTAAGGTCAGAGCCTGTGTAAGTGTGTGTGAGGATGTGATGGTACTCCATGTTACTGATGGTATCTATGTCTTGTGTAGTCACTGTGTGTGATGAGGTTAGTAATTCCTGAGTAAGGTCAGAGCCTGGGTAAGTGTGTGTGAGGCTTTGATGGTACTCCATGTTACTGATGGTTTCTCAGTCTTGTGTAATCACTGCGTGTGATGAGGTTAGTAATTCCTGAGTAAGGTCAGAGCCTGTGTAAGTGTGTGTGAGGCTGTGATGGTACTCCATGTTACTGATGGTATCTCAGTATTGTGTAGTCACTGCGTGTGATGAGGTTAGTAATTCCTGAGTAAGGTCAGAGCCTGTGTAAGTGTGCGTGAGGATGTGATGGTACTCCATGTTACTGATGGTATCTCAGTCTTGTGTAGTCACTGTGTGTGATGAGGTTAGTAATTCCTGAGTAAGGTCAGAGCCTGTGTAAGTGTGTGTGAGGATGTGATGGTACTCCATGTTACTGATGGTATCTCAGTCTTGTGTAGTCACTGCGAGTGATGAGGTTAGTTATTCCTAAGTAATGTCAGAGCCTGTGTAAGTGTGTGTGAGACTGTGATGGTACTCCATGTTACTGACGGTGTCTCAGTCTTGTGTAGTCACTGCGAGTGATGAGGTTAGTAATTCCTAAGTAAGGTCAGAGCCTGTGTTAGTGTGTGTGAGGATGCGATGGTACTCCATGTTACTGACGGTGTCTCAGTCTTGTGTAGTCACTGCGTGTGATGAGGTTAGTAATTCCTGAGTGAGGTCAGAGCCTGTGTAAGTGTGTGTGAGGATGTGATGGTGCTTCATGTTACTGATGGTATCTCAGTCTTGTGTAGTCACTGTGTGTGATGAGGTTAGTAATTCCAGAGTAAGGTCAGAGCCTGGGTAAGTGTGTGTGAGGCTGTGATGGTACTCCATGTTACTGATGGTTTCTCAGTCTTGTGTAATCACTGCGTGTGATGAGGTTAGTAATTCCTGAATAAGGTCAGAGCCTGTGTAAGTGTGTGTGAGGCTGTGATGGTACTCCATGTTACTGATGGTATCTCAGTATTGTGTAGTCACTGCGTGTGATGAGGTTAGTAATTCCTGAGTAAGGTCAGAGCCTGTGTAAGTGTGCGTGAGGATGTGATGGTACTCCATGTTACTGATGGTATCTCAGTCTTGTGTAGTCACTGTGTGTGATGAGGTTAGTAATTCCTGAGTAAGGTCAGAGCCTGTGTAAGTGTGTGTGAGGATGTGATGGTACTCCATGTTACTGATGGTATCTCAGTCTTGTGTAGTCACTGCGAGTGATGAGGTTAGTAATTCCTAAGTAATGTCAGAGCCTGTGTAAGTGTGTGTGAGACTGAGATGGTACTCCATGTTACTGACGGTGTCTCAGTCTTGTGTAGTCACTGCGAGTGATGAGGTTAGTAATTCCTAAGTAAGGTCAGAGCCTGTGTTAGTGTGTGTGAGGATGCGATGGTACTCCATGTTACTGACGGTGTCTCAGTCTTGTGTAGTCACTGCGTGTGATGGGGTTAGTAATTCCTGAGTGAGGTCAGAGCCTGTGTAAGTGTGTGTGAGGATGTGATGGTACTCCATGTTACTGATGGTATCTCAGTCTTGTGTAGTCACTGCGTGTGATGAGGTTAGTAATTCCTGAGTAAGGTCAGAGCCTGTGTAAGTGTGTGTGAGGCTGTGATGGTACTCCATGTTACTGATGGTTTCTCAGTCTTGTGTAATCACTGCGTGTGAAGATGTTAGTAATTCCTGAGTAAGGTCAGAGCCTGTGTAAGTGTGTGTGAGGATGTGATGGTACTCCATGTTACTGATGGTATCTCAGTCTTGTGTAGTCACTGTGTGTGATGAGGTTAGTAATTCCTGAGTAAGGTCAGAGCCTGGGTAAGTGTGTGTGAGGCTGTGATGGTACTCCATGTTACTGATGGTTTCTCAGTCTTGTGTAATCACTGCGTGTGATGAGGTTAGTAATTCCTGAGTAAGGTCAGAGCCTGTGTAAGTGTGTGTGAGGCTGTGATGGTACTCCATGTTACTGATGGTATCTCAGTATTGTGTAGTCACTGCGTGTGATGAGGTTAGTAATTCCTGAGTAAAGTCAGAGCCTGTGTAAGTGTGTGTGAGGATGTGATGGTACTCCATGTTACTGATGGTATCTCAGTCTTGTATAATCACTTTGTGTGATGAGGTTAGTAATTCCTGAGTAAGGTTAGAGCCTGTGTAAGTGTGTGTGAGGCTGTGATGGTACTCCATGTTACTGATGGTATCTCAGTCTTGTGTAATCACTGTGTGTGATGAGGTTAGTAATTCCTGAGTAAGGTCAGAGCCTGTGTAAGTGTGTGTGAGGATGTGATGGTACTCCTTGTTACTGATGGTATCTCAGTCTTGTATAATCACTTTGTGTGATGAGGTTAGTAATTCCTGAGTAAGGTCAGAGCCTGTGTAAGTGTGTGTGAGGATGTGATGGTACTCCATGTTACTGATGGTATCTCAGTCTTGTGTAGTCACTGTGTGTGATGAGGTTAGTAATTCCTGAGTAAGGTCAGAGCCTGGGTAAGTGTGTGTGAGGATGTGATGGTACTCCATGTTACTGATGGTATCTCAGTCTTGTGTAGTCACTGCGAGTGATGAGGTTAGTAATTCCTAAGTAATGTCAGAGCCTGTGTAAGTGTGTGTGAGACTGTGATGGTACTCCATGTTACTGACGGTGTCTCTGTCTTGTGTAGTCACTGCGAGTGATGAGGTTAGTAATTCCTGAGTAAGGTCAGAGCCTGTGTAAGTGTGTGTGAGGCTGTGATGGTACTCCATGTTACTGATGGTTTCTCAGTCTTGTGTAATCACTGCGTGTGAAGATGTTAGTAATTCCTGAGTAAGGTCAGAGCCTGTGTAAGTGTGTGTGAGGATGTGATGGTACTCCATGTTACTGATGGTATCTCAGTCTTGTGTAGTCACTGTGTGTGATGAGGTTAGTAATTCCTGAGTAAGGTCAGAGCCTGTGTAAGTGTGTGTGAGGATGTGATGGTACTCCATGTTACTGATGGTATCTCAGTCTTGTAAAATCACTTTGTGTGATGAGGTTAGTAATTCCTGAGTAAGGTTAGAGCCTGTGTAAGTGTGTGTGAGGCTGTGATGGTACTCCATGTTACTGATGGTATCTCAGTCTTGTGTAATCACTGTGTGTGATGAGGTTAGTAATTCCTGAGTAAGGTCAGAGCCTGTGTAAGTGTGTGTGAGGATGTGATGGTACTCCATGTTACTGATGGTATCTCAGTCTTGTATAATCACTTTGTGTGATGAGGTTAGTAATTCCTGAGTAAGGTCAGAGCCTGTGTAAGTGTGTGTTAGGCTGTGATGGTACTCCATGTTACTGATGGTATCTCAGTCTTGTGTAATCACTGTGTGTGATGAGGTTAGTAATTCCTGAGTAAGGTCAGAGCCTGTGTAAGTGTGTGAGAGGCTGAGATGGTACTCCATGTTACTGATGGGTTCTCAGTCTTGTGTAATCACTGTGTGTGATGAGGTTAGTAATTCCTGCGTAAGGTCAGAGCCTGTGTAAGTGTGTGTTAGGCTGTGATGGTACTCCATGTTACTGATGGTATCTCAGTCTTGTGTAATCACTGTGTGTGATGAGGTTAGTATTACCTGAGTAAGGTCAGAGCCTGTGTAAGTGTGTGAGAGGCTGAGATGGTACTCCATGTTACTGATGGGTTCTCAGTCTTGTGTAATCACTGTGTGTGATGAGGTTAGTAATTCCTGCGTAAGGTCAGAGCCTGTGTAAGTGTGTGTGAGGCTGTGATGGTACTCCATGTTACTGACAGTATAACGGTCCTCTTACTGTCTCCTCACTCCTTCAGGCCCAGATCTTTCCAGCTTCCAGTGCACGGGGACCCCTCTCTCCTTTAACACTGACCATCCGGATTACCAATACTGGCCTGGCAGCGTCCACCCAGAGTCCAGGTATAAAGTGTACACAGAAATACATTTACTTATTTACGAAAACACAACAATGTTGCATATACATTTTGAGAGTTCTTTGCTATGCTCTGCTATAAAGAACATGACTCAGTCTAGCCATATGCTGGTTGTAAATGTGCTGATATAACAATTTGCATCAGTAAAAAGTCATCTGACATGGAAAACTGCTATCAAGTATGTTGTTTGGAAGGAGAATCTTACATCAAATAAAAAAATAAAAAAAACAATTCCCCAGGAAGAAGTCAGCAGACGAAACGCGTTGGGTCCCAATTGCTTGCCCTAGAGACTTAATGCACTCTCCTTTATACTGATATTCACATAAGCTACTATTTTCATTCTGCTTTTTAAAATACAAACTTTTCTCTTTATTTTACTGCTAAAGCTGCATTGTTTGTGGGATTCCCTTATACAGTTGCCCCACCATGTGATTGTATTTGCTTTTATCTTGTTCAGAATAAATTGTTACTATTTTAATTATATTATTGGCCAATCATCGTCATTGTATTGTTTTATGCTGCTAACTTATTCATTACTATGCACTTTTTTGCACTAAACACTTTTTTATTTATCCTACTGGTATAAGCTGCAGAACTATGTATTTCATTATTTATTTACTACTAGGCACTTATGTACTAAGCACTTTTCAGTGATTATCGTATGCACATTATTTCACGGTCACTATCACTATATATACCAATAGCGGAATTGTCACCCAGTCAATCAACCTTTCTCTCTCTCTCTCTCTCTCTCTCTCTATATTTATATATATATATACACCTAGAGAAGTGCGGGTTTGATTTTACTCGCATATATTCGGATCTCGGATCATGGGTTTTGGATAGCCAATAAAATAAATCTGAACTTGAGATAATTTTGGCGAAAAGAACCGAGTAAAACCGAACCCGCACATCTCTAATATATACACATATATTCAAAATATATGTTACAACACCCTAACCCCAACTGCACCCTAACCCCAACTACAGCCTAACCCCAACTACAGCCTAACCCCAACTGCACCCTAACCCCAACTACAGCCTAACCCCAACTACAGCCTAGCCCCACCCGCACCCTAACCCCAACTACAGCCTATCCCCAACTGCACCCTAACCCCAACTGCACCCTAACCCCAACCCCAACTGCAGCCTAACCCCAACTGCACTCTAACCCCAACTACAGCCTATCCCCAACTGCACCCTAACCCCAACTGCACCCTAACCCCAACCCCAACTGCACCCTAACCCCAACTGCACCCTAATCCCAACTACAGCTTAAACCCAACTGTACCCTCACCCCAAATACAGCCTAACCCCAAATACAACCTAACCCCAACTACAGCCTAGCCCCAACCGCACCCTATCCCCAACCACACCCTAATCCCAACTGCACCCTAACCCCAACTGCACCCTAACCCCAACTACAGCCTAGCCCCAACTGCACCCTAACCCCAACTGCACCCTAACCCCAACTGCAGCCTAGCCCCAACTGCACCCTAATCCCAACTACAGCCTAACCCCAACTGCACCCTAACCCCAACTACAGCCTAACCCCAACCCGAACTGCACCCTAACCCCAACTGCAGCCTAACCCCAACTGCAGCCTAACCCCCAACTGCACCGTAACCCCAACTGCACCCTAACTCCAACTGCACTTTAACCCCAACTGCACCCTAACCCCAACTGCACTTTAACCCCAACTGCACTCTTACCCCCAACTGCAGCCAAACCCCAACTGCAGCCTAACCCCAACTGCAGCCTAACCCCCAACTGCACCGTAACCCCAACTGCACCCTAACTCCAACTGCACTTTAACCCCAACTGCACCCTAACCCCAACTGCACTTTAACCCCAACTGCACTCTTACCCCCAACTGCAGCCTTACCCCAACTGCAGCCTAACCCCAACTGCTCATCAGTCAGCATCTAACTGCCAATTTTTTAAACTGTGGTAGATACATTATAGCTAGGAGCTGATTGGTTGCCCGGGGTGCAACATCCTGGATACAGACTTGTTAACAAGCGTTTGGCAAAGATTCGACTACCGTGTTGATATCTGCCGTGTGTCTCAAGGTACACACAAAGAACACATGTACGGTATGCTACTGTAATAAACTTCCACAGATTCTCTAAAAAGCATTGTATGGCTAGTGTCATTTTCATAAATAGTCGTTATCTTATACATTGTTAAAACTGTCTATTTCTTTTGTGGTAAGTAACCCTGTATATCCACCAGACTCTGAGAAGTATGTGGCCTCACTTATGAATTATGTTTTGCACTAATCTGTCCAATGCAGAATTTTTGCCCCAACGTACTGTCTCACCAACCATTAACCCGCAGCAGTGTCATAGGAAGATCCAGGAAAGTGTCTCTGCCCAAAACAAGTACTTCCAGGACTCCAGAGCATGGTGACAGGAGACCATGGGGACACTGGATGGACCATCAGAGCAGGTGAGGATCCGGAATCTCCAGCTCTGACAGTACATCGAGGGCCATGCACTACTCAACTATCATTACCACTACTGAGCAGTCCGGCCAGTGATGGTGGAAAACGACATCATACTATAATACTGTACACCAAATAATGAGAGCCTGGATTCTGCGGCCACCAAGCTTTGTGCAGTCTCCTGCTTTGACTGCTCCCCCTAATTCACTGATCCAGTATCCATTGTGCTTCTGACATGGGGGAGTACGTTTGGGGTCACACTAGACGCTCTTTAGCCATCTTATTTCGATCTCTGGTTCAGTCCGCCTGATTCGAACTCGGTAACGTGGTCTCTGTAACAGAGAAATCTTCCCATCGCTCGTAACACTGGTAGTCATACTGCCCTTCACTCCCAGTAATCAAGGAAATTACAGGAAGTTAATATATAAATTTTACTCCTCGGTGATTATATGTATTGTTTACTGTGTGATAACTATTAGCAGAGTATTGCCCAGGGTAGGACACTATGGACCTATAAGCTTGAGGGGTCTGTTTACTAAGCAGTGTTAGGAGACAGAGTGAAAAGTGATAAGAAAGTGATAAGGTGCCAGCCAATCAGCTCCCAACTGTCATTTTTCAAACACAGCCTGTGACATGACAATTGGGAGCTGATTGGCTGGTGCCTTATAACTTTCTTATCACTTTTCACTCTGTCTCCTAACACTGCTTAGTAAATAGACCCCTGAGGCTGCTGGACTGCGTCCGCAGTCCGTAACCTGTTAGCAGAATGCAGTGGATGTGCCTGTGCAAGACGCTGGGCGTTAGATGCGCTTTTCTAGCAGGAAGATAATACCCTGGGCCAGGGTGTATGAGGTGTTACATGCAGGGGCCCCTGGGTCCAGGGGGGCCCCACACCGCACACCCTGCACCCACAATACTACTTACCTCTCCGGAGTTCCACGTCTGCCTGGGCCAGGGTGTATAAGGTGTTACATGTGCCTGGGTCAGGTTGTATAAGGTGTTACATGTGCCTGGGCAAGGGTGTATAAGGTGTTACATGCGCCTGGGCCAGGGTGTATAAGGTGTTACATGTGCCTGGGTCAGGT
Organism: Taudactylus pleione; assembly: GCA_031769625.1. NCBI lineage: Eukaryota > Metazoa > Chordata > Amphibia > Anura > Myobatrachidae > Taudactylus > Taudactylus pleione. The sequence goes on along the minus strand of JAUIMM010000829.1, from coordinate 3,266,421 downwards.
TGTATAAGGTGTTACATGCACCTGGGCCAGGGTGTATAAGGTGTTACATGCGCCTGGGCCAGGGTGTATAAGGTGTTACATGTGACGGGGCCAGGGTGTGTATGGTGTTACATGCACCTGGGCCATGGTGTATAAGGTGTTATGTGCACCTGGGCCAGGGTGTATAAGGTGTTACATGTGCCTGGGCCAGAGTGTATAAGGTGTTACATGTGATGGGGCCAGGGTGTATAAGGTGTTACATGCGCCTGGGCCAGGGTGTATAAGGTGTTACATGTACCTATGCCAGGGTGTATAAGGTGTTACATGCGCCTGGGCCAGGGTGTATAAGGTGTTACATGCGCCTGGGCCAGGGTGTATAAGGTGTTACATGCGCCTGGGCCAGGGTGTATAAGGTGTTACATGCGCCTGGGCCAGGGTGTATGAGGTGTTACATGCGCCTGGGCCAAGGTGTATAAGGTGTTACATGCACCTGGGCCAGGGTGTATGAGGTGTTACATGCGCCTGGGCCAAGGTGTATAAGGTGTTACATGCACCTGGGCCAGGGTGTATAAAGTGTTACATGCGCCTGGGCCATGGTGTATGTTATGTGCATCTGGGCCATGGTGTATAAGGTGTTATGTGTACCTGGGCCATGGTGTATGTTATGTGCATCTGGGCCAGGGTGTGTAAGGTGTTACTTGTGCCTGGGCCAGAGTGTATAAGGTGTTACATGCGCCTGGCCAGGGTGTATAAGGTGTTATGTGTACCTGGGCCATGGTGTATGTTATGTGCATCTGGGCCAGGGTGTGTAAGGTGTTACTTGTGCCTGGGCCAGAGTGTATAAGGTGTTATGTGTACCTGGGCCATGGTGTATGTTATGTGCATCTGGGCCAGGGTGTGTAAGGTGTTACTTGTGCCTGGGCCAGAGTGTATAAGGTGTTACATGCGCCTGGCCAGGGTGTATAAGGTGTTACATGCGCCTGGCCAGGGTGTATAAGGTGTTACATGCGCCTGGCCAGGGTGTATAAGGTGTTACATGCGCCTGGCCAGGGTGTATAAGGTGTTACATGTACTGAGCAGCTGTTGGTGCTGGTGGCGTTTACACGTGGTACAGCTTAACCAGGTCTTAGGTTTATTGCACCAGACAGAACTACAGGTAACTTAGAGACACAGGTGTAGCCATATTGATTTATGGCTAAGTTTAAGTCAGAATACCACACACTTTATTCTTGTTATAATACATAGGTACCCACATACAGTAACTTGAGCAATGTATATAGGAGGTCAAATTAGTTAGATACAGGAGGTATAGGATTTATGTGTATTATACTAGTAAGGTAGATAGGACATGAATTGTATGTGTATTATTCACTGTAAACATGTGGGTTTATGAGTGGAAGCCAGTAGCAGTGGCATGAGACTACCTAGGAAAGTGCTAGAAATGGCATGAGCAGCTGGGTAGTCTATTAGTAATGCAGGGACAGGAGAAGGGTTTGTGCTGCTGGCAGTTGGGGACTGGTCACATGGCTGTAGAGTGGGGAGATATAGGAGTTGGGGTGGCAGTTAAGTCAGTTGGCTGATCCCCCTCAAGCGCTCAGGTCAGGGTGCCTCCGGCACTGCTTGGACGTAGGGCGTTTGCTAGTAGCGGCGTTTAGGAGCCCCTGTCACTGGAGCCAGTAGGGCTTACCTTGCCGGGAGAAGGGCACCAGTACTCGCTACGCTCCGGGCGGCTGTGCTCACTGTGCTCCAGCGGAAGCGGGTAGCCGGGCAGCAGGAGTATGTCAGAGGAAGGGCGGCGTCTGCCCTGACGACGGTAGAGGCGGAGCGGAGGCTGGGCTGTCTATACCAACGAGGGCTATAGTGGAGATTGGCCACAGTAGCTGCAGGATAAACCAGGGGGCGTGGCAGTCATCTGGCCCCCTGGTGCAGTGACTAAGGCCAGCAACAGGCAGCAGAGGCCAGGCAGCAGAGGCCAGGCAGCAGAGTCTCTGTCCATTGTGATGGAGGTGCGGAGGAGCCGTTAGGGAGCGAGTGAGTAAGATACTGCCCTGCAAGTAAAGATTAACTGACAGCAGTATTCCCTGCACTCAGGAATATAGGATAAATAATAGTGATACTGTCACTCCGATTAAAGATAGCAGGTTTCAGCTCTTATTATAGAAAGGACAGAGGAGCAGAGACAGCCCTGAAGGGAAATATATAAGCTGATAACAGTCAGCTACATCAAGCAATAAAGGCAAGCGAAGGAGCGTTAGTGAGGAGGATAATTGGAATTCAGGAAGTTTTCATTAAGACTTTGTAATCTCTAATTGGGAGAGTTATACAAAGAAGGAAAAGGATACATATAGCTTAAACTATAGACTATACAGCTCAGCATCAGCTTAGCTCAGGGATACTGGACTACATATCCTAATACTACAAACATTGGATAGCAGTGTATTATAGCTGTACATATATGGCACTGGCTTCACTCCATAGACTCACATGTAATTGTTATTATATTTGTCGGTGTTGGTAAACTGTGTTTATTCACCCCAGCCCTTAAAGGACACTGCATTGAACTGGGGTGTATATATGAACTTCTTTATTTACCCAGCTAAGTGCAACGAGGGGATTTGTGCTACAAGGTTCTGGACAAGTAGAGACTTATTACCAGATAATATCGTAGACTTGAAGGCGAATATAGAGAGTTTAGCTTAATAATTTGGGTTAAGTATATGTATATATTGCCAATTACTATTCCGTTTGCATATAGAAACCAAGTTACGTTATGTTTGTAATGTAAGAATGTCATGAAATGATTTAATTTACTTTATGCATGATATAAAGTGGAAAGCTATTACCAAGTGGTGTGTAATAATTACCTCAATAGGAATCGAAAGATTCATAACCATCGGAGGACGGAGAGATCTGGAACAAAGAAATAAAAAGTGGTCAATTATGTGTATGTACACATAGCATTACATACTTTTAGTTACAGCCAACATTTATTTACATAAGAGTAGTTATTATAACTAGGGGTGAGCGGGTTTGGATTTCTGAAATCCGAACCCCCCCGAGCCCCCCCGATCCGAGGCAGATCCGAGTCAGGCTCGACTTTTCCCGCCTGACTCGGATCTGAAATCAAGGCAAAACGTCATCATCCCGCCTTCCGAGTCTCGCGGGTTTTGGATCCTATATAAGGTACCCGCGTCGGCGCCATTTTCTCACTCGGCTGTGGACAGTGAAGAGGGAGGGTGGGAGTTAGGGCTGTGTAGTGTAGTGTAGTGTAGTGCTGCTGTTGTCCACTACTTCAAAGTCCATAGGGGCTGGCTGTGTTGTGCTGTGCTGCTGTTGTTAATAGGGGCTGTGTCCACTACTTCAAAGTCCATAGGGGCTGGCTGGACTGTGTTGTGCAGTCAGTTCTCCATAGGGGCTGTGTCCACTCCAAAGTCCTGTGCAGTGTCCCAGTCCTAAAGGGGTGCTGTAGTGTTGTCCAGGGGGTGCTCTGTCCATCAGGGGTGCTCCCCCCAAGTGCTAAAAAAATAATATATTTTCTGTGTTTGTGAATTGTGTGCGCAGTAGCCGCACGTGCATCAACAAAGTAGTGCCAAGCGTGCGCCTGTGTCATAAGTAAAGGGCCGGCTGGCTTGACCGTTAAGGGTGCTGTAACCCCCGAAAGTACACTCCAGTCCAAACCAAAAAAAAAATTATTTTCTGTGTTTGTGAATTGTGTGCGCAGTAGCCGCACGTGCATCAACAAAGTAGTGCCAAGCGTGCGCCTGTGTCATAAGTAAAGGGCCGGCTGGCTTGACCGTTAAAGGGTGCTGTAACCCCCAAAGTACACTCCAGTCCAAACCAAAAAAAAAATTATTTTCTGTGTTTGTGAATTGTGTGCGCAGTAGCCGCACGTGCATCAACAAAGTAGTGCCAAGCGTGCGCCTGTGTCATAAGTAAAGGGCCGGCTGGCTTGACCGTTAAAGGGTGCTGTAACCCCCGAAAGTACACTCCAGTCCAAACCAAAAAAAAAATTATTTTCTGTGTTTGTGAATTGTGTGCGCAGTAGCCGCACGTGCATCAACAAAGTAGTGCCAAGCGTGCGCCTGTGTCATAAGTAAAGGGCCGGTTGGCTTGACCGTTAAAGGGTGCTGTAACCCCCAAAGTACACTCCAGTCCAAACGAAAAAAAAAATTATTTTCTGTGTTTGTGAATTGTGTGCGCAGTAGCCGCATGTGCATCAACAAAGTAGTGCCAAGCGTGCGCCTGTGTCATAAGTAAAGGGCCGGCTGGCTTGACCGTTAAGGGTACTGTAACCCCCAAAAGTACACTCCAGTCCAAACCAAAAAAAAAATTATTTTCTGTGTTTGTGAATTGTGTGCGCAGTAGCCGCACGTGCATCAACAAAGTAGTGCCAAGCATGCGCCTGTGTCATAAGTAAAGGGCCGGCTGGCTTGACCGTTAAGGGTGCTGTAACCCCTGAAAGTACACTCCAGTCCAAACCAAAAAAAAAATTATTTTCTGTGTTTGTGAATTGTGTGCGCAGTAGCCGCACGTGCATCAACAAAGTAGTGCCAAGCGTGCGCCTGTGTCATAAGTAAAGGGCCGGCTGGCTTGACCGTTAAAGGGTGCTGTAACCCCCAAAGTACACTCCAGTCCAAACCAAAAAAAAAATTATTTTCTGTGTTTGTGAATTGTGTGCGCAGTAGCCACACGTGCATCAACAAAGTAGTGCCAAGCGTGCGCCTTTGTGTCATAAGTAAAGGGCCGGCTGGCTTGACCGTTAAGGGTGCTGTAACCCCCGAAAGTACACTCCAGTCCAAACCAAAAAAAAATTTATTTTCTGTGTTTAGCCGCACATATATATCAAACCGATATAACATAAATGGAGGACCAAACTTTCTCCGATAAAAATAAAATAGAGAAAGATCAAGAACCACTTCCTCCTAGTGCTGAAGCTGCTGCCACTAGTCATGACATAGACGATAACATGCCATCAACGTCGTCTGCCAAGGCCGATGCCCAATGTCATAGTAGAGGGCACATACAATCCCAAATGGCAAAGTTCAGGAAAATGACCTTGAAAAAGACATTTAAATCAGCTGAAGAGAAACGTAAACTTGCCAATATGCCATTTATGACACGGAGTGGCAAGGAACGGCTAAGGTCGATCCCTAGTATGTTCATGACTAGTGGTTCAGCTTCACATGACGATGGAAGCCCTCCTCCCACTAAAAAAATCAAAAGAGTTAAGCTGGCAAAAGCACAGCGAAGAACTATGCTTTCTAAGAAGATATCACAAATCCCCAAGGAGAGTCCAAGTGTGGTGGTGGTTGCGATCCCTGACCTTCCCAGCACTGGACGGGAAGAGGTGGCTCTTTCCACCATTTGCACGCCCCCTGCAAGTGCTGAAAGGAGCACCCACAGTCCACTTGCTGATATGCAAATTGAAGATGTCACTGTTGAAGTACAACAGGATGAGGATACTGGTGTAGCTGGCGCTGAGGAGGAAGTTGGCGAGGAGGATTCTGATGGTGATGTGGTTTGTTTAAATCAGGCTCCGGGGGAGACAGTTGTTGTCCGTGGGATGAAAAAGCCCATCACGGTCATGCCTGGGCAGAAGACCAAACATTCCACCTCTTTGGTCTGGCAATATTTCTATCCAAATCCGGACAACAACTGTCTTGCCATATGTACCATATGTAAAGGTGAAATAAGTAGGGGTAGGGACGTCAACCACCTAGGAACATCCTCCCTTATACGGCACCTGCAGCGCGTTCGTAAAAAGTTACTGTCAAGTTCAGAAACTTTGGCTAAGACCGTAAGCAGTCCAGGGACATCTAAATCCCGTTGTCCTGTTGTATCCAAGCGCCTGCAAACCACACCGTCAACTCCCTCCTCGTCAATTTCCTCCTTAGTCAGGATCGGAAGTAGTCCTGCAGGCCATGTCACTGGCATGACTGACTCTCCTATCCGGGATTCCTCTGGAGGATCCTGCATTGCTACGCCTACTGCTGCCGCTGCTGCTGTTGCTGCTGCTGGGAGTCGTTCATCATCCCAGAGAGGAAGTAGGAACACCACTACTTTTACTAAGCAATTGACCCTCCAACAGTCCTTAGCGAGGAGGATGAAGTACAACAGCAGTCATCCTGAAGCAAAACGTATAACTGAGGCCTTGACTGCTATGTTGGTGTTAGACGTGCGTCCGGTATCCGCCATTAGTGCAGTGGGATTTAGACAATTGATGGAGGTAGTGTGTCCCCGGTTCCAAATCCCGTCTAGATTCCACTTCACTAGGCAGGCGATACCGAGACTGTACAGAAACGTCAGAAAAAGTGTCCTCAGTGTCCTGAAAAATGCCGTTGTACACAATGTCCACTTAACCACGGACATGTGGACAAGTGGAACAGGGCAGACTAAGGACTATATGACTGTGACAGCCCACTGGGTAGATGTATCACCTTACGCAGCAACAGCAGCAGCGTCACCAGTAGCAGCATCTCAGAAACGCCAGCTCATTACAAGGCAGGCTACGCTGTGTATCACCGGTTTCAGTAAGAGGCACACCGCCGACAACCTCTTAGAGAAACTGAGGGAAATCATCGCCCAGTGGCTTACCCCACTTAGACTCTCCTGGGGATTTGTGATATCTGACAACGCCACCAATATTGTGCGGGCATTACATCTGGGCAAATTCCAGAACGTCCCATGTTTTGCTCACACAATAAACTTGGTGGTGCAGAATTTTCTGAAAAGCGACAAGAGCGTGCAGGAGACGCTTTGGGTGGCCCGAAAAATTTCTTGCCACTTTCGCCATTCAGCGACTGCGTGCCGAAGACTGGAGCGCCAGCAAACACTCTTGAACCTGCCCCGCCATCACCTGAAGCAAGAGGTTGTGACGCGGTGGAACTCAACCCTCTATATGCTTCAGAGGATGGAGGAGCAGCAAAAGGCCATACAAGCCTATACATCCACCTATGACATAGGCAAAGGAGGGGGTATGCACCTGACTCAAGCGCAGTGGAGAATGATTTCCGTGTTGTGCAAGGTTCTCCAGCCCTTCGAACTTGCCACACGTGAAGTCAGTTCAGACACAGCCAGCTTGAGTCAGGTCATTCCCCTCATCAGGCTTTTGCAGAAGCAGCTGGAGAAAGTGAAGGAGGAGCTAAGATGGAGCGATTCCGCTCGGCATGTGGGACTTGTGGATGAAGCCCTTCATTCGCTTTGCCAGGATTCCAGGGTGGTCAATCTGTTGAAATCAGACCACTACATTTTGGCCACAGTGCTCGATCCTAGGTTTAAAGCCTATGTGGTGTCTCTCTTTCCGGCCGACACAAGCCTGCAGAGGTGCAAAGACCTGCTGGTGAACACACTGTCAGCTGAAGCGGAACGTGACACGTCAACGGCTCCTTCTTCATTTTCTCCCGCAACTGGGGCTGCCAGGAAAAAACTTAGGTATCCTAAGCAACCCGCTGGCGGTGATGCAGGGCAGGCAGGACCAAGTTTGGACATCTGGTCCGGACTGAAGGACCTGGCAACAATTTCTGACATGTCTACTGTCACTGCATATGATACTGTCACCATTGACAGAATGGTGGAGGATTACATCGGTGACAGCATCCAAGTAGGCATGTCAGACAGTCCATACCTGTACTGGCAGGAAAAAGAGGCAATTTGGAGGCCCCTGTACAAGCTGGCTCTATTTTACCTGAGTTGCCCCCCCTCCAGTGTGTACTCCGAAAGAGTGCTTAGTGCAGCCGGGAACCTTGTCAGCGAAAGGCGTAGGAGGTTGCTTCCACAGAATGTGGAGAAGATGATGTTCATCAAAATGAATTATCAGCTCTTCCAGGGAGACCAGCCTCCAGAAGGTACAGAGGGACCTGTGGTGGTGGATTCAAGTGGGGACGAGTTAATACTTTGTGAGGATGAGGATGTACACACTGAAGAGGGTGAGGAATCGGTGGATGAGGAGGATGAGGATGACATCTTGCCTCCGTAGAGCCAGTTTGCGCAGGGACACATTAATTGCCAGCTTGTTTTGTGGGGGCCCAAACGAACCAATCATTTCAGCCACAGTTCTGTGGCAGACCCTGGCGCTGAAATGATTGATTTGTTAAAGTGTGCATGTCCTGTTTATACAACATAAGGGTGGGTGGGATGTCCCAAGGACAATTCCATCTTGCACTTCTTTTTTTTCTTTGCATTATGTACAGTTTGGGGCCTAGTTTTTCTAACTGCCATCCTGTCTGCCACTGCAGTATCACTCCTAGATGGGTCACGTGTTTGTGCCGCCCACTCGTGTCGCTTAGCATAGTCATCCAGCTACCTCGGTGCAACCTTTTGGACATAAAAACACTATTGTGAGGTGTGAGGTGTTCAGAATAGACTGGAAATGAGTGGAAATTAAGGTTATTGAGGTTAATAATAGCATAGGAGCAGAAAAACCTACAAATTCTGTGATTTTAGCTGTTTTTATGCTTTTTTAAAAAAAAATACAGATCCAAAACACAAAACCCAGAACCCAAAACACGGAAGGGTGGTTTTGGCAAAACCAATCCAGATCCAAAACACGAAGAAAGATCCAGATCCAAAACCAAAACACAAAACACGAAAAGTGGCCGGTGCACACCCCTAATTATAACCTCAAATAAGTTAGGGTTACACAGGGATATAACAGGTGTAGTAACAGTATTGTGCAGCTTGGTGTGTGGAAGCATTGCTGGGCATAGTAGTGTGCCAGGCAACATGATGGTATATCCTACTTACCTACTTTGTAGATATGCTTTCCGGGAGCAGACTGGACAGCTGTTCCTGCAGGCTGGTCAGGGGGGCGGGGTTCAGGCTGGTGACTTAATTAGACACCGTCCTTTCCTTGGAAAAGTCCGCGAGGAGGGGGTATGGCTAAATGCCGCAAATCACGACGTTTAGCCCTGTCGCTTCATTGCACACACACAAATTCCCAGTTAAATCTCCCTGTCCTGCCCGCTACACTAGGAAGTGGGCAGAATGCAGAAGATCTGCTTACACTTCCGGGTGTGCAGGGGAATACCCGATAAATCGTGAGCCTCCCGCAATTTCCGGGAGTATGTAATATGCCTCTCCGTAATAGCGCTGGTGTTATAGGGTGCTTGCAGTACAGTATAAGGCTCTGTATAGCTTACGGTGTGTGTAGTCTCAGAACGCACTTCCATACACAGAGAACGCCAAGGAGGAATGACGCGATCCTACAGGGCGCATATGTGCAGTAGCTCATGTCAGATGTCAGGCCTTCCTGCTGAGCCACGGCTTGTCCTAGAGACCATGGGCTCAGTCACCTTTGCAATGTGGACACAGGTAACGTGGGTGTGCTCCTCATTCAACAATAACACCGCAACCTGTGTAATAACACCATACCGTGTATAACACTACACCTTGTGTGATAAAACTACACCCTGTGCGATAACACTGCACCCTGTGTGATAACACTGCACCCTGTGTGATATAACTACACTCTGTATTATAACACTGCACCCTATATGATAATACTACACCCTGTATGATAACACTGCACCCAGTGCGATAACACTACACCCTGTATGATAACACTGCACCCTGTGTGATAACACTTAACCCTGTATGATAACACTGCACTCAGTGTGATAACACTACACCATGTGCGATAACACTGCACCGTGTGCGATAACACTGCACCCTGTGCGATAACTCTGCACCCTGTGCGATAACACTGCACCCTGTGTGATAACACTGCACCCTGTGTGATAACACTGTACCCTGTGCGATAAAACTACACCCTGTGCGATAACACTGCACCCTGTATGATAACACTGCACCCTGTATGATAACACTGCACCCTGTGTGATAACACTGCACCCAGTGCGATAACACTACACCCTGTGTGATAACATTGCACCCTGTATGATAACACTGCACCCTGTGTGATAACACTTAACCCTGTATGATAACACTGCACTCAGTGTGATAACACTACATCGTGTGCGATAACACTGCACCGTGTGCGATAACACTGCACTCAGTGTGATAACACTACACCGTGTGCGATAACACTGCACCGTGTGCGATAACACTGCACCCTGTATGATAACACTGCACCCTGTGTGATAACACTTAACCCTGTATGATAACACTGCACCCTGTGCGATAACACTGCACCCTGTGCGATAACACTGCACCCTGTGTGATAACACTGCACTCAGTGTGATAACACTACACCGTGTGCGATAACACTGCACCGTGTGCGATAACACTGCACCCTGTGTGATAACACTGCACCCTGTGCGATAACACTTAACCCTGTATGATAACACTGCACTCAGTGTGATAACACTACACCGTGTGCGATAACACTGCACCGTGTGCGATAACACTGCACCCTGTGCGATAACACTGCACCCTGTGCGATAACACTGCACCCTGTGTGATAACACTGCACCCTGTGTGATAACACTGTACCCTGTGCGATAAAACTACACCCTGTGCGATAACACTGCACCCTGTATGATAACACTGCACCCTGTATGATAACACTGCACCCTGTGTGATAACACTTAACCCTGTATGATAACACTGCACTCAGTGTGATAACACTACACCGTGTGCGATAACACTGCACCGTGTGCGATAACACTGCACCCTGTGCGATAACACTGCACCCTGTGTGATAACACTGCACACTGTGTGATAACACTACACCCTGTGCGATAAAACTACACCCTGTGCGATAACACTGCACCCTGTATGATAACACTGCACCCTGTATGATAACACTGCACCCTGTGCGATAACTCTGCACCCTGTGCGATAACACTGCACCCTGTGTGATAACACTGCACCCTGTGTGATAACACTGCACACTGTGTGATAACACTACACCCTGTGCGATAAAACTACACCCTGTGCGATAACACTGCACCCTGTATGATAACACTGCACCCTGTATGATAACACTGCACCCTGTGTGATAACACTGCACCCAGTGCGATAACACTACACCGTGTGCGATAACACTGCACCCTGTGCGATAACACTGCACCCTGTGCGATAACACTGCACCCTGTGTGATAACACTGCACCCTGTGTGATAACACTGTACCCTGTGCGATAAAACTACACCCTGTGCGATAACACTGCACCCTGTATGATAACACTGCACCCTGTATGATAACACTGCACCCTGTGCGATAACACTACACCCTGTGTGATAACATTGCACCCTGTATGATAACACTGCACCCTGTGTGATAACACTTAACCCTGTATGATAACACTGCACTCAGTGTGATAACACTACATCGTGTGCGATAACACTGCACCGTGTGCGATAACACTGCACTCAGTGTGATAACACTACACCGTGTGCGATAACACTGCACCGTGTGCGATAACACTGCACCCTGTATGATAACACTGCACCCTGTGTGATAACACTTAACCCTGTATGATAACACTGCACCCTGTGCGATAACACTGCACCCTGTGCGATAACACTGCACCCTGTGTGATAACACTGCACTCAGTGTGATAACACTACACCGTGTGCGATAACACTGCACCGTTTGCGATAACACTGCACCCTGTGTGATAACACTGCACCCTGTGCGATAACACTTAACCCTGTATGATAACACTGCACTCAGTGTGATAACACTACACCGTGTGCGATAACACTGCACCGTGTGCGATAACACTGCACCCTGTGCGATAACACTGCACCCTGTGCGATAACACTGCACCCTGTGTGATAACACTGCACCCTGTGTGATAACACTGTACCCTGTGCGATAAAACTACACCCTGTGCGATAACACTGCACCCTGTATGATAACACTGCACCCTGTGTGAAAACACTGCACCCAGTGCGATAACACTACACCCTGTGTGATAACATTGCACCCTGTATGATAACACTGCACCCTGTGTGATAACACTTAACCCTGTATGATAACACTGCACTCAGTGTGATAACACTACACCCTGTGCGATAAAACTACACCCTGTGCGATAACACTGCACCCTGTATGATAACACTGCACCCTGTATGATAACACTGCACCCTGTGTGATAACACTGCACCCAGTGCGATAACACTACACCCTGTGTGATAACACTGCACTCAGTGTGATAACACTACACCGTGTGCGATAACACTGCACCGTGTGCGATAACACTGCACCCTGTGCGATAACACTGCACCCTGTGCGATAACACTTAACCCTGTATGATAACACTGCACTCAGTGTGATAACACTACACCGTGTGCGATAACACTGCACCGTGTGCGATAACACTGCACCCTGTGCGATAACACTGCACCCTGTGCGATAACACTGCACCATGTGTGATAACACTGCACCCTGTGTGATAACACTGTACCCTGTGCGATAAAACTACACCCTGTGCGATAACACTGCACCCTGTATGATAACACTGCACCCTGTGTGATAACACTGCACCCAGTGCGATAACACTACACCCTGTGTGATAACATTGCACCCTGTATGATAACACTGCACCCTGTGTGATAACACTTAACCCTGTATGATAACACTGCACTCAGTGTGATAACACTACACCGTGTGCGATAACACTGCACCGTGTGCGATAACACTGCACCCTGTGCGATAACACTGCACCCTGTGCGATAACACTGCACCCTGTGTGATAACACTGCACTCTGTGTGATAACACTGCACACTGTGTGATAACACTACACCCTGTGCGATAAAACTACACCCTGTGCGATAACACTGCACCCTGTATGATAACACTGCACCCTGTATGATAACACTGCACCCTGTGTGATAACACTGCACCCAGTGCGATAACACTACACCCTATGTGATAACATTGCACCCTGTATGATAACACTGCACCCTGTGTGATATAACTACACTCTGTATTATAATACTGCACCCTATATGATAATACTACACCCTGTATGATAACACTGCACCCAGTGCGATAACACTACACCCTGTATGATAACACTGCACCCTGTGTGATAACACTTAACCCTGTATGATAACACTACACTCAGTGTGATAACACTACACCATGTGTGATAAAACTACACCCTGTGCGATAACACTGCACCCTGTGTGATAACACTGCACCCTGTGTGATAACACTGCACACTGTGTGATAACACTACACCCTGTGTGATAAAACTACACCCTGTGCGATAACACTGCACCCTGTATGATAACACTGCACCCTGTGCGATAACACTGCACCCAGTGCGATAACACTACACCCTGTATGATAACACTGCACCCTGTGTGATAACACTTAACCCTGTATGATAACACTGCACTCAGTGTGATAACACTACACCGTGTGCGATAACACTGCACCGTGTGCGATAACACTGCACCCTGTGTGATAACACTACACCCTGTGTGATAAAACTACACCCTGTGCGATAACACTGCACCCTGTATGATAACACTGCACCCTGTATGATAACACTGCACCCAGTGCAATAACACTACACCCACAAATTCCCCGTTAAATCTCCCTGTCCTGCCCGCTACACTAGGAAGTGGGCAGAATGCAGAAGATCTGCTTACACTTCCGGGTGTGCGGGGGGATACCCGATAAATCGTGAGCCTCCCGCAATTTCTGGGAGTATAGGCAAGTATGTAATATGCCCCTCCGTAATAGCGCTGGTGGTATAGGGTGCTTGCAGTACAGTATAAGGCTCTGTATAGCTTGCGGTGTGTGTAGTCTCAGAAAGCACTTCCATACACAGAGAACGCCAAGGAGGAATGACGCGATCCTACAGGGCGCATATGTGCAGTAGCTCATGTCAGATGTCAGGCCTTCCTGCTGAGCCACGGCTTGTCCTAGAGACCATGGGCTCAGTCACCTTTGCAATGTGGACACAGGTAACGTGGGTGTGCTCCTCATTCAACAATAACACCGCAACCTGTGTAATAACACCATACCGTGTATAACACTGCACTGTTTGATAACACTACACCTTGTGTGATAACACTGCACCCAGTGCGATAACACTACACCCTGTGTGATAACACTACACCCTGTGTGATAACACTGCACCCTGTATGATAACACTACACCCTGTATGATAACACTGCACCCTGTGTGATAACACTTAACCCTGTATGATAACACTGCACTCAGTGTGATAACACTATACCGTGTGCGATAACACCTCATCCTGTGTGATAACACTAAACCCTGTGTGATAACACTGCACCCTGTATGATAACACTGCACCCTGTATGATAACACTGCACCCTGTGTGATAAAACTACACCCTGTGTGATAACACTACACCCTGTGTGATAAAACTACACCCTGTGTGATAACACTACACCCTGTGTGATAAAACTACACCCTGTGCGATAACACTGCACCCTGTATGATAACACTGCACCCTGTGTGATAACACTGCACCCAGTGCGATAACACTACACCCTGTGTAATAACACTTACCCCTGTACGATAACACTGCACCCAGTGCGATAACACTGTACCCTGTATGATAACACTGCACCCTGTGTGATATAACTACACTCTGTATTATAACACTGCACCCTATATGATAATACCACACCCTGTATGATAACACTGCACCTTGTGTGATAAAACTACACCCTGTGTGATAACACTACACCCTGTGTGATAAAACTACACCCTGTGCGATAACACTGCACCCTGTATGATAACACTGCACCCTGTGTGATAACACTGCACCCAGTGCAATAACACTACACCCTGTGTGATAAAACTACACCCTGTGCGATAACACTGCACCCTGTATGATAACACTGCACCCTGTGTGATAATACTGCACCCAGTGCAATAACACTACACCCTGTGCGATAACACTGCACCCTGTATGATAACACTGCACCCTGTATGATAACACTGCACCCTGTATGATAACACTGTGCTGTGTATAACACTGTATCCTCTGTGATAACACCGTAACTTGGTAAATAATACACAGCAATAGAGAAAAAGTAGTCCAAATATTGGAATGCACTATTGTGTTACTATAGGTATAAGTATTTTAATATTAAAACATAACCTTTATTGGATATCAATAATAAACAAACAAATGTGTTAAAATCAGCGAAGTAAAATAATAGGAAAGTAATGAAAAATAAAATAAAAACGGCTGTAATTATCTCTGTGTCCCATTAATGTTATTGGAGGCTGTATGTATTTACTATGACTAGTAAAGTACTGTATAAATTAAGCAGCAGGCAGAGCTGTTTGATTCACTTGAGAATAAATAACCAGTTACTAAATTGTATCAAACTAGTCAACTGCAAAGGGACAAAATTCTCATAACCCTTTGATCAGTCCCTGGTTCTAAATGTATTTATTAACTCTGTTGCATATAAAACTTCAAAGGGACATGAGATACACATTCATCATCTGAGATGTTCTACGAGTTAAGAAAGAACTGTGTGTCCAATAATACAATGTATGTTTTTCTGTGCAACAGTTAAGCATGTATTAATAAAGGTATCCCAATATATTATAACACCTTATTATTAATCAACAGTCCCTATGTCTTTATCTCTGTGACACAATCACCCCTTCACTAAAGTTGGCCATCCACTAGCAATACAATTATCTGTCAGATATCTGGTCAATCTGGCTGGTTGGAATGAAAACCTGGTAATGTATGGGAGCCAATGACAGTCGTCCATTTGCTCACAAACACTGGAAAACAGACAAAAATGGTTGTTCAGACAAATTGGTTAAAACACATGAATTTAACCAATTTGAAAACATTTTTTGTCCTTTTTTCAGTGTTTAAAAACATATGATGGATTGTCATTTGCTCCCATACATTACCAGGTTTTCATTCCAACCAGACAGATTGGACAGATCTCTGTCAGAAAATTGTATAGTGGATGCCCAGCATTAGTAACCAGCCAGATTGGACAGATCTCTGTCAGAAAATTGTATAGTGGATGCCCAGCATTAGTAACCAGCCAGATTGGACAGATCTCTGTCAGAAAATTGTATAGTGGATGCCCAGCATTAGATGTATCAGACAGATGTATACTATTATTCAGGGAATGTACATTTTATCCCTTGAATATCACGCTACTATAGGCTTATAGTTAGCTGTTATCTGTCACTAGTTGCCGTCACATAGACGGGAACCGGGGCGACGGACATAAGTTTAGATTACTGTTGATGCAGATACAGTGTGTAAGGAGACTAGAAGTCTATGTATGATACAATTTAGTAACTGTTTAGTTATTCTCAAGTGAATCAAATAGCTCTGCCTGCTGCTTAATTTATACAGGTAAGGTGCGTACACACGGGACGATGTGCGCCCTGACCGAACATCGTCCCGTGTGTCCCCGGCTGGGGTGTGCTCAGTGTCGTTAATGACACTGAGCACACACACTGAACGATATCAAGAACTATATCGTTCAGTGCCGGGCTCCCTCCCTCATCCACGAACATGTCCAACCTGACAATAGGACGATGAACGTTCGGACGATGAACGAAAACTACAAACAGCAAATGGGAGCGCGCATTTGTAGTTTTCGTTCATCGTTTTGGGGCAAATACTGAACAATTTTTTTAACGATTTGTCGTTAACGACAAATCGTTAAAAAAATCGTCCCATGTGTACGCACCTTACCTTACTAGTCATAGTAAATACATACAGCCTCCAATAACATTAATGGGACTTACAGACAATTACAGCCATTTTTTAATTAATCTTCATTACTTTCCTATTATTTTACTTCGCTGATTTTAACACGTGTTTATTATTGATATCCAATAAAGGTTATGTTTTAATATTAAAATACCTATACCTATAGTAACACAATAGTGCATTCCAGTATTTGGACTACTTTTTCTCTATTGCTGTGTATTATTTCAATAGTCCAGGGATAGCACCCCTCATATATATCAGATAACAATTGTGTGGAATTATAATAAGAGAGGGTTCTGTTATATAGGTATTATGTATCAATAGCTTTGGTGCGACCTATTTGTTTTGTGTTTAACTTGGTAAATAAGACTACAACCTGTACGATAACTCTACACCCTGTGCGATAACCCTATACCCTGTGCGATAACACTGTACTGTGTATGACAACACTGCATCCTCTATGATAACACTGTAACTTGGGTGATAAGACTACAATCTGTACGATAACTCTCTACCCTATGCGATAACACTGACCCCTGTATGATAACACTACACCCTGTATGATAACACTACACACTGTATGATAACACTACACACTGTGCGATAACACTGTACTGTGATAACACTGCATCCTCTATGATAACACTGCAACTTGGGCAATAAGACTACAATCTGTACGATAACACTGCACTCTATGCTATAACACTGAGCTCTGTATAACGCTACACCAAGTATGCATTGTTTTTAAGATAATCAGAAGACACATCTTTAGAAATCACATATTTATTAAATTCATAGCTTACATAGCAATATCCCAAACGTCCCATAACAGAATTATAAAACATACATCATAATAAAAGATAATAATAATAATAATATAAGGCCATATTAAGCTGGATACATGTGGATTAGCTGCCGTAAGCCTGTTCGGGCTTTTCTGTTCAGAGTGCAGAACCAAACGTGTCACAAACCCGTCCTGAAAGTGACTGTGAGGAAAATTACATGTTTCCCAGAGCAACCAATCAGATTAAAGCTCTATCAGTTTTCTAGTACCAATAAGAAAATACTGTAAGAGCAAACATCTGATAGGCTCCTGTGGACATTACCACCTTTTTCTCAGCGTTAACCCTGTAATATAGTCACTATCCATCAGCCAGAGGTGATGATTGCTAACCCCGGGTCTGTATCTGAGAACAGATGTAACTGAGAACAATTTACTGACAATATGGGATAATAAAATGTGGGATCATCCACCAGGGGACCTAGGCTTCCTACTAGCGGCCATATTGTTCTAACAAGGTTTTTCGGTGGCTGTATTTTTTTCCGTCAACCTAAGCGGGAAGGGACCGAAGCCAATATCTATACTAGGGCTCCCTTTATTTGGAATTACTGCCAAATCTAAATGAAGCCTATCCTCTACACCTGAACTTATAACCTGTATTTACCCCAAATTGCACTAATTTGCACCTCTACATTTCCCACAACAAGTTATTAATTCCACCGTGGTATCCAAGATGGCCAAAATGCCTTAAAAATACAATATTATTATTAGCTGACGGTGAACGTGGCACAACCTGGGCTCTATAATCATGGAGGTCATATTGCTGTCAGCCACCCTGGTCCCCGCTAGTGACTTTTCTTCCTCCAGTATCCACTCTGTCGCCCACATATCACTGCCAATCCAAACCATTACATCATATACCAAAGCTGCCAAGACAAACAGGAAGAAAATAATTTTAATCATCTATAAAACTTCTTTAAAACTTGTGGTTTCAGTATATGGAAATATAAAATATGAAATATATATTAAAGTGACTCAGTGTTTCACATTGGCCAACCTCATTATTGGGATCTTTTCCTTGGTGGCTGTATGGTAAATGAACAAACTACAAAGTAAATTGGTAAAAACTCAAAGGATGAGCAAGCTTGGGCACCCTCACCCCACCACCTCATTTACCAGTGAGAGGTTCTCTTATTACAGTGATTAGCACTGTAACCACAATGTTTAGCATGCAAATCAACCCATTTAACATGCTAAACATGATGGACTGTTGAGGGAGCTATTTAAAGTGCACTTATTGCCTACAAACAGGGAAAAATAAATTTTTTGAACTATTTTGAGAATAGTGATGTCACTGGTTCCTAGTGCATGGATAGGCTGCACTCTCAGTGATGTCACTGGTTCCTAGTGAATGGATAGGCTGCACTCTCAGTGATGTCACTGGTTCCTAGTGAATGGATAGGCTGCACTCTCAGTGATGTCACTCGTTCCTAGTGAATGGATAGGCTGCCTTATCATGAATATTAGTCCCACTCACAAAATGTCAGCATAGGCTGACACGTAGGAGACAAATGCACTCTAAAAAAGTTTAATTGATTGAATATTTAAGAGTGTGCATACAGCATGCTCTGTATTAGAATGTATTACACCTGCTCCATGCACATAAAGTAACGTTGGTGCTTTCCATTTTGGTCACAATATTATCTAAGACACACGTCATATCTATTAATATACAGCATAAAAAAATATCATTATGAAATTAGCATCTGGCTCTTGATCCCAAAAGTGCTTTACCCCAAGTGCTACAGCGCAGCGCAGAGAACAGGCCAGTGGTTCCCTGACGGATTTCATGTAAGTGTTGACGTTTCCCATCACAATCACAAAGTCACAATCAGAGCTGGAGGTGAGAATCTGAATTAAAGTGATAAAAGCAGGATACTCATCATCAGTGATGTGCGTCCTACTAACGCCGCGCTGCATCTCTAGTGCCGCGGGCGGTGAGAAAGGTTTGCCAGCAGGACAGTGATTATTGCATGACATAGATATGATGAGCAGGTTCTTACATATTACATACATGTGTACTACAAAGGAGAAGAGAATCACATGTGACAGAAATGAAAATGGGCGGCTGAATGCAGACACCTGACTCCGCCCACTGCGTTTTGCCACCATCTTCCTCCGGAATTCACAACTTCAGGCCACTTTCTGGGGACATTTATTCTAAAAGAAGACAGAATAAATCTGGTCAGATTCAATGTACTAATATAATCCCGACCCTGGAAGCTCAACTCTTCAGAATCCCGACGCTGGCTGGTAAGTATCTTAATAAAAATATGGTAGATATAGTGTATGTTACAGTATGTAATTTCTATATCCCTCCCCCCAGTAAATAATATGTATAATATCACTGAATAATGTAGTGACATATAAATATTTCCTTTTTATTTGCGTTAAGCGCCGCACATCTCAGCATGAAACTAGGACAACTTACCTTACTAGCCATTAAAGCTTTGACCCATGGTTTATTAGTTGGTGCACAGAGATGCCTGGACTTGTGAGTGATGAATCTGTATAGACAGAGAAATACATATTAGAGGAGCAATATATACCCAGAAATGGGCCTCATTCAGCAAGGTTCACAACAGCGATTACGCACGCAATTGGCTGAATGTTGCATTCTGCGCATGTGCACGTATCGCACTGCGCGTGCACGAACTGCAGTGACTACGCAGACCCATCGCAGAGTGATTGAGGAGGTGACGGGGATTGGTCGGCGAAACGCAGGCGTGCCAGGGCGTTTGAACGCCGTTGCAGGGCCGTGCATATACACAGCTCAAGTACTCACTGCGAGCGATGAAGTTAGCAATTCCTCAGTAAGGTCAGAGCCTGTGTAAGTGTGCGTGAGGCTGCAATGGTACTCACTGTTACTGATGGTTGCACAGTCTTGCTAAACATTACGGATGTGTGTAAGGTAAAGTAGGAATCATTGTGTTGTGCTGCGGCAGCATAGCGATCGCAGTGAATTAGCATACTATCAAATTGATACCGTGCATAATCGCTATTGCAATCGGTAGTGAATCATGCCAATAGTGAAGACTAATTAATAATATGCATCCTAATGATGTCACCGTTGCCTGGGGAACGAGGGATATTGGTTCAGCTTCCTATAACAGGCTGTCTGTGTAAGTGATGATTCTCAGGATGTCATTTTTGCCAATTTGAATTAGAACAAATATTTCTCTTTCCTGACATGTCCCTTTCTGCTCTGTGAAAGCGATGAAGCGATGTGCGCAGGGCCCAGCAATGTACAGACACTTACACCACGGCCTCAATGCTGCAGCCGCCGGACAGATCCTGCCTGGTGTAGCACTTCACGATCCTACGGGGAATCTCTTTGTCACTTGTCTTCAGGCAGCAGTCAGAGGGATTGCGGCTCGCACCGGACACTGGAAAAGAAACGTGACAGATAAGTGTGACGCTCATGACATGTAGTATGTTACTGCCCTGGGTGTGAGGCTCATGTAGTATGTTACTGCCCTGGGTGTGAGGCTCATGACATGTAGTATGTTACTGCCCTGGGTGTGAGGCTCATGTAGTATGTTACTGCCCTGGGTGTAAGGCTCATGACATGTAGCATGTTACTGCCCTGGGTGTGAGACTCATGTAGTATGTTACTGCCCTAGGTGTGAGACTCATGTGGTATGTTACTGCCCTGGGTGTGAGGCTCATGTAGCATGTTACTGCCCTGGGTGTGAGGCTCATGTAGCATGTTACTGCCCTGGGTGTGAGGCTCATGTAGTATGTTACTGCCCTGGGTGTGAGGCTCATGTAGTATGTTACTGCTCTGGGTGTGAGGCTCATGTAGTATGTTACTGCCCTGGGTGTGAGGCTCATGTAGTCTGTTACTGCCCTGGGTGTGAGGCTCATGTAGCATGTTATTTTCCTAGGTGTGAGGCTCATGTAGTATGTTACTGCCCTGGGTGTGAGGCTCATGTACTATGGTACTGCCCTGGGTGTGAGGCTCATGTAGCATGTTACTGCCCTGGGTGTGAGGCTCATGTAGCATGTTACTGCCCTGGGTGTGAGGCTCATTAGTATGTTACTGCCCTTGGTGTGAGGCTCATGTAGTATGTTACTGCCCTGAGTGTGAGGCTCGTGTAGTCTGTTACTGCCCTGGGTGTGAGGCTCATGCAGCATGTTACTGCCCTGGGTGTGAGGCTCATGTAGCATGTTACTGCCCTGGGTGTGAGGCTCATGTAGCATGTTACTGCCCTGGGTGTGAGGCTCATGTAGTATGTTACTGCCCTGGGTGTGAGGCTCATGACATGTAGTATGTTACTGCCCTGGGTGTGAGGCTCATGTAGTATGTTACTGCCCTGGGTGTAAGGCTCATGACATGTAGCATGTTACTGCCCTGGGTGTGAGACTCATGTAGTATGTTACTGCCCTAGGTGTGAGACTCATGTAGTATGTTACTGCCCTGGGTGTGAGGCTCATGTAGCATGTTACTGCCCTGGGTGTGAGGCTCATGTAGCATGTTACTGCCCTGGGTGTGAGGCTCATGTAGTATGTTACTGCCCTGGGTGTGAGGCTCATGTAGTATGTTACTGCTCTGGGTGTGAGGCTCATGTAGTATGTTACTGCCCTGGGTGTGAGGCTCATGTAGTCTGTTACTGCCCTGGGTGTGAGGCTCATGTAGCATGTTACTGTCCTGGGTGTGAGGCTCATGTAGTATGTTACTGCCCTGGGTGTGAGGCTCATGTACTATGGTACTGCCCTGGGTGTGAGGCTCATGTAGCATGTTACTGCCCTGGGTGTGAGGCTCATGTAGCATGTTACTGCCCTGGGTGTGAGGCTCATGTAGTATGTTACTGCCCTGGGTGTGAGGCTCATGTAGTATGTTACTGCTCTGGGTGTGAGGCTCATGTAGTATGTTACTGCCCTGGGTGTGAGGCTCATGTAGTCTGTTACTGCCCTGGGTGTGAGGCTCATGTAGCATGTTACTGTCCTGGGTGTGAGGCTCATGTAGTATGTTACTGCCCTGGGTGTGAGGCTCATGTACTATGGTACTGCCCTGGGTGTGATTCTCATGTAGCATGTTACTGCCCTGGGTGTGAGGCTCATGTAGCATGTTACTGCCCTGGGTGTGAGGCTCATTAGTATGTTACTGCCCTGGGTGTGAGGCTCATGTAGTATGTTACTGCCCTGGGTGTGAGGCTCGTGTAGTCTGTTACTGCCCTGGGTGTGAGGCTCATGTAGCATGTTACTGCCCTGGGTGTGAGGCTCATGTAGCATGTTACTGCCCTGGGTGTGAGGCTCATGTAGCATGTTACTGCCCTGGGTGTGAGGCTCATGTAGTATGTTACTGCCCTGGGTGTGAGGCTCATGACATGTAGTATGTTACTGCCCTAGGTGTGAGGCTCATGTAGTACGTTACTGCCCTGGGTGTAAGGCTCATGACATGTAGCATGTTACTGCCCTGGGTGTGAGACTCATGTAGTATGTTACTGCCCTAGGTGTGAGACTCATGTAGTATGTTACTGCCCTGGGTGTGAGGCTCATGTAGCATGTTACTGCCCTGGGTGTGAGGCTCATGTAGCATGTTACTGCCCTGGGTGTGAGGCTCATGTAGTATGTTACTGCCCTGGGTGTGAGGCTCATGTAGTATGTTACTGCTCTGGGTGTGAGGCTCATGTAGTATGTTACTGCCCTGGGTGTGAGGCTCATGTAGTCTGTTACTGCCCTGGGTGTGAGGCTCATGTAGCATGTTACTGTCCTGGGTGTGAGGCTCATGTAGTATGTTACTGCCCTGGGTGTGAGGCTCATGTACTATGGTACTGCCCTGGGTGTGAGGCTCATGTAGCATGTTACTGCCCTGGGTGTGAGGCTCATGTAGCATGTTACTGCCCTGGGTGTGAGGCTCATGTAGCATGTTACTGCCCTGGGTGTGAGGCTCATTAGTATGTTACTGCCCTTGGTGTGAGGCTCATGTAGTATGTTACTGCCCTGGGTGTGAGGCTCGTGTAGTCTGTTACTGCCCTGGGTGTGAGGCTCATGTAGCATGTTACTGCCCTGGGTGTGAGGCTCATGTAGCATGTTACTGCCCTGGGTGTGAGGCTCATGTAGCATGTTACTGCCCTGGGTGTGAGGCTCATGTAGTATGTTACTGCCCTGGGTGTGAAGCTCATGTAGCATGTTACTGCCCTGGGTGTGAAGCTCATGTAGTAAGTTACTGCCCTGGTTGTGAAGCTCATGTAGTATGTTACTGCCCTGGGTGTGAGGCTCATGTAGTATGTTACTGCCCTGGTTGTGAAGCTCATGTAGTATGTTACTGCCCTGGTTGTGAGGCTCATGTAGTATGTTACTGCCCTGGGTGTGAGGCTCATGTAGTATGTTACTGCCCTGGGTGTGAAGCTCATGTAGTATGTTACTGCCCTGGGAGTGAAGCTCATGTAGTATGTTACTGCCCTGGGTGTGAGGCTCATGTAGTATGTTACTGCCCTGGGTGTGAGGCTCATGTATTAACTAATTAACTATTTTAGGCACCAAAAATTTATAGAATAAATCCTGTTATTTAACAGACTGAAATCATCAGTTGTCCTTGAAGGCAGATGTTGCACAGACAGATCTGTTGTTTGCAGCACATCTGGTAGAAAACTTTCATTGGGTAAAAACTTTTAATTTTAAATTTTTTTATCCGAGTTAAATTTTAACATGTAGGTTATAATCTACAGCCAGCCAGAATGTTCTAAAATACTAATATAGGTATATACTGCGCTGGCTGTAATTCTGCCCATGGTGAGTCACCATGCACTTTTATCTGATAATAGCAATCTATGTATTATATGATAATCCAGTGATCTGTTAATAACAATGAGGAATTCTACAGGCACAGTGGTCACTGGATGGACACAAACGCAGAACTATTCCTGGTCATCCAGCCACCAGTGAGAATAGTTGGAGGTGTATTCATCATAGTGATTACTAGATCGGGCTGTGAGAACAAGCAATAATAATAATAATAATAATAATAATAATAATAATAATAATAATAATAATAATAATAAAACATTAATAATAATAATAAAACATTAATAATAATATTAATAATAATAATAATAATCGTAATAATAAAAGTAATAATTTTGGTGATGATAATTATAATAGTGATAATAATAATTATGGTAATAATAATAGTGATGATAATAATAATAACAGTAGTTATAATAGTAACAATAATAATAGTAGAAATAATAATCATAATAACAACAGTGATAATAATATTAGTGATAATTATAATAGTGATAATAATCATAACTATTTTCTGATGGCACTCAATCTTACCGACACCTTTTTTTTAAGTAGATTTTTTTTTTATTTTTATGACTAGCTCCAGAAACAAGAAAACTCTGTGAAAATCATTGCAGATATGAATAAAATAAGCATCTGAAAACTTGTCCAGAGTGTGGAAGTTACCATAAATCACCTTATAAAGTTAGGTGAGCTCCGGGGCTCCATATTCATAGAAAAAAGCATCAAAATAATAATAATACTAGTAATAATGATAATAATAATAATAATAATAATAGTCATGAGAATACTAATAAAGTTTATAATAATAATAATAATAATAATAATAATACTAGTAATAATGAGAATAATAAGAATAATAGTCATGAGAATACTACTACTACTACTACTACTAATAATAATAATAATAATAATTATAATAATAACAGTCATGATACTAATAATACTACTAATAATAATAATAGTCATAAGAATAATAATAAAGTTTATAATAATAATAATAATAATAATAATAATAATAATAATAATAATAATAACAGTCATGATACTACTAATAATAATGATACTACTACTACTACTAATAATAATAATAATAGTCATGATACTAATACTACTACTACTACTACTACTACTACTACTGCTAATAATAATAATAATAGTCATGATACTAATAATAATAATAATAATAATAATAATAATAATAATAATAGCAATATTGGTCTGTATCCTCACCTGGGGAAGTGGCCCATATGGTGGCAATGATCAGGAAGATTAGGGACACTTGCAGAGCCATCTCGGAGTTCGGCAGATGACAGAGTAACACAGCTGTGACTACTGGAGAGAGATCCCACTCTGTGATCTGTCAGCAGAACCTCAGGCAGCTTTGTTCCCTCTGCAGGATCTCTGCTGTATTTATCCTGTAACTTTACTCTCACTTTCATTTCTGCTGTATTCCCCCTCCTGCATCCTCTGCACATGGACATCTCTGGTAACCCCCAGCCTGTTCCTCTCAGGTTAGGTGGGTGGGGGGTTTGTCACTGGCAGGCTCTACGATTCCTCATTCTATTCCTGGATTACAGCTAGAATCTGTATTCCCCATTTGTACTGATACAATGATCTGTCATTTCTTACTGCCATTACTCAATGAATTATCTGACTAATTACACACAACCAGTATTCAGTTATCATTTGCAAAACTGGGGTAAGATTGAAATGCTAAATCCCATTCTGCAAGGACATAGATGGCTTATTATCCTATGGGGTCAATTCCACTAGACTCGGCCGTATCGTGCGCGAGTAAATGCAACTACAGATGCGCCCAGTTACATTGTGGCTGATCGCGCCACAAACGTGCACATGCATCGTGCCGTTCAAACCCTGCGCCTGCATACGCTACGATACGCTATGTCGCGCGCTGCGATCGCACCATGCATTCCTATGGAGGCACGGTCGCGTACGCAGTTCATGTATCCGCTCACGGGCGCACGTCTCGCGCTATGAGTGGTGAGATTTGCCGCGAAAGCAGCAAGGATATAGCTGGGTATATCTGTATATGCTGCACTTACAGTACCTCCGCATTCGCAGTTTTTTTTTTCCACAACCCCATAAGGCTGCGTACAAAAATCCCCGAGTCTGGGGCGAATTGCAGGGCTGTTGGCGGCGTTTCCATTTATTACAAGGCAACTTCCCCCCCTCGCATCTAATTGAATCAACCCCTATGTGTATAATATGACAGAAAATAAATAACTATGGCCCTCATTCAGAGCCGTACGCTCTGAATGAGGGCCGTCCTCCATAATTATGGAGCCTCCTCCTGGACGCTCGTATAGCTGTGGGTCACCACCCACAGCCTATATGAGCGTGCAGTTTGATGGCCGCGATGGTCTTGACCATCACGACCATCGCCACTGCGAGCCGGAGCCTGCGGTTGAGTTTTTCAACCGCAAGGCCCAGAGTGATTTTGGCTCTATCAGAGCCAAAATCACTCCCACTGACATCACTAGTGATGTCAGTGGGTCGGCTTCTGACGGTAGGTGTTCCCTTGGGAACGCCCCCATCTGGGAGGCACGCCCACCAAAGGGGGCGTGCTGTCAATCAACATCGACAGCACGCCCCCTTTGATCAGACACAACGAGCGAAGGAAAGTCCTTCGCTCGTCGCGTCTGGCGCATGCGCACGACGGAGCTCCCGCCGTCGTGCGCATGCGCAGTGCACAACATCGACCCACTTGCGAGCGGACAGCCGCTTGCGAGTGGGTCTGAATCAGGCCCTATGTCTTTAGCACAACAGTTTTATCCTGCGGGATAGAGTGTGAGCCTGCAAGCAGAGCCCTCCTCTCCCCCCAGTAGCGCACAGAGGGGGGTTCCTTAGTACCCAGAAACCCCCCCTGACAGACTCGAGAGCAGGCACTGTGCTTTTAAGACCCACCCCCTTCCTTGCAAAATGCTGTGATTTGCAGGTCAATAAGAATCATGCATTTGAACCCTCTCCCCCCCCTCCCTCCCCGTCTGTCTGTTATTACCCAGTTTTGTTTTACTTGTGTTTTGTTCCAATTGTAGAGGCGCTATGTATGGAATACGCTGGCAATAATACCGGATTAACAACATAGCGGTCGTGTCGGCCGCCCAGGGGTCCACGCACATAGCTATTTCACCAGTGTGGGCAGCACGGGGGCATAGTGTGAACAGGGGGCACTGCAGTT
The DNA here is from genome assembly GCA_031769625.1 of Taudactylus pleione. Taxonomy (NCBI): domain Eukaryota; kingdom Metazoa; phylum Chordata; class Amphibia; order Anura; family Myobatrachidae; genus Taudactylus; species Taudactylus pleione. The sequence continues at coordinate 3,238,995 of JAUIMM010000829.1, read as the reverse complement.
GTTTAACACATTTACGTATGTACAGTGTCATTGTTAGGGGCCCCTGTAAATTAGGTGACTAGGGGCCACACAAATTAAATCCAGCCCTGGCTGGTGCTATATAATAAATAAAGGTGTCAGTCGGAAGAGATGGATACAGGCACTGTGTGACTGACGGTTCTGTGTATAACATAGGAGCCGGTAATCAGTAACATGGGATGCAGGGGAATAACATGCACTGTCATACATCATTGTTACTACTGACAACTTGAGTTTCATTTCTGCCATTGTCACAGATCTGCCTTTTCCCGTACCAGGTAATTACCGAATTGTAACTACTAAAATCCCCCAGCGATGGCCAGCTCACAGGCCAACCCCCAGAGACGGTTTCATGTCAGATTAGACAATTAGCAGTCTATTTACTAAAGGTCGATTTTAATCAATTTCAAATCAATCTAAATCGATCAACATCAATGTAGTATTTCTGGGGCTAAAATACACATTTACTAACAGACAAAGGGACAAATTTAGTATTGCACTTAAAGAATTATTGGGAATCGGCACGTGCGCAGGATCCGTTTTGCGAAGGTGCAGAACGGGTCGTGCGTGATCGCACGCAGCCTCTTCTATGTCTCTGCCTGTTTGACAGGCAGAGGCATTTAAGGGTCGGTGTGGAAACGGCCAGTGTTCCCGGAAACAGGGGAGTGTAGGCCTCATCTTCCGGTAGTGGCATGGCCAGGGGCTGCGTCCATGGATGCAGTTTCCTGGTCTCGCAAGCTGGCAAGCCTGAGTCACAGTGCTGGGATAGCAAATTCAGCAGGGGGTGTCAGACATGGGGTGCCTGATTTGGGGTGTCAGGCATGGGGTGCCAGATAGGGGGTGTCAGACAGGTGCCAGACAGGGGGTGCCAGATAGGGGGTGTCAGACAGTGTCAGATAGGAGGTGTCAGACAGGGGGTGCCAGACAGGGGGTGCCAGACAGGAGGTGTCAGACAGGAGGTGCCAGACAGGGGATGTTAGACGGGGTGCCAGACAGGAGGTGCCAGACAGGAGGTGCCAGACAGGAGGTGCCAGACAGAGGATGCCAGACAGGAGGTGTCAGACAGGGGGTGTCAGACAGGGGGTGTCAGACAGGGGATGTCAGACAGGAGGTGCCAGACAGGGGATGTCAGACAGGGGATGTCAGACAGGAGGTGCCAGACAGGAGGTGTCAGACAGGGGATGCCAGACAGGAGGTGCCAGACAGGGGGTGTCAGACAGGAGGTGTCAGACAGGGGGTGTCAGACAGGAGGTGTCAGACAGAAGGTGTCAGACAGGGGGTGCCAGACAGAAGGTGTCAGACAGGGGGTGCCAGATAGGAGGTGTCAGACAGGGGGTGTCAGACAGGGGGTGTCAGACAGGAGGTGACAGATGGGGTGTCAGACAGGGGTGTCAGACAGGAGGTGCCAGACAGGAGGTGTCAGACAGGGGGTGCCAGATAGGGGGTGCCAGACAGGAGGTGCCAGACAGGGGGTGCCAGACAGGGGGTGCCAGACGGGGTGTCAGATAGGGGGTGTCAGACAGGGGGTGCGAGACAGGAGGTGTCAGACAGGAGGTGCCAGACAGGAGGTGATAGACGGGGTGTCAGACAGAAGGTATCAGACAGGGTTTGTCAGACAGGAGGATTTCAGACATGGGGTGTCAGGCAGGGGGTGCAAGACAGGAGGTGCCAGGCAGGGGGTGTCAGGCAGGGGGTGCCAGACAGGAGGTGCCAGACAGGAGGTGTCAGACAGGGGATGTCAGACAGGGGGAGTCAGACAGGAGGTGTCAGACAGGGGGTGCCAGACAGGAGGTGCCAGACAGGAGGTGTCAGACAGGGGGTGTCAGACAGGGGGTGTCAGACAGGAGGTGTCAGACAGGGGGTGCCAGATAGGAGGTGTCAGACAGGGGATGTCAGACAGGGGGTGTCAGACAGGGGGTGTCAGACAGGAGGTGTCAGACAGGGTCTGCAAGACAGGGGGTGCCGGACAGGAGGTACCAGACAGGGGGTGTCAGACAGGAGGTGTCAGACAGATGGGGTGTCAGACAGGAGGTGCCAGACAGGAGGTGTCAGACAGGGGGTGTCAGACAGGGGGTGTCAGACAGGAGGTGTCAGACAGGAGGTGCCAGAGAGGGGGTGCCAGACAGGGGGTGCCAGACAGGGGGTGTCAGACAGGGGGTGTCAGACAGGGGGTGCGAGACAGGAGGTGCCAGACAGGGGGTGTCAGACAGGAGGTGCCAGACGGGGTGTCAGACAGGAGGTATCAGACAGGGGTTGTCAGACAGGAGGATTTCAGACATGGGGTGCCAGGCAGGGGGTGCCAGGCAGGGGGTGCCAGGCAGGGGGTGTCAGACAGGAGGTGCCAGACAGGAGGTGCCAAACAGGAGGTGTCAGACAGGGGATGTTAGACGGGGTGCCAGACAGGAGGTGCCAGACAGGAGGTGTCAGACTGGAGGTGCCAGACAGGAGGTGTCAGACAGGAGGTTCCAGACATGGGATGTCAGACAGGAGGTGTCAGACAGGAGGTGCCAGACAGGGGATGTCAGACAGGAGGTGCCAGACAGGGGATGTCAGACAGAAGGTGTCAGACAGAAGGTGTCAGACAGGGGGTGTCAGACAGGAGGTGCCAGACAGGGGATGTCAGACAGGAGGTGTCAGACAGGGGATGCCAGATAGGAGGTGCCAGACAGGAGGTGCCAGACAGGAGGTGCCAGACAGGGGGTGTCAGACAGGAGGTGTCGGACAGGGTCTGCAAGACAGGGGGTGTCAGACAGGAGGTGCCAGACAGGGGGTGGAAGACAGGGGGAGCAAGACAGGGGGTGTCAGACAGGAGGTGCCAGACAGGGGATGTCAGACAGGAGGTGTCAGACAGGAGGTGCCAGACAGGGGATGTCAGACAGAAGGTGTCAGACAGGGGGTGTCAGACAGGAGGTGCCAGACAGGTGATGTCAGACAGGAGGTGCCAGACAGGGGATGTCAGACAGGAGGTGCCAGACTGGAGGTGTCAGACAGGAGGTGCCAGACAGGGGGTGTCAGACAGGGGGTGTCAGACAGGAGGTGTCAGACAGAAGGTGTCAGACAGGGGGTGCCAGACAGGAGGTGTCAGACAGGGGATGTCAGACAGGGGGTGTCAGACAGGAGGTGTCAGACAGGGTCTGCAAGACAGGGGGTGTCAGACAGGGGGTGCCAGACAGGAGGTGCCAGACAGGGGGTGCAAGACAGGAGGTGTCAGACAGGAGGTGACAGATGGGGTGTCAGACAGGGGTGTCAGACTGGAGGTGCCAGACAGGAGGTGTCAGACAGGGGGTGCCAGATAGGGAGTGCCAGACAGGGGGTGCCAGACTGGGGGTGCCAGACAGGAGGTGTCAGACAGGAGGTGTCAGACAGGGGTTGTCAAACAGGAGGATTTCAGACATGGGGTGTCAGGCAGGGGGTGCAAGACAGGAGGTGCCAGGCAGGGGGTGCCAGGCAGGGGGTGTCAGACAGGAGGTGCCAGACAGGAGGTGCCAGACAGGAGGTGTCAGACAGGAGGTGCCAGACAGGGGGTGGAAGACAGGGGGAGCAAGACAGGGGGTGTCAGACAGGAGGTTCCAGACATGGGATGTCAGACAGGAGGTGTCAGACAGGAGGTGCCAGACAGGGGATGTCAGACAGGAGGTGTCAGACAGGAGGTGCCAGACAGGGGATGTCAGACAGAAGGTGTCAGACAGGGGGTGTCAGACAGGAGGTGCCAGACAGGTGATGTCAGACAGGAGGTGCCAGACAGGGGATGTCAGACAGGAGGTGCCAGACTGGAGGTGTCAGACAGGAGGTGCCAGACAGGGGGTGTCAGACAGGGGGTGTCAGACAGGAGGTGTCAGACAGAAGGTGTCAGACAGGGGGTGCCAGACAGGAGGTGTCAGACAGGGGATGTCAGACAGGGGGTGTCAGACAGGAGGTGTCAGACAGGGTCTGCAAGACAGGGGGTGTCAGACAGGGGGTGCCAGACAGGAGGTGCCAGACAGGGGGTGCAAGACAGGAGGTGTCAGACAGGAGGTGACAGATGGGGTGTCAGACAGGGGTGCCAGACAGGGGTGTCAGACTGGAGGTGCCAGACAGGAGGTGTCAGACAGGGGGTGCCAGATAGGGAGTGCCAGACAGGGGGTGCCAGACTGGGGGTGCCAGACAGGAGGTGTCAGACAGGAGGTGTCAGACAGGGGTTGTCAAACAGGAGGATTTCAGACATGGGGTGTCAGGCAGGGGGTGCAAGACAGGAGGTGCCAGGCAGGGGGTGCCAGGCAGGGGGTGTCAGACAGGAGGTGCCAGACAGGAGGTGCCAGACAGGAGGTGTCAGGCAGGGGGTGTCAGACAGGGGGTGCAAGACAGGAGGTGCCAGGCAGGGGGTGTCAGACAGGAGGTGTCAGACAGGAGGTGCCAGACAGGAGGTGTCAGACAGGGGCTGTCAGACAGGCGGCTTCAGAGGTGGGGCTGCAGCACAGTGCAAAATTCAAATAGCGGTGCCATGCCAACTGCCACCCCAAAATGTTACCAAACATCACTGGCCGGGACTCACTGGCAGTTGGTTGGCCCCTCCCCTATTTGAATTTTGGACTGAGCAGAAACCCCACTTCTGGAGCCGCCACTGGGCATGGACATCTTGGACTGTATTACATGACCCTCTCTGACTAACCAGTCCTCAGTAACTCCATCACATGACACAGTCAGCCTATATAAGTGCACAGGGTGCCCTATTTAAAACCAGGAACTGCTGACTACTCATTACCAGAACAACACCCTAATCCAGCCATTCATCACCAGGGCTGTTCTGCACTTCATGTCTATACCAGTTCAGAGCACCCTACAAGCTGTCACAGGTGCAACAGACGCAGCACTATGCTCCCGGCACTTCCTATAGTATATCTACCTCCTGCCTCCAGTGGTGCCTCCAGTGGTGCAAAGCACTCCGGAATCTACACCTCCTGCAGGCTGCCAGGTTTAGGGTTAGGCACTAGGGGGAAGGTTAGGGTTAGGCTGTGGGAGGGGGGTGGTGAGGGTTAGGCTGTATGGGGGGCTTATGGTTAGGTTGTGGTAGGGAAGGATTAGGCTGTGAGAGGTGAGGGTTAGGCTGTGGGGGGGGGCATTTAGGATTAGGCTGCGGGAGGAAGGGTTAGGCTGTGGGAGGGGAGGGTTAGGCTGTGGGAGGTGAGGGTTAGGCTGCGGGAGGAAGGGTTAGGCTGCAGGAGGGGAGGGTTAGGCTTTATGGGGGGCTTATGGTTAGGCTGTGGGAGGTGAGGGTTAGGCTGTGGATGGGTATTAGTGTTAGGCTGTGGGAGGTTAGGGTTAGACTGCGGGAGAGAAGGGTTAGGCTGTGGGAGGGGAGGGTTAGGCTGCAGAAAAGGTGGGTTAGGGTTAGAGGTTAGCGTTAGGCTGTGGGAGGGGAGTGTTTGTTAGGCTGCGTGGGGTGGCAGGGATGCATTTAGGGTTAGGCTGTGGGAGGGGCCTGTTAGGGTTAGTCTGCGGGAGGGGCCGGTTAGGGTTAGGCTTCGGGAGGTGGCCGGTTAGGGTTAGGTTGCTGGAAAGGTGGATTAGGGTTAGGGGGTGGGTTAGGGGGAAGTGTTTGGAGAGGGTTAGGGTAAGGGTGAGGGTTACTTACCAAATTCTGTCAGGATTCTGACCCCCGGGTTCCCGTACCCAGCCCTATTGCTGCTGATACAGCGCTATGTATAATCCACAGTGGCATTTTTTTATTGTACACAGTTACATTGTATGCGCTGCGGAAAACAACTTCTGCTGCTGATATATGACATAGGGCTCTATTTATTAACATTATTTTGACAAAGTTAAAAAGGGTGTTTTATTTTAGTATCACCTGTAGTTATTACAGGGCAATTGGAGTAGAATTCGTAAAATTCTACTCCAACCCCTAAGTATCACTTATTTTTAGTAAAGCAGATTGCATTTCCCATAATTGTAATGGGAAATGTGATCCAACCATAGTTACTAAAAAAAAAAGTGTGAAAAAATACCGGGGAAAGCCCTGTGATAATAACGCCACCTGGAGGTGGCATTATCCAGGGTCTCCCCCGGTTACCGGCCTCCTGCTCTGCTCTAACGGGGAGAGCAGAGCCGTGAGTCAGTCCCTGTAATCAGCTGTGTGGTCTAAACAGACCGCAAGCTGATTACTGTAAAAAAAAAAAAAAAAATAGAAAAAAAAAAATTACTTACCTGAATCCAGGGACCGGTGATCGGGCCTCCGGTGATGACTCCCTTCCGGTCAGCTGGTCTCCCATAGTGCACTGCTACCCGGTCATCAGGTGATCGGGTCCCAGTGCAGTATTGGAGATCACCTGACCGGAGGTATGGAGAACATCACTGGAGGCCCGGATCATGCAGGTAAGTGTAATTAAGGGAGAGGGGGGTCATGGGGGGGGAGAGGGGGGGTTGCCGGGGGGTCCGAGGAATGTTGGGCTTAGCACCAGGGGGCGGGGCATAGCGCCGGGGGGGTAGCAGCGGCGGCCGGTCAGCACATGCGCGGGCACTTAGTCACGGTATTTTTTGCGAAAATAACGTGATAAGGCTCTGAAGGGGATTCGCAGGGACAGAGCTTTATCGCAAGCTCTGTCCCTGCAAGGGATTTGTAGTAAATCCCTGTGATATTGCCTGAATTCGCAATGCGAATTCATTCGATAATATCACACTACAATCTGCATTCAATATGCGGATTGTAGTAAATAGAGCCCTATGGCATTATATTTGGCATCTGTAATTGCAGTTTTTAGTTTGCTAATATCAGAATTTGGGCTATTAACTCCATTTATTATCATTATCATTATTATTCCTTGTTTTTACATCGCCACCTATTTAGCACTGAACAGAGAATGTAATTCATATCAGTCCCTGGGGGATACTGAATGTTAACTTTTCTACATTCTATCAACAATATAATAGTAGGAAACCTTTATGTGGTACACTATATATACTAGTGGTAATCAGACTATTGTTGCTGTTGCCTAATAGTATGTTATATTTATCTTCTGCTGACCTTTGTTACGGTTGACATTTGGGAGCGTTTGTCTGAGAGCGCTATATATACGAGGATCCTGCATTTATAAATGCTCAGAGTTTTTGGCACCGTTGTGAATGTGTATAACTTGGAATCGGTATGAAATACCGAAGGACGGGATGCCGGCCAATCAGATTCTACTTAACATTTAACTAGCACCTTCTAGAAGATAATAGCTAGAATCTGATTGGTTGCTATGGGCAACATCTCCACTTCCAAAAACTCTCACTTTAGTAAATATACCCCAAAGGCTTTTATCCTCTGTACAGTACAGTTTTTAAAACTAAAAGTGTTTTCAGCTTTGAGGTTAATTTCCACCATGCTCTTCAATTTGCTCAAGTGAGCCCAGGTTTACGCCAAAGAGCGTTATTAGTGTTGAAAGAGCAGTGCGTTACTGCGCAGACTTCAGTCTTTCTGTTCTACAGGGAGGCTTCATCTTCCAAGATACCCGCTGTGATCACTACTGAACATGTGCAGGGGCCATCTTGTCTTTTACTGTGAAGAGTGACATGGTGGGAGACAGAAGTCTCCAACGGTTAATATCGGCATATAAAGCCGTTCCAGATCCCTGCACCGCTACCTATTTGTAGCATACACTCACCAGCTGGAGTGCTGTATAGAACCCTGCTCCGCTCAAGCTATCCTCCATCACCAGTGTACATGTAACAGTGAGTACGTGTCATTATACCTACTGCTACCTACCTACCGGCTTTACCATCCCACTCTGCTTCATCACCAGTGTGAATGTACCAGTGAGTAAGGCTGTACCTGCTATACTAACTAAACCAACATCACTGGTTTAGTAACTGGGCTGTTTATAGGGGATCGGAATGGGTGACCGCAGGACCTATGCCTGGCAGTTCAAATCCCGACAGCAGAAGACTGGCAGGCATCTAATAAGTAAGTACACTGCCTAATCCTAATCTTCTCCCCCCCCCCAAACCCTCCCTTAGGGATGCCTAACCCTAACCTCCCCCCCAGTGCCTAACCATAACCCCTCCATAAGAGACTAAACCTAACCCACCGTCCCTGCTGCCTAAACCAAAGTCTCCTGGGGGGGTGCCTAACCCTAAACTCCCACCGGGGGTGCCTAACCCTAATGCCCCTTCCCCTAGCCTAACCCTAAGTCCCTCCAATCCGTGGCTGTCCACCGCCCGGCTTACCTTAGTTCGTTATGCCTGGGCATCGGGCCCTGCGTCCCGGCGTAGGTATAATGACAGGTGTCGGGATTTCGACACCTGTCATTAGTACCCTGCCGGGATTTGACAGTCGGGAAGCCGGTGGTCGGCATTTCGACTGTCAGCTTCCTGACTGCATCCCGTTTATAGTATGAGTCATCCGCTGGTGTGTTCCTATATAACTGCATTATCAACACCTGCACACACATCATTTCTAACAATTAGAGCTCGCCATGCTTGGATCCTAGCTTTAGCCCTTAATATCTTTGTTTATGCACTTGGCTCTGTAACATCCCTCTCCAAGACTCAGAAACATGCCCGTATATCTCATACTGTAACATTTACTAAGAAATGCCCGGTGACAGGTTTGTTATGATAAACCCTTCGGTTACTTGGTCGCCAGTTGGCTGACATACAGAAACCATGTAACATTTCAGTTATCAAAGTTTATTTTCGATGACAATATAGGAAGTTAATAAACTTTCTCATGTCTTTCAGATCCTCAAACCTTTGTTTGGTTTTCCTTCATGTCTCAGCGACGCGGCGCTGTGGGAGGAACACTACAGACCCATATTTCTGTTGAATAATTCTATCACAGGGAATTTCCATAACAAACCTGTTTACTCAGAATTCTGATCTGACTACAATTTTTGTCCAAACAAATCAGGAAATGTTAATTAAAAAAAAAAAAAAAAAATGAAATGTAGAAGCCAGAGAATAATCAGGCTGCTGGTTTATACCAAAGCTCCAGTACTTGTCCCCTTAGTACATCAGGAAATGTGCAGTAGCTGTCATTGGGAACAATGATGGTGTTAAACCCTTCACTTTGCACAATTCTCAATCGTGCTTTATGAAGTCAGAATATTATTCTTTCTGGGAGTATTAAGGAAGGAAAGAGAATCGGTCACGCCAGTTACTGAAAGCGCCATAGATCACATTGCAAAACGATACTGTGAATACATCACAATCGAATGTAAGAAATGAATATCGGCCTCCGTGACCTAATGATAAGTCTTCTTTTCATAATAAATAATTGAAATTCACTTAGCAACGGAGCTGTGTGTAAATCTGTATTTGTGGCCTCTGGGAGATGAAGCCCAGGGACCGTCAGTATAACTACAGTGACCTTATTTGCAGAAATACTGGTTGTGCTGAGGGGCTGATGCATGGTATCCAGGGGCGGATTGGGAAATGAAAGTGGCCCTGGAAAAAAACGTGAAAGCGGCCCTTGGTGTGCGCGCCGAAGGTGCGCATCGAAAAAGTGGGTGTGGCCTTGTGGAAAGGGGTGTGGCCTAATGTGAAACACCATACCTGCAAGCCACTCCCCCTGTTTCAGTCATAGTCATACTGGGGGCATGCCTACCGCTCCAGGAGCTGATAGCCATGCCCACAGTCCCTCTCTCCAGTGAATAAGCACAGCGAGCATGTGAATGAGCATTTTCTTACCTATATGATTACTCTGCAACGGGGAATCTCTGAAGAAATTGATCCTCCCTGGATAGGCAGTGTCTTGAGTTGGTATTTGCTATTCACACACGAGATCCCATGGTCTGGAATCCGCCTGTATGTGTCCCAATAAAACCAATGTCATTATCATGCAACAGAGGTTCAACCAGATAATAAATGTGGGTTTCCCATATCAAACAATTTTATATTAATAAAATATATTTGCTCTTTTGGTACCATTTACATCAGTAATATAGTTTCATTAGAATTGTTATCTTACTGAAGATGACTGTGCCCCAGTGTTTCTTCTAATAGTATCAGCGTTCCTACCGTCCTATATGTGTGTCTCCAGCACCACCGCCTTGGTGTGTCTCCAACCTATCCCCTCGTGTGTTTCTTCAGCGCTATCTCCCTGCGCCTCTCCAGTGCCACCCCCAATTCTCTCCGGCACCATCCACCCACCGTGCCATCCTCCTGCGTCTCCCGAGCGTCATCCTCCTGCGTCTCCCGAGCGTCATCCTCCTGCGTCTCCTCAGTGGCGTCTTCCTGCCCTAGCACAGAATAGCCCTTCTTTCTCACACACAGATCATCTCCACTTAGCACAGAATACCCCCCTCCCCACAGATAGATCAACCCCCCCGTCCCCACAGACAGATCATCATTTCCCCCACCCTTAGTATAGCAGACCCCCCCTCCCCCAGACAGATCATCTCCCCCACCCCTAGTATAGCAGACCCCCATCCCCAGACAGATCATCATCTCCCCCGCCCTTAGTATAGCAGACCCCCCGTCCCCCAGACAGATCATCTTCCCCACCCCTAAGGTAGCAGACCCCCATCCCCAGACAGATCATCTCCCCAGCCCTTAGTATAGTAGACCCCCCTCCCCCAGACAGATCATCATCTCCCCCGCCCTTAGTATAGCAGACCCCCCATCCCCCAGACAGATCATCTTCCCCACCCCTAGTGTAGCAGACCCCCATCCCCAGACAGATCATCATCTCCCCCACCCTTAGTATAGCAGACCCCCCGTCCCCCAGACAGATCATCTTCCCCACCCCTAAGGTAGCAGACCCCCATCCCCAGACAGATCATCTCCCCAGCCCTTAGTATAGTAGACCCCCCCTCCCCCAGACAGATCATCATCTCCCCCGCCCTTAGTATAGCAGACCCCCCATCCCCCAGTCAGATCATCTTCCCCACCCCTAGTGTAGCAGACCCCCATCCCCAGACAGATCATCATCTCCCCCACCCTTAGTATAGCAGACCCCCCGTCCCCCAGACAGATCATCTTCCCCACCCCTAAGGTAGCAGACCCCCATCCCCAGACAGATCATCTCCCCAGCCCTTAGTATAGTAGACCCCCCCTCCCCCACACAGATCATCATCTCCCCCACCCCTAGTATAGCAGACCCCCTCCTCACAGACAGATCATCTCCCCCACCCTTAGTATAGCAGACCCCCCCTTCCCCAGATAGATCATCATCTCCCCCACCCCTAGTATAGCAGACCCCCCTTCCCAGACAGATCATCTCCCCCACCCCTAGTATAGCAGACCCCCCTTCCTAGACAGATCATCTCCCCCGGCCTTAGTATAGCAGACCCCCGCTCCCCCAGACAGATCATCATCTCCCCCACCCATAGTATAGCAGAGCACCCCCTCCCCACAGACAGATCATCTCCCCGCCCCTAATATAGCAGACCCCCCCTCCCCCAGACAGATCATCTCCCCCGCCCCTAATATATCAGACCCCCCCTCCCCCAACAGACAGATCACCACCCCCTAGACTGCAGCCAGACCCGATTGTCTCCTCTCCACTCTGCCCCCTCCCCAGGCTGTGAAATGAAACTTAAACATGACACTTCACAGCCTGGGGAGGGGAGAGTGGAGAGGATGTGATCAGGCTGAAAGACTGCTCTGACCGGCCGGCGGCCCCCCATCCCCGCCGCAACTTACCCTCACCGCGGCCACGCTGTCACCCGCGGTCCAGCGCCACTTCACCTCACTCCGACTGTACGCTGGGTGGAGCCTTGATAGGATGCTGGCCGCTGGCCTCTCTTCTCGCGAGAGAGGCTAAGGCGCGGCCAGGCAGTACTGATAGGCAGCCAGGCTGCTTGTGTAAAACACACAGGAGCCGGCTGGGTGACGCGAATCGGGGGGCGGGGCCTCAAATAACAAGCAGCCCCACAACCAATCGGCCCACCGGGATTTTCCCCGCAAAAAGTAATGCCCAATCCGCCCCTGATGGTATCTTATGTACTGCTTAGCCTTACTGTGAGGGCTCCTTGGCAGAAGATTGCTAGCGTTAGGGTCTCTCCTTCTCAGTATTTAGGGTTACAGAGACTCGCATTGACCTTACTGATATACTATATAGTGCAGTCATTTCAGCTATAAATCTTACTGTAAGTAGTGGGTTAAAGCTGCAGAGCTCCTGGACTCTTTCCTGACTGATGAGCTCTTTGCTGGGTGTTACAGGATACTTTGATGAATTTATCCGCTTAAAATAATTAGCTCCCATGAAATCTGCAGACAGGCCGCTTGTAAAGAACATAACACAGGGGTCGGGGGGTCGGCAGCCCAGCGTGGCGCTATTTCATCAGCCAGTAATGTCTTCCATGTGAACGCGGCTGAGCTGCACTGGACGACCAGCAGCAGGAATCACATAACACGTAGGATAAAGTGTCAGCCTGATGCCCAGCACATCTGTCTGCGCCCACTACAATGATCTCTAGAAGGGGAAAACAGTTTTATTAGCCAATAAGCTGAAGTGTTTGGCATTTTTGGGGTTAAAGTTGTTTAAACCACATAAATGTAAGTGTCCTAATAATACTGTGAAAATGGAAACTGAATTAGAATTGATTTTTATTAGGAAAGCGGAAACCATTTATTTAAATACAGATGTGTCCTTATACACCAAGCGTCTATACGCCTTCTAGTGCGTGACATCCGGCGCAACTGAGACGCTCAGAGGTCAGCGTACAGTATCTTTCTTTCAATTTTGAGTCTTATCGCAGGCGCAGCAAAACACCGCTCACAGTGTACTAGAGACGCTGGGCTGCGACTTTAGGAATTACTCCAAAACACGCGCAAAGTCGCAGATGAAGCACAACGGAACTTGGCGTGAGAAAAGCTGCGGCCGCTGCTTCGCAGCCATTTTTACACAGATGCACTCAGATGTACAAAGGTCACACATCAAATTGATCAGCGCAATCTAGCGAAGCGGTTTTGTTGCTCCCAGTTGTTATTCGTGTGAATGAGACGCACATTTACCGTGAGAAAGACACTCGGCGCGGAGACATCGGTATATTGCTGGGTCCTGATACATGTTCTGCTTAGCAGGGAGGGGAGATGAAGGGTCACCCAGAGCGATGGCTTCTCTAGCAGCTTCCTAATCACGGCACAACGCCAGCATGCCGTCAGGGCGCAGATTAGCTGATGCCGATATTGGGGCAAATTCAAATGGGGCGAGAATAGCAAAAATCCTGCACCAGTGGGCAGGGGCGTTTCTAGAGAGGAGGGGGCCCGTGTGCAGTCTCCGACATGGGCCCATTACTCTCCGTCCGGCCAGCATCACACTTATAGACTCTGGGCACTAGAGTGTGCCCAGAGTCTATAGCGCATGCACAGGTCACCGGGCGCGGCGGCCATTTTCCAGATGTTTTTACAGGCGCAGATACCGGAGCCGACATTAAACTCCGGAGAGGTAAGTTTGATGGTTGCAGGGTGTGCTGTGCGGGCCCCCCTGGACCCAGGGGGCCGTGTGCCCCACACAACCAGCACCCATTATAAATAAGCCCCTGCCCATGGGCTTTTCCTGCAGGTGCGGGATTTTTTAGATTCAATTAGGAGCAGGGTTTTTTGGGTTTTTTTGGGCGCCGGGAGGTATTTTTTTCACATCTCCAGAGCACAACCAATTTTTCCTAAAATCCACAATTTTAGGAAAAAAGGTCGGGAAATGCTCTGGGACCCCGGCGGCAGGGGCGCCGTATGGGGGGGAGCGGGTACAGATTACCCGGGCCTGGGTTTCCAGAGGGCTACCAGCCAATGCCAACCCCACAAAGCACAGTGAGGAGGATTCAGCAGGAGCTGCATAACAGCAGGGGCGATGCACAGGCAGCCAGACAGTTTTAATAAGATTAAAGTCCGCTCAGCATGTAGTGATGGGTGACATGCGCAGAAGGGCGCCAGAGGGACCCTCTCTCCGGGGCCATCGCAAAGTACAGCTCTTATCGGGAGACCTGTCCTTTGCAATATTCTAAGTACATACCGCAGCAATTAACCGCAGTATGTACCCAAAGAGAGGTGGGATGTAACACGTCGCGGATGTGATGAATAGTAATAACTGCTGGATTTTCCAGCATATTAAGCTTTTATTAGATATTTATCCAATTATTCTGGACAACATTATGGAGCATTGCAAAGGCTTACCAATAACTGCAGGTCTGTTGAATATTGTGATCTGTATAAAATAAATTGTCATCATATACATATATATTGCGCTATAAACATTGTATTGAACCATAATGTACAAAAGTAACAATAAAAATAACATATACTGTATAAATATATTTTACATATTGTAATTGTTAGGGGGTTTTGCTCTTTAGGATTTTACCGTGAACCTTCGGACCAGCGATAGGGACAGCCGCAGCGCCGTGTTGTAGATATCTGTGAGGTCCTGGGGATTTTTCAAGCTTTCCAGTGTCTGAAGCATTTTATTAGCAAATGTTGTTTGTAGAGTAAAAGCACCTGTATAAACCCTCCCTATGCTCCAGACATAGTTCTTGTAAATGAAGTAAACATCTAGCTGGGAAGAAACAGTGTTTACAGCTAGGGGAATACGCTGGATACATTTATTTCTGGTATAATCTGACATTCTTACAACTAATTCCAGACAGAGGAAAAAACAATAACTGAAATAATTTCAGAAAAGAATGTGAGAAGTATCTGCGCTCTTACACGGAGAGCGGAAGCTGCCATAAATATGGAATCAACCTGTAACTTTAAGTGAGTACCCGCGATCTTTCCCTGAGTACCGGGATCTTTTCCTGAGTACCGGGATCTTTCCCTGAGTACCGGGACCTTTTCCTGAGCAACAGCGACTTTTGCTTAATACTAGGATCTTTCTCTTGAGTACACGCACCTAATCCTGGGTACCGGGATCTTTCCCTGAGTACCGGCACCGTTCCCTGTGTACCAGGATTTTTACCTGAGTACTGGCACCGTTCCCTGTGTACCAGGATTTTTACCTGAGTACCGGCACCTTTTCCTGAGTACCGGCACCCTTACCTGAGTACCGGCACCTTTTCCGATGTACCGGCACCTTTCCCTGAGTACCGGCACCGTTTCCTGTGTACCAGGATTTTTACATGAGTACCGGCACCTTTTCCGGAGTACCGGCACCCTTACTTGAGTACCGGCACCCTTACCTGAGTACCGGCACCCTTACCTGAGTACCAGCACCTTTTCCTGAGTACCGGCACCTTTCCCTGAGTACCGGCACCTTTCCCTGAGTACCGGCACCTTTCCTGAGTACCAGGATCTTTCCCTGAGTACCGGCACCATTTCCTGAATACCGGCACCTAATCCTGAGTACCGGCACCTTTCCCTGAGTACCGGCACCTTTCCCTGAGTACCGGCACTCTTTCCTGAGTACCGGCACCTTTTCCTGAGTACCGGCACCCTTACCTGAGTACCGGCACCCTTTCCTGAGTACCGGCACCTTGCCCTGAGTACCGGCACCTTTCCCTGAGTACCGGCACCCTTACCTGAGTACCGGCACCCTTACCTGAGTACCGGCACCCTTACCTGAGTACCGGCACCCTTTCCTGAGTACCGGCACCTTTCCCTAATTACCGGCACCTTTTCCTGTGTACCAGGATCTTTTTCACATAGAAAGATAGAAATTAGATTCACTTTGCGAAGGATCTCGGTACATTTATGGGGTTTTGCTCCAATGACTGTTCACTGTGCTCCAGTATTTCCGTAGGAGAACATTTCCTGAGGTAAGTTGCTGTGGACACGTCTTCTGCCCTAAACTGCTTACCTAGACCTGCGTCTTATAGCATGGAGCAGGAATGCAGAGCTTTCTAACAGGATCTGCAGCAAAGACAGTGATACCGGTAAGAGCGTAGCCCCTCTCTGCTTATGGAAATTCATTAGGGAAAGTCATTGCTAAGCGCTTGGCCTGGCTGAAACAATTGAGCAGTTTGGCCCATATAGTATATATACCAAAAACGACAATAAGGTAATACACTTATTGCTTCAATTTATCAATATATACACAGAGCCGGTGCATGCAAACTTCAGCTACTGCCCCCCACACCAATTCCCACTTCCTAACTCCTCAGAGATGTGGAGTCTTATAAATTCCACAGCCACTGCCTGCACTAAGTATAACTGTGACTCAGTGGCGCCCCCAGATCCCAGCACCCTAGGCAACTGCCTAAAGCTGCCTAATGGCATAGCCGGCCCTTTATATATGCCGTGGGGATACCCAGCTAAGCCGGTGATACTGGCCTGGTGTGGTAAGGGTTAAGGCCAAGGCCTTACCGCCATTTCATAAATATGCCACTGAGCGTGTGAAGCAGAACAGCGTTGAGTATTTACGTACAATAAGGACTCTGATGAACAGTGAATACCTATAGTAAGTAAATTTCTACTCATTGAGCTCCATCAAACATTTTCAGTTTTGTAATCAACTTTTTAGTCTTTTTTTTTCCTTTTAAGAAAAAGTCAAAACCTCAATATACTTTCTCTTCTCCTTCTTCTCCATATGATAATATCTGTCTGAGAACTGAATGCCGGATTCTATGTGATTACTACTCAGGGCCTGATTCAGAGCCGCTCGTAAGCGGCCGCTCGTTCGCTCCGAGCGATGTTCACACATCTGCGCATGCGTATGGGTCGTAATGCGCATGCGCCAACCAGTCAGTGCGGTAGGAAATCGTGTGCTCGCAAAATAGCGAATGCCTGCTAATTTGAGTGACAGAATGAGGCGTTTGTGGGTGGTAACAGGGGAAGGTGCTTGAAAACGGGGAGTGGAGATCCGAACGCAGGCGTGCCAAACGGTCAAAACGGGCGTTTTAAGGGTGTGCATAATTAACAAAGCAGCGTCATCGACCACGTCACTTGGTTGTCTCTTAGCCTGAACTGCTCGCATGATTGCGGTAGGAAAATGCTACCACAAGAATAGCGAGCAGTTCATACACCTTTCGATGTACTCGATTAATCTAATAAATAGCGGAGATGACGTATGATGCGAGCGGCCAAGGGGCGTTTTTACAAAATAGCGAGTGCATGTTTCGGACGCTCGCTCAGACATAGAGGCGTCAACAGACCGCAAAGAGCGAGCGCTCAATTTAAATAGCCAGCCCCTTTTTCCGAACGAGCGTCCGCAAATAGCGTCTGGCTCTGAATCAGGCCCTCAGTCCTCTCAGGACCCTGGCTGCACCCATGTACAGGTCCCTGGTCAGACCACATTCACCTTGAGAAGTGGGGTATTAGTATATTATATGGAGGCTAAAGCAGGAAAGCTGACTAACCTCACCATGGGCCACCTATATTCTGAGGCAGTGGCGTAACTAGGGTATTTGGAGCCCAGGGCAAATTTGAAAAGGGAGCCCCACCCCACCCCAACATCCTGAGCTGTGCGGAAAAAAATGGGCGTGGTCACTTAAAAATGGGGCGTGTCAACATGACACACCCCTTTATTTTCACGCTGAAAATTCCTATCCATATGCACCTTAACCCCAGTAGTACCCCTTATACAGTACTCCCAGTATGCAGTTGTGGTCCCTCTTATGCAGGCCCATAGTAGTGCCCCTTATACAGTATCCCCAGTAGTGGTCCCCCTTATACAGCCCCCAATTAGTTCCCCTTACTCAGTACCCCCAGTAGTGGCCCCTCCAAATGCAGTGCCCCACATAGTGTTCCCCCTTATGCAGTGCCCCCAGTAGCAGTCCCCACAATGCAGTGCGCCCAGTAGCGGTATCCCCTTATGCAGTGCCCTTTATATAGTGCCCCCAGCAGTAGTCCCCCCTCCATGCAGTTTTCCCAGTAGTGGTCCCCTTATGCAGGTACCCTGTAGTGATCCCCCTATCCAGTGCCCCCTGTAGTGGCCCTTCCTATTATTGCCCCCAGTAGTGGTCCCCCGAGTGCAGTGCCTCTTGTAGTAGGCCCCTTTTATAATGCCCCCAGTGGTAGTTCCCCCCCAAGTAGTAGTCCCCAGTAGAGTAGGTCCTCCCAATGGCACCCCAAGTAGTAGCCACCCCTCCCCCAGTAGAGGTCCCCCCAGTAGTAGCCACCCCTCCCCCAGTAGAGGTCCCCCCAGTAGTAGCTACCCCTCCCCCAGTAGAGGTCCCCCCAGTAGTAGCCACCCCTCCCCCAGTAGAGGTCCCCCCAGTAGTAGCCACCCCTCCCCCAGTAGAGGTCCCCCCAGTAGTAGCCACCTCCCTCCCCCGTTGTGCAGATAGGTTTAAAAAAAATATATATATATATATATATATAAAAATATACTTACCTGAATTTCTGCTCCTGGTCCTTGTCGCGATGCCGCTCCCGCCCGGGCTGGCATGCTCAGCATTATGGGACAGACAACATGATGTCATGACGTCAGTCCCATTACCCACTGCAGGAGCCGGACGGAAGTCCGGCTCTTGCAGTGGGTGCTGCAGCAGTCAATGAGAGTCTATCTGACTCTCATTGGCTGCTGTTTAACACA
This sequence comes from Taudactylus pleione, assembly GCA_031769625.1. Taxonomy (NCBI): domain Eukaryota; kingdom Metazoa; phylum Chordata; class Amphibia; order Anura; family Myobatrachidae; genus Taudactylus; species Taudactylus pleione. The sequence goes on along the minus strand of JAUIMM010000829.1, from coordinate 3,220,610 downwards.
CGCATCGCCGCCAGCGCTGGCGGCGATGCGTGTGTTATGCACAGCCTGAGCCCGCCTCCTGGCGCTATTGGGCAAGCGCTCAGGGGGAGGGAACGGGCTCAGGCGTGCAGCACAGGACCGGCGCTGGAAGCCTAGCGCCGGTCCTGTGTAAATGTGTAGCGCTGACTGCACTCATTGCGGTCGGCGCTACACTGGCTAACTAGGGCGGGCGGCCCGGTACCGTGGCCGGCGGCGCCCCCCCGCGCCGCTGGTCCATTGGTGCACCCCGCTCACCCTGCCCTAGTTACGCCACTGTTCTGGGGGTACCTAATCTCACAACTTATACAGCAATTCTTACCGGGCACCTTTACCACGCCTATATATGGTGTCAATATTACCATTCACCGTGTGTTTCTTGGTAAATGTGCTTTGATAATACACAATAAAGATTAATGTAAGCGAATTGGTGACCAAGTCCAAGATTTTGTCTACGCCTTTTCCCTGTGTAGGGAGTACAAACCTTTATAGGGACATATGGGGTTTATTATAAGCCACAGCACTAGCAATAGCACCCTAGGCTGGTATACTCCTGTCCATAGAGAAGTGCAAAATAAATTATTATTATTTGTTCACAGAATACCTTATGGTATATAAGGGCGGAGACACAGCAACCTATAACAATAAGACCAAAGATGGTGGAGATATGTCGTTACTAGGGGTGAGCGGGTTCGGATTTCTGAAATCCGAACCCCCCCGATCCGAGGCCGATCTGAGTCAGGCTCGACTTTTCCCGCCTGACTCGGATCTGAAATCGATTGCCCCCTAGATGACGTTACTCGGGGGGCATCCCCGTATGGTATGCTCCAGTTTCACATCAGGCTGGGGGCAAGCCCAGCACTCCGTCAGCAGCTGGGCTGCCCCCAGCCGCCTCCCAGCACTGAATGGAAGCCTTGCGCATGCGTACGACATCCATTCAGCTTCGTTGGCACTGCCGCCCTTGGGTTGAACAGTGGGAAAGTGCCTGAAAAACAGGACTGTCCCGCTGAAATCAGGATGGTTGGGATGGGGTGGGCCCTGCACTGGTTGAATGCCCCAAGAACCGGACCTGCCAGTCTGGTCTCAGTACAAATCCCTGTCCTGTCAGCTTCCAGTTCTAGTCCGGTCATGGTAATACAGAAGTTTAATACTGTTTACAGTAGGGGTGAGCGGGTTCGGATTTCTGAAATCCGAGCCCCCCCGATCCGAGGCCGATCCGAGTCAGGCTCGACTTTTCCCGCCTGACTCGGATCTGAAATCGAGGCAAAACGTCATCATCCCGCCTTCCGGGTCTTGCGGGTTTTGTATCCTATATAAGGTACCTGCGTCGTCGCCATTTTCTCACTCGGCTGTGGACAGTGAAGAGGGAGGGTGGGAGTTAGGGCTGGCTGGGCTGTGTAGTGTAGTGTAGTGTAGTGTTGTGCTGTGCTGCGCTGTGCTGCTGTTGTCCATAGGGGCTGTGTCCACTACTTCAAATCAAAGTCCATAGGGCCTGGCTGGACTGTGCTGTGCAGTCAGTTGTCCATAGGGGCTGTGTCCACTCCAAAGTCCTGTGCAGTGTCCCAGTCCTAAAGGGGTGCTGTAGTGTTGTCCAGGGGGTGCTCTGTCCGTCAAGGGTGCTCCCCCCGAGTGCAAAAAAAAATAATATTTTTTCTGTGTTTGTGAATTGTGTGCACTGTGGCTGCACGTGCATCAACAAAGGAGCAGCGCCAAGCGTGCGCCTGTGTCCCATAAGTAAAAGGCTGGCTGGCTTGTCCGTTAAAGGGTGCTGTAACCCCCAAAGGGCACTCCAAACAAAATTAAAAAAAATTTTTTTTCGTGTTTGTGAATTGTGTGCGCAGTAGCCGCACGTGCATCAACAAAGTAGTGCCAAGCGTGCGCCTGTGTCCCATAAATAAAGGGCCAGCTGGATTGACCGCTAAAGGGTGCTGTAACCCCCAAAGGGCACTCCAAACAAAATAAAAAAATATATTTTTTTGTGTTTGTGAATTGTGTGCGCAGTAGCCGCACGTGCATCAACAAAGTAGTGCCAAGCGTGCGCCTGTGTCCCATAAATAAAGGGCCGGCTGGATTGACCGCTAAAGGGTGCTGTAACCCCCAAAGGGCACTCCAAACAAAATAAAAAAATATATTTTTTTGTGTTTGTGAATTGTGTGCGCAGTAGCCGCACGTGCATCAACAAATTAGTGCCAAGCGTGCGCCTGTGTCCCATAAATAAAGGGCCGGCTGGATTGACCGCTAAAGGGTGCTGTAACCCCCAAAGGGCACTCCAAACAAAATAAAAAAAAATATTTTTTTGTGTTTGTGAATTGTGTGCGCAGTAGCCGCACGTGCATCAACAAATTAGTGCCAAGCGTGCGCCTGTGTCCCATAAATAAAGGGCCGGCTGGATTGACCGCTAACGGGTGCTGTAACCCCCAAAGGGCACTCCAAACAAAATAAAAAAAAATATTTTTTTGTGTTTGTGAATTGTGTGCGCAGTAGCCGCACGTGCATCAACAAATTAGTGCCAAGCGTGCGCCTGTGTCCCATAAATAAAGGGCCGGCTGGATTGACCGCTAAAGGGTGCTGTAACCCCCAAAGGGCACTCCAAACAAAATAAAAAAATATATTTTTTTGTGTTTGTGAATTGTGTGCGCAGTAGCCGCACGTGCATCAACAAAGTAGTGCCAAGCATGCGCCTGTGTCATAAGTAAAGGGCCGGCTGGATTGACCGCTAAAGGGTGCTGTAACCCCCAAAGGGCACTCCAAACAAAATAAAAAAATATTTTCTGTGTTTGTGAATTGTGTGCGCAGTAGTTGCACGTGCATCAACAAAGGAGCAGCGCCAAGCGTGCGCCTGTGTCCCATAAGTAAAGGGCCGGCTGGCTCATTTCTTAAAGAGTGGTGTAACCCACAAAGTGCACTACTCTCCAGCAAAATTAAAAAAAAATTTCTGTGTTTGTGTGCGCCTTAGCAGCACGTATATATCAATATAACATAAATGGAGGACCAAACTTTCTCCGATGAAAATAAAATAGGGAAAGATCAAGAACCACTTCCTCCTAGTGCTGTTGGTACTGCTGGGAGTTGTTCATCATCCCAGAGAGGACGTAGGAACACCACTACTTTTACTAAACAATTGACCCTCCAACAGTCTCTAGCGAGGAGGATGAAGTACGACAGCAGTCATCCTGAAGCAAAACGTATAACTGAGGCCTTGACTGCTATGTTGGTGTTAGACGTGTGTCCGGTATCCGCTGTTAGTGCAGTGGGATTTAGACAATTGAAGGAGGTAGTGTGTCCCCGGTTCCAAATCCCGTCTAGATTCCACCTGCATCCTCAAAGCAGCAGCGACAAGCATGCATCTGTCTGTTAAAGAGTGGTGTAACCCTCAAAGTGTGCTCCACAAACAATAAAAAAATTCTTTTTTTTTCTGCATTTGTGAAATGTGTGGGCTGTAGCTGCACCTGCATCCTCAAAGCAGCAGCGACAAGCGTGCGTCTGTCTGTTAAAGGGTGGTATAACCCTCAAATTGCGCTCCACAAACAATAAAAAAATTTCTTCTTTCTTTTTCTGTCTTTGTGAATTGTGTGGGCTGTAGCCGCACCTGCATCCTCAAAGCAGCAGCGACAAGCGTGCGTCTGTCTGTTAAAGGGTGGTGTAACCCTCAAAGTGCGCTCCACAAACAATTAAAAAATTCTTCTTTTTTATTCTGTCTTTGTGAATTGTGTGGGCTGTTGCCGCACCTGCATCCTCAAAGCAGCAGCGACAAGCGTGCGTCTGTCTGTTAAAAGGTGGTGTAACCCCCAAAGTGCGCTCCAACCAAAATAAAATAATCTTCTTTTTTTCTGTGTTTGTGTGTGAAATGTATGCACAGTAGCCGCACCTGCATCCTCAAAGCTGCAGCGACAAGCGTGTGTCTGTCTGTTAAAGGGTGGTGTAACCCTCAAAGTGCGCTCCACAAACAATAAAAAAATTCTTTTTTTTCTGTCTTTGTGAAATGTGTGGGCTGTAGCCACACCTGCATCCTCAAAGCAGCAGCGACAAGCGTGCGTCTGTTTGTTAAAGGGTGGTGTAACCCTCAAAGTGCTCCAAAAAATAAAAAACAATTTTTTTTATGTGTTTGTGACTTGTGTGCGATGTAGCCACACGTGCATCAACACAGTAGCAGCGCCAAGCGTGTGCCTGTGTCATAAGTCAAGGGCCGGTTTGGACATCTGGTCCGGACTGAAGAATGTGCCAACAATTTCTGACAAGTCTACTGTCACTGCATATGATACTGTCCTCAAAGCAGCAGCGACAAGCGTGCGTCTGTCTGTTAAAGGGTGGTGTAACCCTCAAAGTGCGCTCCACAAACAATAAAAAAATTCTTCTTTTTTTCCTGTCTTTGTGAAATGTGTGGGCTGCAGCCGCACCTGCATCCTTAAAGAAGCAGCGACAAGCGTGCGTCTGTCTGTTAAAGGGTGGTGTAACCCTCAAAGTGCGCTCCACAAACAATTAAAAAATTATAATTTTTTTTTCTGTCTTTGTGAATTGTGTTGGCTGTAGCCGCACCTGCATCCTCAAAGCAGCAGCAACAAGCGTGCGTCTGTCTGTTAAAGGGTGGTGTAACCCTCAAAGTGCGCTCCAACCAAAATAAAATAATCTTCTTTTTTTCTGTGTTTGTGTGTGAAATGTATGCACAGTAGCCGCACCTGCATCCTCAAAGCAGCAGCGACAAGCGTGCGTCTGTCTGTTAAAGGGTGGTGTAACCCTCAAAGTGCGCTCCACAAAAAATAAAAAAATATTTTTTTTCCTGTCTTTGTGAATTGTGTGGGCTGTAGCCGCACGTGCATCCTCAAAGCAGCAGCGACAAGCGTGCGTCTGTCTGTTAAAGGATTACATCGGTGACAGCATCCAAGTAGGCATGTCAGACATGTACATGTACTGGCAGGAAAAAGAGGCAATTTGGAGGCCCCTGTACAAACTGGCTCTATTTTACCTGAGTTGCCCCCCCTCCAGTGTGCACTCCGAAAGAGTGTTTAGTGCAGCCGGGAACCTTGTCAGTGAAAGGCGTAGGAGGCTGCTTCCACAGAATGTGGAGAAGATGATGTTCATAAAAATGAATTATCAACTCTTCCAGGGAGACAAGCCTCCAGAACGTACAGAGGGACCTGTGGTGGTGGATTCCAGTGGGGACGAATTAATACTCTGTGAGGATGAGGATGTACACAACACTGAAGAGGGTGAGGAATCGGTGGATGAGGAGGATGAGGACGACATCTTGCCTCCGTAGAGCCAGTTTGTGCAGGGACAGATTAATTGCCAGCTTGTTTTGTGGGGGCCCAAATGAACCAATCATTTCATCCACAGTCGTGTGGAAGATCCTGGTGCTGAAATGATTGGTTTGTTAAAGTGTGCATGTCCTGTTTATACAACATAAGGGTGGGTGGGAGGGCCCAAGGACAATTCTATCTTGCACCTCTTTTTTTTCTTTGCATTATGTTCTGTTTGGGGCCTAGTTTTTCAAACTGCCATCCTGTCTGCCACTGCAGTGTCACTCCTAGATGGGTCACGTGTTTGTGCCGCCCACTCGTGTCGCTTAGCATAGTTATCCATCTACCTCGGTGCAACCTTTTGGACATAAAAACACTATTGTGAGGTGTGAGGTGTTCAGAATAGACTGGAAATGAGTGGAAATTAAGGTTTTTGAGGTTAATAATAGCATAGGAGCAGAAAAACCAACACATTGGGTGGAATTCAATTATTTCTAGCCGCTATCGCGCCCGACGGAGCTATTCTATTCTTGCTCCTGTCGGGCGCGATAAGCTGCCAGCGCTACATTTCAGCTCGCACCCCCTGGGGGATGAGAGCTGAAATGTGCGAAAAGTGACATGTTTGGGCGCCCAAACATCACTTTTCGCGATCGCGCCCAGCACTTTGGTCGGGTTTAGCTGCTTTACGCGGCTAAACCTGACCTCTATGGGCGCGATCAGCGCGAACATCTTGGACTATTGTATAGCGGCCCGCGATCTCCTGTCACTTTAGACGGGAGATGCGGGCCGCGAATACAATTGAATTCCGCCCATTCTGTGATTTTAGCTGTTTTTATGCTTTTTAAAAAAAAATACAGATCCAAAACACAAAACCCAGAACCCAAAACACGGAAGGGTGGTTTTGGCAAAACCAGTCCAGATCCAAAACACGAAGAAAGATCCAGATCCAAAACCAAAACACAAAACACGAAAAGTGGCCGGTGCACACCCCTGGTCGTTACCATGGAGACAGAAGAGGAAGCCGGCGCCTATCTGACAATAAGGCCAAACTACATATGTAAAAGGAATATACTGTATGACAATGTACTCTAATATACTGTATATACTAGCGCTCAAGGCCATTATACATACACCTATGCTAGTGCTAATTTCCTGGTGACAGGTCATGTAACTCACAATGGCAATAAATGAAGAATAATTGCTTTTTTTTTGTTAAATACCTTTCGGCTCTTTAGTGTCACTATAATCCTCCGACAACCAGAAGTGACATTTGTGTTTTTACACCAATCTTTACTGTTAATGTTTATTAGTTTAATCATCCTTAGAGACTTTGACCTGTTACGTATCGTACCATTGATAGCGCAGAAATGATCACAGCATTGGATTCGCTTTCACCATTTACAGTAAACACCAAACAGTTACAGCTTTCAAGGGAGCGCAGTTGGTGCAAATATTCTACCCCCTCTCCCAGCTTTCCATTGGTGAGATATGGCGACCGCTACTGCGCAGTTTCCATGATGCTCCATTAAGGAGGAATCAATCCCCAACCAAGATGGCCACCGTTAGGTCTTCTGTGCATGCGCGGTGCCATGTTGTCACTGTGAATGAGCGCCACAGTGGGACACAGGCGTGTCTCACATAGCTCTGGGAGGCCCTGCTATATCTTGCTTAACATGCCCGCTGTGGGTTGGGTATAAAATCCCAGCTGTCAGGATGCCGCTGGTCAGAATACCGACACCCAGAGGAACTAATGGTAAGTGTTTTCCTAACCCCTACCCTAACCCTCCCCAATGCCTAACCCTACCCCCCCCCTTAGTGCCTAACCCTAACCTCCCCCCCTAGTGCCTAACCCCCCCTTAGTGCCTAACCCTAACCCCCCCTTAGTGCCTGACCCTAACCCCCCCTTAGTGCCTAACCCTCCCCCCATAGTGCTAACCCTCCCCCCTAGTGCCTATCCCTAACCTCCCCCACTAGTGCCTAACCCTAACCTCCCCCCTAGTGCCTAACCCTAACCTCCCCCCCTATAGTGCCTAAACCTAACCCCCCTCCCTGCACCCTAAACCTAACCCTCCTGGGGGGGGTTCCCTCTCCCCAACCTCTCCCCCTAGTGCCTAAACCTAACCCCCCCTCTCCGCACCCTAAACCTAACCCACCCGGGGGGGTCCCTAACCCTAACCTCTCCTCCTAGTGTCTAAACCTAACCCCCCCTCCCCGCACCCTAAACCTAACCATTCCGGGGGGGTCCCTAACCCTATCCTCCCCCTAGTGCCTAAACCTAACCCCCCTTTCCCTATCCTAACCCTCCCCATAGCGGTGCCTAACCCTAAGTCCCCCCAGGGGGTCTCTAAATCTAACCCTCCTATTCCCGGCTACATCGCTACTTACCTCCGGTGCTGGATGATCTGTCGGGGTCCCGGCGTCGGGATTAAAATAGGCATCAGTATTTTGACGCCTATGTTAAATTCCCTGCCGGGATTGTAGTGTTGGGATTGGGACCGGCGGCCATGTGGCCGCTGGTCTTATAACTACATCCCCGTTCCTGGGTGCCGAAGTCTTATGTTTGTAAGAGAAACATCTGCTGGTTGGTTCCTCACAGTGAGGTTTAATGTCTCTATGCCAGGAGCAATTGGTACAATTAGCTGTAACGGTGACGTCAGTAATATACTGTTATACAGCTGCAAAACTGCTCTGATTCTCAGGAATAAATAAAACAATGACATTTTTTGACAAATGCAACAGCAGGGTTTGATTTTTTGCTTCTTATGCCGACTGCTTTCCACTAGCCCTAAGAGCTTACATTCGGTATCATAACTCTTCACAACATACAGTAAAAATATGAGATATGGTAAGAACTTACCCTTGTTATCTCTATTTCTACGAAGTCCATAGGGTTCCACAGGATACCTTGGGTATAGGTGTGACGTCAGTCGCAGGGCACCAAAGAGTCAAGCTTTCAGCCTCCCAGGATGCACCAGGTCCCCCTCCTATACCCCGCCCCCGGGCCAAGGCACCTCAGTTAGTTACCAAGCCATAGGCCGGAGGAGGAGAAGGAAGAGAGAGAACAAAGATCTGGACACATACAAGAATCACATTCTCACCAGAGGGAGACGGAAAACCGGTGACCAGAGCAAAGCCCATCTGCAGCACAGGTGCGACAGGGCGGGAGTCCTGTGGAACCCTATGGACTTCGTAGAAATAGAGATAACAAGGGTAAGTTCTTACCATATCTCATATTTTCTACTTCAGGGTCCATAGGGTATCCACAGGATACCTTGGGGATGTCCCAAAGCAGTATCCTTTAAGGGTGGGGACGCTCCTGTGCAGAAAGGAGAATCCGCCGCCCGAAGGAAGCATCCTGAGAGGCGAAGGTGTCAAACCTGTAATACCTCACGAAGGTATGGACAGAAGACCACGTAGCAGCCTTGCAGATCTGAACTGCCGAGGCACCACGTCGAGCTGCCCACGAAGGACCCACAGACCTAGTGGAATGAGCCTTCAGAGAAGGAGGGACCGGTAGGCCTTCATGAAGATAAGCTTCAGAAATAGCCATACGGATCCAGGCTGCCAAAGTTTGCTTTGAAGCAGGCCAACCCTTTTTACGGAAGCCATAGAGGACAAACAAAGCGTCCGACTTCCTAAACAAAGAAGTGCGGTCAACATAAGTCCTTAAGGCCCGCACAACATCCAAAGAGGCCTCACCCACGGAAAGACCAGGTGAGTTAAAGGCCGGAACAACTATTTCCTCGTTAACATGAAACTGGGAAACAACTTTGGGAAGAAACTCGGGCCGAGTGCGGAGCACTGCCCTGTTCCCATAAAAAACCAAGAAAGGGGGTCTACAAGAAAGAGCCCCTAACTCAGAAACACGTCTGGCCGAAGCAATGGCCAGAAGGAAAACAGTCTTAGCTGTTAGCCATTTAAGATCCACTGAGCCCAGTGGTTCAAACGGCGGTCCTTGGAGAGCACTCAGGACCACAGCCAAATCCCAAGGCGCCACAGGTGGAACAAAGGGCGGCTGAATGCGGAGAACACCCTGCATAAAGGTGCGCACATCCGGGATTGTAGCAATCCTACGGTGAAACCAGACAGATAGGGCCGAAACCTGTATCTTCAAAGAAGCAAGGCGAAGCCCATGATCTAGTCCCGCTTGCAGGAAGGCGAGAATCCGAGACAGACGAAACTCCCGCGGTGCATAACCTCTCGGTCGACACCACTGGAAGAACGTATGCCACACGCGATGGTATATCCTCGCGGAAGACGGTTTCCGAGCTCGTAACATGGTACGCACCACAGAGCTGGAAAACCCCCGGGACCTCAGCATGGTCGTCTCAACAGCCACGCCGTCAAAGACAGCCGAGTCAGGTCCGGGTGAAGGCAAGGACCCTGAGACAGAAGGTCCGGTCGTAGCGGCAACCGCAGAGGACTGTCCACGGACAGACCCTGAAGGTCTGAGAACCAGTGCCGTCTGGGCCACGCGGGAGCTATCAACAGGAGCGTCCCTCCTTCCTGTTTGAATTTCCGGATTACCCGTGGAAGAAGGTAGACCGGAGGGAACAAGTATGCGAACCGGAACGTCCACCGGACGGACAGAGCATCCACCAGAGACGCCCCTTCGTCTCTTGTGCGAGACCCGTACACCGGCAACTTGTTGTTGTGCCGGGACGCCATGAGGTCGATTTCTGGAAGACCCCACCTGTCCACCAGTAGTTGAAAAACGTCCGGGTGCAGGGACCATTCCCCCGGATGAACGTCCTGGCGACTTAGAAAGTCCGCCTCCCAATTTAGCACTCCCGGGATGAAGACCGCTGATATGGCCGGAAGATTGCGCTCCGCCCAAACCAGGATCCGAGAGACCTCTACGAGAGCCGCCCGACTGCGAGTTCCTCCTTGCCTGTTTATGTAGGCCACGGTGGTAGCGTTGTCCGACTGGACCTGCACCGGGCGACCCTGGAGAAACCGCTGTGCCTGCTGGAGAGCATTGAAGACCGCACGGAGTTCCAAGATATTTATTGGAAGCTCCGCTTCTGTCGGCGTCCACCTGCCCTGGAACAAGTTTGGACCCGAAACTGCTCCCCAGCCCCGAAGACTGGCGTCCGTTGTCAACAGGACCCAATTTGGAACCCAGAACGGACGTCCCTTGTTGAGGTGGGTCGTCTGTAACCACCACGCAAGGGACAGGCGAACCTCCTGGGTGAGCACAATCGTCTGGGACTTCAGAGACTGAGGCAGCCCGTTCCACTTGGACAGGATCAGGTGCTGCAGAGGTCTGGAGTGAAACTGGGCGTATTCCACCATGTCGAACACCGACACCATGGAGCCCAGTAACCTCATCGCCGAGTGTAAGGACACCCGGCGGCTGTGCAGGCAACTGCGCACCCTTGACTGTAAAGCAGAGATCTTGTCCTCCGTCACGAAGATCCTTTGCTGTCCCGAGTCCAATAAGGCTCCAAGATGCAGAATCCTCCGAGACGGGATTAGAGTGGACTTCTGCCAGTTGATTAGCCAGCCGTGCCGTTGCAGCAGTGCAATGGTCAGGTCCAAGTGGCGTAACAGGAGCTCTGGAGATCCTGCCACCAATAACAGGTCGTCCAAATATGGCAACATGCGGACTCCCTGCAGCCGCAGAGAAGCCGCCATGACCGCCATAGCGTCCTGTATGTCCAATGACACCATGTAGTCCCCAGGTTCCAGCGCCAGAATGATGGACCGTAGGGTCTCCATCCGAAACTTCGGGACCCGCAAAGACTTGTTGAGTGCTTTGAGGTTGAGAATCGGACGATATGACCCATTGGGTTTCTGTACCAAAAATAGATTTGAATAGAAACCCTGGCCCCTCTGGGAGAATGGAACAGGCACTATAACTCCAGCCTGGAGCATAGTGTGCAATACCTTCCGCAGCTCCGTAGCCTTGTTCCGGTCTGATGGTAGACCCGTGGTGAAGAATCGAGCCGGGGGTCTGTGCCGGAAGGAGAGGGCGTACCCGTGAGAGACCACCTCCAGAACCCAAGTGTCTGTCGTAGTGAACGACCAACACCGGGAGAACTGCAGCAGGCGGCCTCCCACCCTGGGATCCCCCAAGGGGAGACCCGGACCGTCAGGCCGCAGGCTTGTCATCTGGCTTGGGGGCCGGACGTCTGGTACTCCATGCCTGTTTCCGGGGCTTGACCGATTTCTTAGGGCCAGCCTGTCGAGGAAACGACTGTGGTTTGGGCCTGCCCTGGGCCCTAGATGACCGAAAGGACGATGGTCCAGAACCAGAAGGAGCAGCGGCCGACGGGAGACAAGCAGATTTGGCTGCCGCCAGCGTGGCCACAATCTTATCCAGATCCAGACCGAAGAGAACTTCTCCGGTAAACGGCAACGCTTCCAGACCTTTCTTGGATCTGCGTCCGCCTTCCAGGATCGCAGCCACAAGGTGCGACGAGCAGCTACCGCTGCTGAAGAAATTCTAGACACCAGAGTACTAATGTCTAGAGCCGCCTCGTTGATGTAGGTGGCCGAATCACGGAGATTGCCAATCAACTCCGCCTGTTCGGCCGGACAGTCGGATTCAAAAGAAGCCTCTAATGAATCCGCCCAGCGCTCCATCGCTCTGGCAACCCAGCAAATGGCCATAGCCGGCCGTGCTGCCCCCCCTGCAAGGGAATAAGCGGACTTCAGGCAGATTTCTACCTTGCGGTCCGTAGCATCCTTAAGGGAGGACATGGATGGCATCGGCAATGTGGCACTACGGACAAGACGGGTCACGTGAGAATCCACCTGTGGAGGGGATTCACACTTAGCCAAATAATTATCCGCGAACGGATAAGCCACCGCCAGGCGTCTCTGCGGCTGGTATCTTTTGCCAGGTTGTTTCCACGCCTCCTCTAAATGGTCCACCAACTGACCCGAAAGAGGAAAGACTGTGGCATCGCCCTTCACATCTTTGAAAAAGGCATACTTAGATTTAGCCGCTGGGGGAACTTCGTCCTCAATCACCAAGGCTGTGCGGACCGCCCGAATAAGTCCAGGAATATATACTTTGGACTTAGCATCAGCGTCCTTAGTATGGAAAGGTTCCTGATCGTAAGGATCCAGAATCTCCCCATCATCAGACGTCCCTTCGTCATCCTCATAAGGAGCGGACAGAGACGCCACCGGCCTTTTATGAGGCCGCATCACAGACTCCCCTTGCAACACATCCGACAAGTGCTGTACAGAACTCGTCAGGGAGTTAACCCACGCTGGCTCCTGAGAACCCGGGAGCGGGGAAATAGGGAGACTGTGGGGTACCACCAATTGTCGTGGGAACCCCTGCATGGGTGACGACACCACAGACTGCTGGGACAAACCCATCGGAGTAAACGCGGGCTGCGGAGCTAACTGGCCCACTAAAGCTGTTAACGCCTGAGCGAAACAAGCCCAGGGCGGCTCCTGTACCGGTGCTGTAACCGTAATAGGCCGCGCCATGGACAAACACTGCCGGCAAAGGCCCTCCGCGCTACCCTCCCCCTCCGCTAACGGTACTTTGCACGTGGTACACTGTAGCCGGAGGGGAAAATCACTTTCAGACATGATGGCACCACGTATGTGACCTCTCTCACCAATTAAGTATTAAATAGGCGAGAGACCACCCTGCAGCACCGCACCGCAAGGGCTTTAGCAGAAAGAACAGGGACAGTAATAAAGCTGACAGTTTAGAGAAGAAAAGTTACAGGCAGCGCTAGCACAGTCACATACAATGCAGAGAAATAACAATTCCTGCACTAACAGCGCTGATCACTCAACTACACAGACACAGGGCCTGGTAGGACACAGCGCTGCATACACAGACCTGAGCCACAGCGGAGGAGAGGTATGCGGGGGGACCCAGACCACGATGCTTCCTTCCAGACTTCCAGCAGCGTTCACCATGCGTTGCAGAGAAGATGGCCGCCGAGGAGCAGAGAGAAGCTGGCCTGGGGGAGGAGCGCTGACACAGGACCAGTCAGCACAGTGCAGAGAGGGCTGTGTGCAGCGGGGGAGGCGCCGGCTGTGAGACAGGGAAGGCGCGCTCCCCTGGCATGCATTTAACCCCTGGGACACCGCAGCGCTACCGCTCTGCTGCGGTCCGCTGTCCCAGGGGGTAGTGGAAGCGCAGGTTGGTCGCCTGGCTCCACGCTGCAGCCAGTCCCCAGGGAGCCCCCTGCCTGGGGACTTAGGACCATGTGATCAGCGGGGACCCACCGCGGGACCCCGCTGCTTACCTCTGTCCCCCTTGAATCCGGCCATGGTCCGGAGCATCTGGGGTCACCGCTAGCTGTGACCCCAGACGCCCACCAGCATCCCCGGATCAGTACCGGCGTTCTGGTACCGGCGGGGTGTAGGGAAGACAGCATGGACGTCAGGACTGACTGTCCATGCTGTTCATCCAGATGTGCAGCCACAGCTGCATGAAGAAAAAGCTTCAGGGGCTCTTCTAGCCCCCACTCCAACAGGTGCACCCGACTCCGGCCGGGCACCAAACTAAACTGAGGTGCCTTGGCCCGGGGGCGGGGTATAGGAGGGGGACCTGGTGCATCCTGGGAGGCTGAAAGCTTGACTCTTTGGTGCCCTGCGACTGACGTCACACCTATACCCAAGGTATCCTGTGGATACCCTATGGACCCTGAAGTAGAAATTACTATTGTTGATGACACAAACTAATTATATACAGGTAAGTTACATGCAACAGAAGGTAAAACCGCCCCTGCAGAAATAAGGGGAGTGGGATACATGTGATAGGTAAGATGGTGTAAGAATAATGGCCGCTGGTGGTGGGATCACATTTCCATGGATACAGACACAGGACTAGTTCCTGGCTGCAGGGACAGTGATCCTGATACAGAGATGTATGATAACCCGATGGTAAGCTCACATTTCTGATGGTTTAGGGTCTGCGCATGTGCATAACGGGTCCTGTGATCTCAGTCGCAAACCTCCCCCAAGCTGCACCATGACTGACATGGCTGTGGTGTTTGTGGGGCGGTGCAGGGGCGTGATTAGCCACCATTATCAGAAATGGGGCGTGTCACCCCCATTTTCCAGGAGGGACAAGGCTAGGGTCTGCGCCGGTGGATGCGGATTTCCTGGCCTCGCAGCTGCCAGGACCCAGCCAGGCTGTGGTAAGCTTCAGCTACCGCAGCCTGACCGAAGGAGCAACCATCGTGACCATTGGTTGTGTTGGTGATGCCAGGCATTGGTGACCTCAGACGCAGTGCTGGGATCGCAGATGCAGCAAGGAGGTGGCTGTTTCCTATAGATACCTCGGGCTGCATTTACATTTCAGATGGATGGAATTGAACAGCCGCTTGTGTGATCCGCGAGCCTAACCCTAACCTCCCCCCGGCAGCCTGACCCTAACCTCCCCCCGCAGCCTGACCCTAACCCTCCCATCGCAGCCTAACCCTATCTCTCCTCTCGCAGCCTAACCCTAACCTCCCCCAGCAGCTTGACCCTAACCTTCCCCCACAACCTGACCCTAACCTCCCCCCACAGCCTGACCCTAACCTCCCCCCGCAGCCTGACCCTAACCTCCCCCCGCAGCCTGACCCTAACCCTCCCCCGCAGCCTGACCCTAACCCTCCCCGCGCAGCCTAACCCTAACCTCCCCCCACAGCCTAACCCTAACCTGCCTCTAGTGCCTAACCTCCCCCAGCAGCTTGACCCTAACCTTCCCCCACAGCCTAACCCTAACCTCCCCCCGCAGCCTGACCCTAACCTCCCCTCGCAGCCTGACCCTAACCCTCCCCCGCAGCCTGACCCTAACCCTCCCCTCGCAGCCTAACCCTAACCTCCCCCCATAGACTGACCCTAACCTCCCCCCGCAGCCTAACCCTAACCCTCCCCCCGCAGCCTAACCCTAACCTCCCCCCGCAGCCTAACCCTAACCCTGCCCCCGCAGCCTAATCCTAACCTCCCCCCGCAGCCTAACCCCGCAGGCTAACCCTCCCCTCGCAGCCTAACCCTAACCTCCCCCCACAGCCTAACCCTAACCTCCCCCCAGCAGCCTAACCCTAACCTCCCCCCGCAGCCTAACCTTAACATCATCCTGCAGCCTGACCCTAACCTCCCCCTGCAGCCTAACCCTCCCCTCGAAGCCTAACCCTAACCCTCCCCTCGCAGCCTGGCCCTAACCCTCCCTCTGCAGCCTAACCCTAACCTGCACCCGCAGCCTAACCTTCCCCTCGCAGCCTAACCCTAACCCTCCCCCCTCAGCCTAACCCTAACCTGCCCCCACAGCCTGACCCTAACCTCCCCCCCGCAGCCTGACCCTAACCTCCCCCCCGCAGCCTGACCCTAACCCTCCCCTCGCAGCCTGACCATAACCTCCCCCCGCAGCCTGATCCTAACCTCCCCTCGCAGCCTAACCCTAACCCTCCCCTCGCAGCCTAACCCTAACCCTCCCCTCGCAGCCTAACCCTAACCCTCCCCCCGCAGCCTAACCCTAACCTCCCCCCGCAGCCTAACCCCGCAGGCTAACCCTAACCCTCCCCTCGCAGCCTAACCCTAACCTCCCCCCACAGCCTAACCCTAACCTCCCCCCAGCAGCCTAATCCTAACCCTCCCCTCGCAGCCTAACCCTAACCTCCCCCCGCAGCCTAACCTTAACATCATCCCGCAGCCTGACCCTAACCTCCCCCTGCAGCCTAACCCTAACCCTCCCCTCGCAGCCTAACCCTAACCCTCCCCTCGCAGCCTGACCCTAACCCTCCCTCTGCAGCCTAACCCTAACCTGCACCCGCAGCCTAACCTTCCCCTCGCAGCCTAACCCTAACCCTCCCCCCTCAGCCTAACCCTAACCTGCCCCCACAGCCTGACCCTAACCCCCCCCCCCGCAGCCTGACCCTAACCTCCCCCCCGCAGCCTGACCCTAACCCTCCCCTCGCAGCCTGACCATAACCTCCCCCCGCAGCCTGATCCTAACCTCCCCTCGCAGCCTAACCCTAATCCTCCGCTCGCAGCCTAACCCTAACCCTCCCCTCGCAGCCTAACCCTAACCCTCCCCTCGCAGCCTGACCCTAGTCCACCCCTCGCAGGCTGACCCTAACCTCCCCCCGCAGCCTGACACTAACCTCCCCCCGCAGCCTGACCCTAACCTCCCCCGCAGCCTGATCCTAACCTCCCCCCACAGCCTGACCCTAACCTCGACTCACAGCCTAACCCTAACCATCCCCTCGCAGCCTAACCCTAACCTCCCCCCGCAGCCTAACCTTAACATCATCCCGCAGCCTGACCCTAACCTCCCCCTGCAGCCTAACCCGAACCCTCCCCTCGCAGCCTAACCCTAACCCTCCCCCCTCAGCCTAACCCTAACCTGCCCCCACAGCCTGACCCTAACCTCCCCCCTGCAGCCTGATCCTAACCTCTCCCCCGCAGCCTGACCCTAACCCTCCCCTCGCAGCCTGACCATAACCGCCCCCCGCAGCCTGATCCTAACCTCCCCCCGCAGCCTAACCCTAACCCTCCCCTCGCAGCCTAACCCTAACCCTCCCCTCGCAGCCTAACCCTAACCCTCCCCTCGCAGCCTGACCCTAGTCCACCCCTCGCAGGCTGACCCTAACCTCCCCCCGCAGCCTGACCCTAACCTCCCCCCGCAGCCTGACCCTAACCTCCCCCGCAGCCTGACCCTAACCTCCCCCCACAGCCTGACCCTAACCTCGACTCACAGCCTAACCCTAACCATCCCCTCGCAGCCTAACCCTAACCATCCCCCCGCAGCCTGACCCTAACCTCCCCCCGCAGCCTAACCCTAACCTCCCCCCACAGCCTGACCCTAACCCTCCCCCCGCAGCCTGACCCTAACCTCCCCCCGCAGCCTGACCCTAACCCTCCCCCTGCAGCCTGACTCTAACCTCCCCCCCGCAGCCTAACCCTAACCTCCCCCTGCAGCCTAACCCTAACCTCCCCCCGCAGCCTAACCCTAACCCTCCCCCCGCAGCCTGACCCTAACCTCCCCCCGCAGCCTGACCCTAACCTCCCCCCACAGCCTGACCCTAACCTCCCCCCACAGCCTGACCCTAACCTCTAACCTCCCCCTCGCAGCCTAACATCAGCATTGCGTGCAGTTAGCGTGCACATCTGACAAAAGACCTAAGTTTCTGTTCTGCTCAGATACTGTGTCAGGGATCTCTGGGAACCTGCAGGAAGGTCAGTGACTGGCGGCAGCCTCTCTGTGAAGTGAGGGCTCAGCACATACTCAGGTTTGCTGTACAGATGCTGTAGACTGATTGCGGCTGAAAGTCCCCATTGCCAGAAGGGATTTTCCTGCGGAGCGGCTGCTCTTTACGGCTTCACAACAATAGAAAGGGAAGAAAAGACTTCTGTATTTTCACTCTGGAAGCAGCGAGCTCACATTAAGCATTATAGCCACACATTACTGGTTACACGCAGATGGGTTTCTCACCAGGACAATCTTCTTCACCAATTAGTACCAGACACTGCTGTACTAGCAGAATGACATGAGTCCATGCAGATGTAGCCAAAGACCACCCAGCATGGCTTTTACGTGCCCCCTGCAGATTAATTAGGGGCTGGTGCTGATTATGGATGCATTTGTGCCTAATCCGCAGACACAAAATCGCACGTTGCCTTCGGCTTGGTACCAGCAGCGAATGCGCCAGACTTTTGTCACATTTTCATCACATGCAATAAACTCATTTTTTAAACTTTTTTGATTGAGAAATATACATAATTATTCACTAAATCCCCGTCAGTAATACAACAGCTGGAACTATCTCTCCCATGTACAAAAAACCCTCAAAACATATCTTGTTAAAATAACGTCACAAGATTATATCATATTTGCACGAGCAAATCTATAATATCTATAATAGGTGCCCCCGCGGGGCCATGGGGGGC